>OY740774.1:54627834-55227834 GCA_963513935.1 Aphrophora alni
TGCTAGCCGTGGTGGAAGATGGCCCAGGAAATCTACTCAACAAACCGTAAGCAAGCATTTCTATACATAAAGTCACCAGTTAAAACATTTGTAATCTTATTCATTTAAAGAATAACAATAGTTGGAATACTTCTGGGCTTTGAATAAATAATATTGTTTTGTTTTATTGTTTAATTGAATTCTTATATTTGTGCTGTATTAAAGTTTTTTATTAAAGTTTTGTATTAAAGTGTCAGGGAAATAGACATAAGTTTAATGTCAATGATAAGAGGTAATAAAATATTGAACCTCTAATCTTGTAATTAATTAATAAAAGGAACCCAGGCATATTTTGAAGGGCCGTTCATAACAAAACCCAGATCTTCTTTCCCCACCAAAGTACGGATTGTATGAATGATAATCTATAGTATTATAATTATTGGTGTCGGTTCTCTTAAATTGTCTAGGAATTTGTTGATTTCATTACTATTTAGAAGTATTCCTGTGATGGTAGGTCTTGTTTTAATTTATTAAAAACACACTGGTTCGGCTTAAACTATCAACATGTTAAGTATGCTTTGGATTGAAATACGTGTTGTTCCATTACTTGGTGTATGGATTTTGTGTTTTTACGGAAAAAATGGAAATCCAAATATTTTAAAATAAGTAGTTCTTCTATATTTTTGAGTTAACGGTTGTGTCCTCACTTGTTGTGTTTGTACACAAAGCCCTCAAAAAGTGAATGTTTGGGCCGGAATAATTGACTACAATATTGGAGGGCCGTTTGTGATTAATGGGAATTTGAATGGTGGTGCCTACCTACATTTGTAAATCAACGAAATTATGCCACCAGTGAGCAATCTTCTTGGACGACATTTCAAATATACAATATGATGGGTAGTTACGCACACTTATAGATCAAGTGTTTCCTAACCAATGGATCGGTCGTAGGAGCAATAATGAGTGGCCGGCAAGGTCGCCGGATATGAATCTTTTAATTTTTCTGTGGTGTCTTAAAAGCAAAAGTTTATAAAACCAAACAAGTTAACACTGCAAATCTGATAAACCGCGTAATGAAAGTGTCAAAGAAAATTACACTTGAGGTGCTGCAAAAGTTCACTTCTTCATAGGCTGGCATATTGTCAAAATGTACTTGGAGAGTATTTCAACCATGTTTTGTTACATCTTTTTGAGGTATACTAACTTTTTATGTACATAACATTAAAGTTCAACTCTTATTTTGTTTTACATAAAAGTGCCCTCTTTTTTGGCTTTTTCATTCTATTTTTAAGAATCTTCATTTTGACACTAATGCCCTTTACCTTATTTGTCTTACATAAACCTAAAAGAAAAAAGTGACGATAGAGCGATAGGTTAAGTATATCTTTAATAATTATTGCCCCGTTTTTTATTTATTTCATAACTTCAAACGTCCACTACTTAAGATAGAGTCACCTTTTAAAGTCGGATTTACATCATTTATGTCCTTTTATTTTAAGTGTAATTATTTGAATTTAGAAATTAATGAAAACTTTGTTAATTGGATCCCAGAACTTAACCGGTACCTAATGCTTTTCCTTAATCCTGAAACCTTAAAAATAAGTAATCCGCTTATTGTTTTTACCAATAAGTTTTTATTGAGCACTTTCATAGGCACTTGAATTACAATTTTTACAATGTTCATAAAAATAATCTATTACATTATTATAATACTTATCAATGTTATCTACTTGTACAAAGAAACTTTCTATATTATAATTATGGACAAATGTGTGATATGATGTTTTTAATCGAGCTTTACCTAGGTCGATCGGGATCACTCCTATGTTTTTCGAAATGTTTCTTATTTCGTAAGATCCAACTGCTGCTACACTGTAGAGTGCGACGTACCTGGAACAGGACAATCATTATCAGGATTTCTTGTTTTAATTTTCCGCGGTCTCTTGACGTTGGATAAGTGAATCTTTTCCTTTGTATTATGATGCCGTTTTTTGATTTTTGCTGTCTTCCTTGCAGGATTAATTGATGAAATTTCTTCCTTGTTATAACGATTTTTTGTCTTACTCTGCTTTTGCACAGTTCTTACGTAAACTTCTTCTGGAATTTCTGGACGTTTTTCTCGAGTTTGGTTCCTCTTCTGTAAAATATTTCCTTTTGTTTTCAAATTTATTTCCCTAATATGTTCTTATAATTTCTTTGTTTTTTCCTTATGGGAATCCATATAATCACTCATAATTTTAATTTCCAAATTTATGTCTAAAATTGAGTTCGTATTTATGTGTCCAAATAATACTTCTACCGGTGTTAGTTTTGTTACCGAATGAATGGAATTATTATAGGTAATTACAGCGTATTTAACCTTTTTTGTAATTGTCTCATTTTCAAATTCTGGTTGATTATTCATAATCCTAATGTGTTCTATTATTGTGGAATGTACCCTTTCGCATAATCCATTGGATTGCGGATGTTGTGTACTTATGTAATGAATTTTGATTTTATGTAATTCCATTAGTTCTTGGATTACCTTATTATTAAATTCCGTTCCGTTATCGGAAATGATAATACTCGGTACACCAAAGTTGCTAAAGTGCTCAATGAGTTTATTGCTTATCTCTATTGCGTGTTGGCTTACAATTCTGTACATCTGTAGGTGTCTAGAGAACGTGTCTATCACAGTAATAAACTTAGCCTTATCAAATGTCACAGTATCAATTGATATCACTTCTAGCGGCTTGCTAGACGTGGGGGTTTCTGATAATTCAAGATTCAGCGGAACTCTATCATACTTTGATACTAAGCAAATTTCACAGGTGTTGATGAAATCTCGAATGCTAGTCTTTATACTAGGCAAATAATATTTTCGTTTAATTTGGTTATAAGTTTCCATAATACCTCTATGATTGGTTTTACTTACATGGTAATTGTTTATTATTTCTAAGACTTCCTGCGGGTCAGTTACATCTAATAATTTTATATTATTTTTAACCAAACATAACTGTGAACTTTTAAAATTTCTTGAAATACATGGTGCAAAACGTTCATAAAAATCATCCTTACAGTATAAATTATATTTAACATTTGGAACTAAATATTCTTTAACAAAATTAGTTATGTCTTGTTCAAAATTGTTTTCTGAGATTTCAACTAATAATCTCATTTTCGATAAACCAAATAATTTCTGTATTACTACCCTTTTTGGCTGGTATTTTACTAATGAAAATATAACTTGATTTTTCCTAAAGTTAACGGGTTCTTCGGATATAGGAATTTCCACTTGAGTGTTTCCTTCATAGTTGGAATGAATGGTTTGGTTTGTGTCCTCACTATCGTCTAAGATAACAATTATTGACTCATTGTCGTCTAATTCCGGGAAATATAATTTAGTCAAGTCCTTAATAATACTTCTTAAGTCATTATCGGGTTCTATGTTATCAGCAGATTTTTTCTGTGTAATATTAAATTGTATCCTAGAGAGTCCATCGGCATTTTGATTAGTTTTACCTCTTTTATACTTTATCACATAATCAAATTCTTCAAGTTTGAGACGCCATCTTAATAATTTTGAATTTGGTTCTTTTATTGAAAATAACCATTGCAAAGGTTTGTGGTCGGTGTAAATTGTAAATTTCTTTCCAAATAAATAAGGCCTAAAATATTTAGTTGCCCATACTATTGCTAATAACTCACGTTCTATCACGGAAAGGTTGACTTCGCTGTTGTTCAAGGTTCTACTTGCGTAGGCTATCGGCAAATCGGCTCCCTTTGTTTCTTGGCTCAAGATAGCTCCGATAGCGAAATTACTTGCGTCTGTTGTCAATATAAATTCCTTTTCAAAATCCGGGTATTGCAATATGGGTTCATTGCACAAAATATTATTACATGTTTCAAAACAATCAAGATAATCTTGGTTTTCTATATCTATTTTAACATTCTTTTTTAAACAATTAGTTAGTGGTTTCGTAATTTTTGCGAAATCTTTTATAAACTTTCTATAATATCCTACTAAGCCTAAAAATCCTTTTATTTGTTTTGTAGTTTTTGGTATTGGATAATTTTTTATTACTTTTATTTTCTCAGGGTTTGGCTTAACTCCTTCTGACGTCACCACATGTCCTAAATAAGCTACCTCTTTACGTAAAAATTCGGTTTTGTTAAATTGTATCTTGAAATTTGCTTTTCGTAATCTGTCGAAAACTGCTCTTAATCTATCTATGTGTTCTTGTAAACTAGTTGAATATATAATAATATCATCTAGGTATACTAAGCAAAATTCATTTTGTAATCCCCTCAAGATATTGTTCATTACCCGTTGAAATGTGGGCGGTGAATTTTTTAAACCCATTGGCATCCTTAAAAATTCATAATGTCCGGTTTCGGTAGAAAAAGCTGTTTTTGATATACTATCCGGATCCATTTCCACCTGGTGAAAACCAGTAGCTAAATCTAGGGTCGTAAAGTATTGTGATCTTCCTAGTTTATCTAGAATGTCCGTAATATTTGGCAAGGGAGATCTGTCATAAATAGTTTTTGCATTTAATCCTCTAAAGTCAATCACTAACCGAAATTTTTGTTTTCCTGAGGCATCAGGTTTTTTTGGGACTATCCAAACGGGACTATTCAATGGTGATTTAGATGGTTGTATTATTTTTTGATATAACATGTCTTGAATTTGATTATTAATTTCTTTCTTATAGATTTCTGGATACCTATAGTTTCTAGTGTAAATTGGAATTTCGTCTGTTGTTCTAATTACATGTTTTATCTGATCCGTGAAAGTTCAATTATTTCCTTCAATATGAAAAATGTCTTGATATTCTAATATTAAATTTGTAATTGCGGCTTTTTCTTCTTAATTCATATGATTTGTCTTAACCTTACTCAAATTGAATTTATTATTTTTCTTACAGTTTATGGAATTATAATTTATTGAACATGGGTTTTTCTTGTAATTACTAGTTATTTCGAAATTTTCCAAAGGTTCAATTTCTATCGGTTTTGATGCAAATTCCACGTCTTCCATTGAATTATTTATTATGGGACATAGTGCTTCGCCATCTTTTACAGTTACAATACATTGTGGTATTTCCAGTTCTTTAAAATATTTATGGGATATTATTCCCTGCCCATTAAGCATATGTTTTACTTTAAATTTAACTATCTGTTTGTTTCGAGCACATATTGTATAGCTATCAATCTTCTGCTTTATTAGTTTGCCGTTATTATTATTATCACTAAAATTAGTTTTTTGTTCGTCCTCCAATTAATTCTTCCGTGTTAAAATATAAAATTTGAATTTGTTTATCCAAAGTCCACAGTTTATTTTTAATAAAATCCAATTTTAACTTTAAGTCTTTCAGGTTATCTAAACCTAATAATAAATCTAAGTCTTTGTGAAAATCAAAAAGATAAAATTTTGTTTTCCTTTTTCCTAATAGCGGTAATTCACAACTATATTTTTCCTTAGACACGCCATGTGCTGTTGACACTTCAAAAGGTTCTAATTTAATTGTATTTTTATATAATTCCATTGCTAATTTTTTTTTTATAAATGATTTAGTGCTCCCGGTGTCGATCAAGATTTTAAAATTGGTTGCTGGGTCAAGAAAATATGGTAGTTCATTATTTTCAACTCGGATGTTCATTATCTTAAATTTATTGGTAAACTGGCATTCTCTAAAAAATAATCTTCGTCTTCTTCCGGACTACTTAATTGTTTTAGACGTTTTAGATTCTTCTTGAAAGTTATCAAGGATTTCCGAATCGCATTCTTGTCCGTAATTTCCTTCATTTAAATCGAATTCGTTAAAATTTCCATCATTTATTTCCTCCGTTGGTTTTCCCGTAAATTGAAACATTTTTGGATTTCTCATTGCATTAGTGGTCTGTTTTGTTGAGATACTCATTGGGGTTGGTTTATATTGTTGATTTGGGTTGACATTAGTTTTTTGTTGAAATTGAGGACTCTGTGAAAATGGTTGATACTGTTTATTAAAGTATGGATTTTGATTTTGATTTTAATTTTGGTTTTGGTTTTAATAAACTGGTGGTTTTGATTGATAGAATTTATTTTGAATAGGTTTTTGTACTTCTATCGGCCTACTAATTTGTGGTTTATTATTCTGAAATAATTTATTATTTTTAAACTGAAAATCGTTTGTCAGCATGTCTAACGCTTCCTCCAAATCCTTCGGATTTTTCGTTCGCATCAGGGAACCTAAGGGTTCTTGTAATCCTTTTAATAAAACTCTTAACGCTAATTTATGTACGTATGTACATAACACATCACTAGCAACGGGTTCCTTATTTTTAAAGAAAGCTATTTGCAAATTTAACATTTTCTGAATTTTCTCGTAAAATTTAAACGGAGATTCATTAAATTCTTGTTTTAATTCTGCCATTTCCAAGTTTAAGGTGAAACAATCCCTTTTATATAAGTAAGTGTTTAACAGGGTTTTTCTAACATCTATCCAAGCATACGTATTAGAACTTACAACTACATCTAGAGCTTGCCCTTTTATCTTAGCCAAAATTGATGAATATAAATATTCATTTTGAAAAATCTTCTGGATTTTCTTGTACATAAAATTTTGAAACAACTTTATCACAAATTGAAATAAATCTACTCAACATGGTCGGTTCGCCATTGTATTCAGGAATCATGTCCAGATATTCTTTTTTCAAAGTTGGGGTTGCCATTTTAATTTATTATTAATTTCCTTTTTAAATTGAATTAAAATAAATGAAATTATTTTTCTATCAAGGGAATTTTACTTATTATTAATATTTAATTAGCTAACATAAAATATAATAATTTTCTAAATTATTAAACACAATTATTCCTACAACCTAATATTTTCTTACGCTAAATTCACTTAATTTCAATAAAATTGAATTACTTTTAATTATTTTTTATTAATATTGACTTTTCTTAATTCTCTACTTACAGAATCCACCATATGTTCATTCTGGGGACCTGGGACAGAATTTCTGGAAGAAGTCTTCTTTTTCTTTCTTCTTTCTTCTCTCTTCTTTCTTCTTTCTTCTTTCTTCTCTCTTCTTTCTTCTTTCTTCTCACTTCTTTCTTCTTTTGGCGGAATGCCCTCTTGGAGATCCTCGGTCTCGTATCCGTCGATTCCGGAAGATGTCCGCTCCTTGGTTAACGATTAAAATCGAAAGTTCTTATGTTCGCTTAAAACTCCAAGTTTGTTTTCAAACGTCTTCGAAAACAGAGTCCTACCGACTGCACCAGTTATGACCTAGTTTCGGGTCATTCGGTTTAAAAAAAAAGTTTTCTTTTCTTTTAAAACCGTTCTTTATTAAAATACAATAATATTCACTTATTATAAAATAACAAATAATGTTTAACGTGATACAGTAATATTCATTTATTGTACACGGAGACAAGTTACTAGCTCGGAGTCAACTATAATTCTAAGTGCACAAAGGCTAACTACTTCTATTTATAACCTACGCTTACTTGCTAACACATACAATAATTATTACTGACTAAGGGATGCTCCTGGACATAACTTATATATATATATATATATATATATATATATATATATATATATATATATATATATATATATATATATATATTCATATCTAGCGAAATGTATTTAAAATAAATGGTCTTTCGACGTATCTTTCATCACCAGACTTGTAAACTCTATGCAATTTAAAGTTAAGAGGAAAAAGGCTTTCATATCAAAATAACACTATTCTTCCTTTTACAGAGTCAAAAACTAATAATAGCAATCTTTTTAAAGGTTCTAAAAATATAATACTACGATTATTTTACATGATGTATAAAATATAATAATTGTTAGTTGATGCTTTTGGTAAATCGTACGTCAAAAATTAATTGCCATCTGTGTTATCCCGTCAATTTAAGATTCGTTATAATGAAAATATGTTTGCGTATCACTACTACCTATGTGAAGATGAGTAAGAATGTGTCTATTAATATTCAGCTTAAAAAATAATACTAATGACAACAAGAGTACTTCCTCAGTTACAATTTTTCATCTTCAATGCCTGGAAGATAATTAATTGAGCTACATTACTTCTAAGAACTAGAAATGATTTCCCTAGTGTCTCGACATAAATAAATATTACAGTACAAACACCAAATGATTAAGTTTCATTTTTTTTTTTATTTATAAATTAAACATCATTCTTTGCGTTGTCTAAAAATATAATGTGCTTATGCGTGAATACATGCAGGATTTAGGATCACTCTTATGAAATGATTACATCAATACACCAGTCATCTTTGTAAAATAAATATGCATTAAACATTGCAAGAGTTCCACGAATAAGTAATTTTAATTTATTATTTGAATAGTATGTTATAATAAATTTTTAATGTTGTCCAATACCTAATTGTATTAATATTATTTTTATAAGGACTATTATTGAACCAATGTTTGCGTGTGTTTAGTGTTAATCTTATCATTAATGTTGCGTAATTGCTGATTTTGAGATCATTGGCTGATAGATACTGTATGTATGGTCAGTATATACGGTGTTATTGAACCGAAAAACTGGTAAAATTTGTCAATCTCGTTTGATTTGTTTACACACTTTCCTGAAATTTATTTAATCAAGTTCCGTCATTGAACAGCAGTATTATAAATATAATTAAATTTGTAATGATAAAGATAAACTAAAGAAGTACATAAATTCATTTCAGACCTACAAATGAAAGTGAGAGTGAATTCTCTGCTTATTATTTATATACTATTTATATAATAAGAATATTTCAATATTTTCGTCGTACTACATTTTGAAACCTTTTATTATTTGTTTTTAGTTTTTAAAAAGAAACAAAAAATTTTATCTTTGAATAGAATAAAGTATATTAGTATTTCGAAATTTATTTTATCACGTTTTAATAAACCAGCTTTCTTGTCTGTCTGTAGGGTAGAAATTTTTCAATCGATTTTAAAATAACATCCCAATAAGCTAGTGACTTGAAATTTTTAACATAGCTCAGAACTGGATGGCAATGTATTTATGAATTCACTTTCTTGTCTGTCAGTCTTTCGCTGCTTATGTTGAGAAAGCAGGTAAAGTTGGCGTATTAAACGATGTAACGAAACGACTTGGTGGAACAACGCTGCGCACATTATTTAATTGCCAGTATAGAAGGATGGATATATTGTAGGATATTTTGAAAAAGTCAATGATAACAATTTGAAGGTCTTGCAAAATCAGTGGAAACACATCGAATTGCTGTTCATAAAAGATATTTCCATTATTTCATACGAAATATTTTGCATATTCGATTCTAGTTTGCAACAGCTACAAAAGAACTAAAGAGAACCATTTCTGGCATCTTATTTCTTAATCGCATAAATATGTCTAAAATCGATTGCAAAATTTCACTCACCCAAGCCTTAAAACGGACGAAAAAGTGTTAAATAATTACACGTTACTCATTTGAGATTTAAATCCTATAGAGTTTTATAGCACCATACAGATTGTCCTGAAAATATGTAATTGTAAATTTTTAATAGACTAGAATATTTATACTGGTAAGATTTAAAACAAAATCGTGGGACGCATGTAATAGACAGTAACAGTATGGGGTGTAGGGAGCAGCTGCCGTTAAGAAAACTCTCAAAATTCCTAATAGAGGTCTAATAGCTCGTAATTGAATATATATTTTTTACGGGACCTCTCTTAAATAAATTTCAAATAAAATGAAAATAATAATTTATTTAAATAGCTCTTTAAAATTTGTTCGTATCACTTTATGTTTCACTTTACCAATCACGTTTACTCATTGATTTATTTTTTTAAAATCGAATAATTGATTTCGTAATGATTCTTATGGCTTACTTTGTTATAAATAGTTTGTACAGTAAATACATTGATTTATGAAAGTGTTTTAATCTTGAACTTCAATCAATTATATTCTTGTAAGTAGATCTGTTATAACATTTGCATGGTTTGATTATTTTAAATTGACTGAAACGTAGACTTTAAACTATACTTTAATCTGTTTATTATCGCGATAAATAATGTATAATTATCTTTGATCTTAGCATGGACTTTATAGTTTAGTGTGCTTGCTTGTGATTGTATATTCTCCGTTGTGAAAAATATACAGTCCTTTTTTTATAATAAGTTTTACAGAGATATAATATCAGGGTTTAATATAATGCTTCCTCATTTCATGTGAAATTTTAGTTTAATATACCATACAATTGACACAAAAACATATTATTATAATAACAAAACTATTATTGATATTTAAAACTAAAATCGTTCAATTCTCTTGACGTTTTAGCTGAATTTGACCTGTAAGTTATTGTAAAATATTCAATTTTTAAATATAACTTTAGCGAATCTTAAAATTTAATGTATTTAGATAACCAACTATAAAAGAGAAATTTGTTTACATATCATTTAAAAAAATATATTGCAGACGGTGAATTATTTGTACGTTAATATGTAAATTTAAATTAAAATATAATAAGTATATTATTCATATGCGCTGCTAGTAGAGTTTCTTCAGATTACCCAAACATTTTCAAAGAAATATAAAATAATAATAATAATTTTAAAAATTATTACTGAATAAGGTGTAATAAGTTTTAACAAGTTATAATTTGTTTCTCATGAGATATATTCTTAGAAAAATAAAGAAAAAAATATGAATTTTACCTTTCAGACATCTTTGTTAAAATTAATTGATTATATATATATTTATGTTCTAAACTTACTTTACGTTTACAGTAGTTCTCAATACATATGGTGCAACATTTTCAGCAGAAATTTCCAGGTGACATTCAAAAATTAACAATAAAAACATACATAGATACATACAATAAAAACATGGTGGTATTGTTAATATTATTGTACACTTGAACAGAATATTACGTTAAATTGCAGTTAAGTTATGTTCATAAGGTTATTGGTTACGTGTTTATTCAATTGGTTCTGTTGTTAGCTCAAATAAAAAAATACATATTTTCTTAGCACAAAAATGTTAACACCAAATATCTGTAATACATTTTGCACACCTTTGGTAAATTAAAGAAGCAACATAAAGCTATTAAAATTATTTAAAAGTAATGTTACTTCAAGTTGATGACGACTAAATATAAACAATATTATTTAAAGGCAATATATTGATTTCAGTATTTGAAGTAGGGCAGGAAGAATAGAATAAAGACTGCATTTTCGAATGGTGTACCATATTTATTATAAATTTCCTACTTACTCCTTTTGCACGCGAGACATGTGTTAGACATCATGTCATAACATTTTCTTGCCAAATAGATTACAACAAAATGTATACTGTAATATAGTTGTTTCTTGTTGCCATATAGTGTACATGATTTTTCCATTTTATTTTATGAAGCTTCACATTTTATTCTAACATTTTTCTTTAAAATGAGACAGATATTTTAATTTGCTACATTCTGTATTTCAGAAGATAACGTTTTCCAAAGAACTCTATTGTAATATTTTATAACGTGTAAATGGTTTTGAGTAAAACAAAAAAATAAGATAAAACTTAATTGTTTTATATAAATAATACGTTTTATTAAAATACGAATTACGAAGAATTGTAGGATCGAGTAAGAATGTATGAGATCTTACTCGACAGCATAATTTTTATAGACGAGTCAACATAAACATACGTGGTGTAACATCATCTTCATTCATCATGCCTCGTCTTCAAACTGTCTTTATAAACGTAAAAAATTTAAATCTGCTTTTAATTATAACTAAACTTTAGCTTGTCAGTAAATAATTATAAGAGTATAGGTTCAAACAGTCTTTTTTTTTTTTTTTTTTTTTTTTTTTTAACGAATAGCAATTCATTATCTTTCTAGTTATTATAAAGTGAAATCATCAATTGACTGATTTAACATATATAACATTTTATTTTCAAAGAAATTGCAGTTTCAGAGCTTAGTTACAGATATATATATATATATATATATTACTTATAAACATAGAACAGAAGTGTTTAAACTTGTAAAAGATTCATTTACTAATTCCAACCTGTATATTTCTCAGCTTATGCTGGTTCAAGCTGGAATTACAAGCTAGAATTTCAAGCTGTAACTTCAAGTTCAACTCAAGTCCAGACATTTCATTTGAAGGACATTTCAGCATTGTTCGCAATGTAAAAGTGAAAACTAAAAATAATAATAATAATAACCAAAAAACTTGAATTTGTCTATTTTCATTTTTTGAGGACTTGTTGTGAAAATTTGTTTAAGTAATGATTTAGGTTTTTCAACAATAATAACAACAATTTTATTTTAAATGCAAAAACTAAAATAAATTTTCTTTGGAAGGGATAAGCTAGCAATTTCGGACCTCACAACCCCAAAGGGGTTGATTTTCTAAATTATAAACTATTGACGTCAATTACTAGTAAAATTTTCTAAGATATATATATATATATATTTTTATATAATAAACCTTTTTTTTATAGTTGGCCAACTCAGAGAATATGCATGTAATTAATTAATTATTTTAAATTTTCTAATAAGTCTTAGAATCATTTTTTATAACTTAAGTACTATTAACAAATTGTTACCATTATCTTTGTTCACCAAAATATTTTTGTAATTTAAAACATATGGGGGGGGACTTGTTTAACGTTATGTAAATTTTTGTTTTAAGGGCGTATTAACTTTACACATGTATGGATATATGCATATATATATATATATATATATATATATATATATATATATATATATATATATATATATATATATATAAGTTTTTCATAAATAATCAATTGATTCATTACAAATTGTTCTTTTTTATTTTTAAAAAAGGAAACTAATGTTATATGTTAATCTGTTTTTCTGTAAATGGTTAACTCAGATACTGTTAGATTTAAAAGAGGCCAAGGTCACCGAGGGAACTAAATAACTAAATTTCTTCACTTGACATGACTATCCCTTTGGTTCCAATACGCTCCTTCGCGTCTTGTTAAAATTTTCCCCTGTGAATGGTACAGTGGTATGTTTAATTCCCACAAGTGTCAAACAAGGTTAGTATTTATTCATAAGGAAATTTGTATCTTAATATTTTTTCTGCTCTCAGCCAATTTTATATGCTTTTATTCATAGCAAAAACCTTAAAATGATACTTTTAAAATTATTCTGTTTCTACATCTAGTAGTAGATTTCCAATATGAACTCCTTCTATACTACATGATGGATCGCGACCGAAATTTTGAAAAGTAAATTCTGGGAATTCCTTAAGAAGAGATGCCCAAAATTGTGATTTGGTCGTGCAGGTCTATAATTTCATGACTACCAATCTCACTAGATTCGACCCCTAATAAAGATATTTTATTAATGAATCATTAAAATTTAGTGTACGTTCCGCCTTTACTTGCCGATATTCTTGAGCTAATTAATCGAAATTATGATGCAACTAAAAGAGTAAAGCCTCATTTAGTAGCTCAATTTTACAAAGAATTTATTTTCAAGTGAGTTTTGACAAATGGATGTTCAAATATTAAACAAATTGCATGCTAAAAATAGAGCGTTATTTGTTTTGTTTCAAAATTACACTTCAATCAAATAAGTACTTTATCTGAATAAAAATAAAAGTCTTTATGAAAACGATATATATATATATATATATTGAATGTTCAATCTATGTATATTCAACTCAATTGATAAAGCTTTCGAGTAATATACAAAATATAGCTTATATCATACTACATTAGTTATTATTTGTTATATCATATTAAAAACCAGACAAGTTGGTTAGGTTGTTTATTTTAACGGACAAGGAGTATTGTGTACACAATTAGGTCTGCCTGTTCCCCTGGAAAGACAGGGGTGTAGTTAAGTATTACTATAGCAATCTTCTTGGAACATCATGGTTAAACAAAAAAAAAACTGTCTAAATCTTGTTCACCGCAAAAATATTTAATTGAGTATCTTCATAACTAATGCAAAAACTGTTTTTAAAAAAATCATTTAAAAATCCTAACCTAGGTATAAAGTTACATGTACATAAATCGTGATAATTTAACAGGAAAATTTAGTAAATATATACAATGTGTAAAATAGATAAATTAATACCACTATTAAATATTTAACGTACGGTAAAGTATAATTGAACTAAATTGTATACAGCACAACAAATTGCTAATATTAGATAAAGTTTATTTCTTTAAAGTATCCATTCTAAGCTATAACAAATATAAATATTGACTCATTAATAAAGTAAACGTTATCAAAATCACCATAATAATATGGATTGTTATAGTACAACTAGACTGTAAGTATAAGATAATATAAGACTTTCGATTATAACAACTTTAGTCGTCCTGACTGTATTGCAAACATCCTCAAAATTTAGCAATATAACAATGACCTAAAAAAACACCGGTTGTGCCACTACTATAGGACTAATTACTAAACCAATTACCAAATATTAATTGATACTTGAAATAACACACACACACACACACACACACACACACACACACACACACACACACACACACATATATATATATATATATATATATATATATATATATATATATATATATATATATATATATATATATATATATATATATATATTACAACGGACACAACCCGTTGTAGGTCCTGGATTTTGAATTTGTAATTAATTTTATAAATTTGAATAGTCCGGACTTACCGCGGGCTAAAGCCGCATGTAGGTCACGAAAATCATGTTGACGCGGGAGAGTAGTTATCTGGCTAAGTTAAACTCTTGGACCCTGCCTGTTCGAAAAGGAATAAGGACTTGTAAAAAATACTTAAAAATTAATACGGGAAGCCAAAATCCAGAAATTAAATAAAAACAAATATCTTCAGGAAATGCATTACGCTAACCGCGTGTGTATTTACTGCAAGATTAGATAATATAAAGTCACAAAGTTATGTAAAATACAGACTATTAAAGTATGAGGAGAAATTCAAAATTCCTCTAAATTGAAAAAGAAAAGGTTTTTCAGGCTTTTCATAAGAAGGCCATAAAATAAAGGTAAAATAAGTTTTTGCGAAATTTCGTTAAATAAAAAGTTAATGTTAATCCACTAAGTTCAAATGATAAAAAAGTATATAAAAAAGAAAGTTTTTAAATTCTAACCAAAACAAATTTTAGTAATGATAAACAAAATGTATAATTAAAAAGAAAAACTTGAAATTTTATTAAAGGAAAAAGGTGACAGAATTCGCACCTTTACAGCAAGATAAAAAGTTAAACTTAAATTTTTATTAACTCAAAACGCTAAATAGTATGCTGATAATGTAGTTATGTAAAAATAATCCAGTATTTAAAATATGTTTCGGGAGTAAAGGAAAGCCCAAGTTTGTAGAAAATCGTTTAACTCCCTAACCCTACAGCAAGACAACCAGAAGCAGAAAAAAAGAGAAAATCCGGCTAGTTAACACAAACCAAAAGGACATAAAGAAGTGAAAACAAAAAACCGGGAAAAACAAAAAACAAAGACTTTTCCGGGAGAAATGGCCGCGGAAAAACGTGCGCGGGTCGTGTACGCGAACCAAGAATCGTACGAGCATCACTCGAGTTCGTGTGTAAAGAAGACAACGAGCTGAATTCAAAAATGTCACTCTCAATAAAATAGGGAAAACCCTGGAGGAGTTACAAAGGAAAAGGATTTTAAATGGCCAAAACTGCACGGAGAGAGATAAGAGAGGAACGGTAGAAGGGGATGGCTGAAGATGAGTCTATATAAACGATTGCTCGGGGAAACTCGAGAGCCTTGATATTTCTGCGATGTAAGTGAACACATCGAGCCTTGATCTCGTTTTTTTTTATAAAATACCATAGTATGCAAAAAGCTATGTATTTTCTTAGTTAACCTAATAATTTGTATAACAAGTGTGAACATACGTCATTGCGATATTAATTTGGAATGCAGCAATAGACACAACTGTAATCTACAAGAACGTCAGTGGCAACTTAGTCTTTACAAAGTTGGCCTAACTTGGATTATTCTGGAGAAGTAACATAACCTACATAGCAGCTGATACATGGAGTGATTCGTATAGCTTCCGGATAGGACTCCAGGACATCACCAGGCGACCACTTGGACATGCAACTTTAACGTCGAGAGAATAGCCGAACCGGGACTTCAGACACGACATCACCACAACCATCTTTAAAAATTCATCCAACATTCTTCCAGACAACCCTACAGGGATCACCTTCATCAACGAGACAACTTAACCAGCACGCAGAGCATCTGTAGCCTGCCATCGCTAAACAACGCTCGCGGACTTCATATCAAACGTCGCGACGCCTGGACAGTTGTGAAAAGGTCGGTAGAAACGTAAATACGTTAGTCCCTGATTAAATTTGCCTGAAATAAATTCAAATAAATTTATTTTAAAATACTGGGTTACTTAGGATGTTAGATTAGATAAAATATTTGTATTATTAATTAAAAATTAAATTCATTAAATCGTAAATTCGAATTAAATCTTTTATTAAAATATTAATTATATCAAATTGGGTATAAAATATTAGAATAAATTATAGTTAGGTAAATAATTGGTTCTGCCTTGTAGTTTAAGACATTATTATTAAATTGAAAGGAAAGTTATTATTTTGTATTTGTTGGAGAAAGTAAAATCCAAAAAGTTTTATTTTATGTTTTAAATAAAAAAAAAAAAAATTATTAAAATTTTATTTGCTTTATAAAAAATTTATTATTTACAAAAAACACCTAGTATTCAAATATCCCAATAGTTTATGAGTTATAGATTAAGAATTGATGCATTGAAATTTCATAAAATATTTGCAAGCACAAATAAACAATTTACAAGGTTAGTTTCAGTGTACTCACTACTCAGAGGTTTACAAAAAGTAAAATCATTCACTTGTGTTCTAACTGAGCTAAAATCAAATATAAAGTACTGGAAGTATAACGTAGAAGTTTTTTTTTTAGTCAGGATATTCAGAAAACTGAATATTCGACACATAGTTATTTCACCTAGGCCAAACAAAACGAGATTGCCTATAAAACTTCCAGTAGGTGGAAATAACTTATTCTCAAACGAAAAACCGTTGAATAAATCGGCGTCCCAAAAAAAGTGGGGTCCGAAAACATCATTCAACTTAACCAAGAAAAGGTTTACCGTTGGAGAATTGGCGCCCTTCGGTGTTGGCTCGATTTCACTTGTGGTTAAAAAATTAACCAAAAGTAAAATTCAGTCAAAAAACTAACGTAAATTTATTTGTGCTTGAAACTGTGTATGTTAGCTTTAGAATTGTGTTTAATATTAAGCCATACTACTGCTATTTTCCACGTCTGAAGTATTTCCCGGGTTCGTGTCGTATTAAGGTTCAGAGGGGGAGAGAGGAAATTAAAACATTAAAATTAATTAACCAATAAATTACATTTGTCGTGGTAAAATCGGAAAATTGGGGGTGTAGGCCTAAAAAGATTGGAGTAAAAATAAATTAAAAATAATTGGGAGTTTTCCGACGCGACAGATCAAAACAAAATTAAATAAATAAAAACAATTAAATCAAATTAAAATAGTATAAAAAAGCAAAAGTTAAAATGGCGGATAAGGCAATGAAAGAGTTCTTCGAACAATATAAAAAAGATAAAGAAGAAAGGGCGAAAAAAGATCAGGAAGAACTGGAAAGAAAAGAGGAAAGAAGACGGCTCAAGGATGAAAAAATCCGGGAAGAAAAGGAGGCAGAAAGGTTACAGCGAGAGAAGGAACAAAAAGAATTATACCACTTAATCTCTGGAAAGCTGGGAGACCTGGAAAGAAGCCTGGAGGAAGAAAACGTGAGGTGTAAGGAACAACATACCAAGGTGGAAGAGAAATTTGGGAAAATTGAAGGAACGATCCATTTTCTGGAAGAAACGACGAGCACAATGAAGAACACAGTAGATGAGGGCTTCAGAACAATGGAAAGTCGGGTGCAACGCGTCGAAAAGAAAATAGAAGACGTGTTGAGTCAGGGAGGTGGTAGTAGGAGTGTAGGAATAATGATGCCGCGTTATAAGAGCGAAGCAACTAAAATTGAATTTTGGGGAAACAGTAATGAAAGGCCTAAACAATTTTTAAGGGACATAGAAGGGTTAATGGACGAGTTAAACCCCTATTTAGAAGATAGGGAGAAGATTAAATTCATTAGACGCCATCTTAAAGGTTATGCACTCGAATGGTTTAACATAACAAACCGCGAAGAGATGAAGTATGCCGAATTTAAGGAAGCATTTTTAAATAATTACTGGTCGCTACAAAAACAAAAAGCGAT
This sequence comes from Aphrophora alni, assembly GCA_963513935.1. Taxonomy (NCBI): domain Eukaryota; kingdom Metazoa; phylum Arthropoda; class Insecta; order Hemiptera; family Aphrophoridae; genus Aphrophora; species Aphrophora alni. The sequence continues at coordinate 54,646,096 of OY740774.1, forward strand.
CAGAAATTATATCGAAAACAATAAGTATGTAGAGAAGGGGAATGCTAGTAGAACAGAATATTTCTGTATGGTAGTAAATAAAGCTCGAGATTTAGATCCCCCCTTATCTGAAGGTTTCCTAGTATTCACAGTAATGCAACACTTTAGTAAACAAATTAGGCTAGCAAGCATAGGTAAGCCTAGTGAAACGATTCAAGATGCGATAAACTTTTTAAACAATGTCGATATGATAAATGAAAATCGGCGAGGCAGACCCCAGGACGCTCAAGACACGCAAAATAGGCAAAATTTCACACCTAGAAATAACCCCCCTATCCAAAGATCCTATGCTCAAAACCCAAATAACTCTAATCACCCAAGTTCCAATAAACCACGTCCTTTCAACTCAAATCCTAACCAGCAGAAAAAAAACTAATAAGTGAGGTTCTGCCAAAGGATGGATGTTTTCGGAATGACAGGGCTGTAGAAAAAACAATAAAACAAAAGATTAAAGTTAAAAAAGTTAAAGTGCAGGTAAATACCAAAAAGTTAGGAAATAAAAAAGTTACTCCTTGTAGTAGGATCGAACCTGAAGTAGGCGAAAAAGTCGTCGAAAAGGAGCGCGAATATCAACCTAAACAATTAGGTAGTTTAAATGTCAAATTTAGAGAAGACTTTTTAGATAATAAGGACGAGCCTATTATAACTGAAAAACCTATAGAAGAAATACCCGCGATTCCAGTCGAACTTGGAACAAGTACCGGTTACCTTGAGATTGACACAGGAGCTGAAGTAAGCGTTATCCAACAGGATTACCTCGATCAATTAAAATCGGAAGATGTCAAAATCTTAGAATTACCGGTAGCGTGCCTAGAAATAATTGGGGCATTAAAAGGGAAGGTGCAAAAGATTAACAAGCAAGTCCAAATTGAAATTAAACTGTTAGATAAATGCGTAGATCTACAATTTTTGGTAGTAAAAGGACTAAAATCTAGGATAATTATGGGATGTGACCTTTTATATAATTTACAAGCCAAAATAAACATGCAAGAAAAATTTGCAATGTTTAAAATAGGTCCGGATAATATTAAAATCCCGTTTATTGACAAAAAAGTTGCAATAACACGTTTAAAGGGAAAATGTTTTAATATTAATTCCCGATACTATAAAAACAATAAATCAATAAATTTAATTAAATCGGAGGTAATTAAATCCGACAAAATCGAGGCGATAAATACGAAACTCCAAACCAATAAGTTAAATGAAAATGAAATTAGCATAAATGAGTTAGTAAACAAAGCTGAAATCATTAATGTACCGGAAATAGAAAAAACGGGCATCAACGATGTAATGGATGGGAATTGTAGCACGAGTCAAGACAGGAAGCCGGACACAACAGCTAGGAATATTGATAAGGTTAGGATACAAAACGAAGAAGGGTTGGATCAAATGATACCGAAGGGGTTATCTGTTCAACGAAGGAAGGGGCAAAAATCCAAAAATTTAATCGTACCTAAGATGCTATCTAAAGAAGCCAAGGACGAAATTTCGCGTAATAGGGCATTAAAAAAGATTAATGTACCAATTAAAGTTAGGTATAGTGGTGAAAAATATCCAGTTACCAACTACGCGTCGCGACGCAGCCAAAGTAGCCGAAACTGTAAATATCCAAATAAGCGTTGTAATCCAAATCAGGCGAAGTCAAGCACTGCACTACACTGTAAATATTCCGACCACTCGGTTAACAATAAAAAGTATAATAATAAACAATCACAAGAAGAATTAATATCTGTAGGAGGAACAGACACGCGTGACTACAATCAACTGTCAAAAAAGCGTGGAAAAATGTCTAAAGTCAGATTTAAAAACACTAATATTTCTGTGGTAAATAAAACTAAATTAAGTAGGAAACATGTACGGTACAAAGAGAAAGTAGGCCAAATTGGAAGTCAGCTGTGTGGACTTAGACAAGGAGTGAAGATAGCGACTCTAGCAAAAGGGCAAAGGGCCGTTCCAACTAAACGCTGTAATCAAATAACTTTAACAAAGGAGTATAGTCACAGTACTATACTAACGGAACAACAAGAAGGCCTACTACAGGAATTAATTAATAAATATAAATCAATTTTTTCTGAATTGCCGGGACTTTGTAAAAATTATGTTCATGAATTAAAGGTTCCTACAACGGACACATTTGTGAATCGTAACTATCCAATCCCGATGAATCATCGAAAGCTTGTGAGGCAGGAAATACAGCAGATGTTAGAAAATAACATAATAGAAAGATCGCGGACACCTTACATTAATCCAATGGTTACAGTTGTAAAGCCGGATGGATCCATTAGGTTGTGCATGGATGCTAGAAAGTTAAATAAAATTATAACCCCGGATTATGAGAGTGCGCCACCTATAGAAGACATTTTGAGGAAGGGGAGACGCACTAAGTATATTTCCAAAATAGATTTAACATCGAGTTTCTGGCAGGTCCCGTTGACCCAGGAATCCAGGAAGTACACTGGTTTTCTATTTGACAACAAGGTGTACAACTTTAAAGTAGTTCCCTTCGGCTTGCAGAATTCCTTAGCCGCACTAGTGAGGGCGGTGGACTTGACATTAGGAGGTGAGGTAGAAGGATTTACTTTGAATTATGTAGACGATTTGCTTTGTCTCTCCGAGACTTTTGAAGACCACCTGCAGCATTTGGAAATGATATTCCAGAAGTTTCAAGATGGCGGACTAACTATAAACCCTAAAAAAACGATATTTTGTCAAGAGGAGGTGAAGTTTTTGGGGTTTATATTTGCACCATCGGGAATCCGCACAGATCCGGAAAAGCTTTCTACGATACAAGAGTTTCCAGAACCGCGTAGTGTAAAACAACTACAATCATTTCTGGGGTTTGTGAATTACTACTCAAGGTTTACAGCAAAGTATGCGGCAGCAACCAAACCATTGTACCAACTGTTGCAAAAGGACAAGAAGTGGGAGTGGTCACCTGACATGCAACAGGCGTTCCAGGAAGTTAAGAAGCTGTTCAGGGAATCCGTGGTTATAGCACATCCAGAGGAAGGGAAAGAAACATTTCTGCAAACGGATGCGAGTACAGGAGCAATAGCAAGTCAACTTTACCAGCTAGATGCAAACGGAAATATCCAAGTGATAGGTTTTGTAAGCAGAACACTCAAGGCATATGAAAAACACTATACCATATGTGAGCTGGAGCTATTAGCGATTGTGCACGGGCTGAAAAAGTTTAGACCACTAATTGTAGGAGCACCCTTAATTATAATCACGGATAACATGGCGCTGAAGTTTTTGACGTCTTGCAAGTTTGGCAACAGTAGGATGACAAGATGGATATTAGGAATTCAAGAGTACAACCCCAGAGTAGTGCACTGCGCGGGAAAAGAAAACATCCCTTGTGACATAGCAAGTAGAATGTATGAAAACAGCCGAGGACAGGAAGACCAAAGGAGAGTGCGGATTCAAGAAATCCGAATAGATCCAGGTTTCACAAAATTGTTGCAGGATTGGAGAAACAGACAGATGGCAAGCCCTGAATGCTTGGACATTATAAATAATATTGTAAATAAAGTAGATTATAGAATAGAAAATAATGTGTTATGCAAATTTATAAATGGAATGTCGAAAATTGTGGTACCAGAGAGTACAGTAAAGGAATTCATAAAACATGTACATGAAGCTTATGGTCACGCAGGAAGAAATAAAATATATAACATGATTAGAAATAGGTGGCATTTCAAATACATGAATCATCAAATAATGGAAGAAATAAGAAAGTGCGATATTTGTCAAAGAGCAAAATACCCGAACCAGTATTCAATAGGTCAAAGTAGGCCAATGGTAACAGATAACATAGGCCGAATGGTGGCGATTGATTTCTTAGGGCCATTACCAAAAGGTTTAGGAAATGTACAATATATCCTAGTGGTAGTGGATATTTTCTCTAAATATGTTAAACTGTACACGGTAAGAAATCCAACGACAGAAAATAGTATAGATAAAATGAGGCAGTACTTTGCAGAGGTTGGAAAACCAGAAAGCATTCTTACAGATTATGGCAAGGCATTTACTTCAGGAAATTGGAAGGAGTGGATCCAAGAAGAAAGAGTCCGACACGTACTCATCCCTATAAGACATCCTCAAGTAAATCTGGCGGAGAGGGTGAACCGAGAAATCGTGCGCATGCTTAGAACGTATTGCTACGACCGACAGGCAAATTGGAAACAATATCTGGGATATATACAAGACATTCTAAACACAACACCACACGACACCATAGGATACACCCCTCAGGAAATACAATTTGGCCAGGAGGCTAGGTACGTGTGGGATGAGGTCTTCCCTAGGGAACAGCCGAACCCAAGAGAAGAAACGGTGCGAGAGAAACATCAGAAATGCCAGGCCAGGATCATAAGGGCCGGAAACCAACGAGCTGCTAAACAGAACTATGGTCGCAGGTTTACAAACTTCGATGTTGGGGATTTAGTGTTAGTAACACAAAACACTCACATTATGGCGAGTAAATTTAAAGGCGAAACAAAGAAACTATTTTTACTATACGCAGGACCTTTCCGCATAAAAGAAAAAGTAGGAAATAAAACCTATATCGTGGAAGACCGAGTTACAAGAAGAACAAAGGGTAAATATGATGTAAGAGATCTGAAGCCATATGTACAATAAATTAAGTTACAATCCAATAGCAAAATAAACCATATAAAGATTATTATTATTGAAGGAAGGGTAGGCCTAATACATAAACTGATTAGCCATACCGGGGAATACCAAATGTAAATATTGTTATGTGAAGACAGATATCAAATGTAAATATTATGAATTAGTAAACACGCAATGAATGAAGATAGAAAAGGACAGGAACTAAAGTAGGCTAGGATGGGACGGTTTGCAACACAGCTGAACTAAAGTCAAGGGAAGTTCAAGGTCGACGGAAGTGGAGAGAGGGAACACGGCAGACTGAGAAGACTAAAATGAAGGAAGTAGGCCTAAATAAACAACTCAAAGCATCTCAATTGATTGAAAGGCCTAAGTATTTCTATCTTACGTGCTAATGTGTTTGCTAGTTGTAAATTAAATAGTAATACAGATCCAGGAAGAAAACGTTCGAATATAACCTACGAACAAATCAGGTGCCTGGAATGGCCTAATACACGAGTCAGGGGTGTATAGGGGTTGCATATTAATTACCAGAAAATTAATTATGCGTAAAAGTTGTTAGGAGAATCGGAGTAGTTAGGATTCTGGAAGAAAGAAGTTTAACTAATAAACTAGGAAAAACTTTAAAAAAAAAAAAAAACTTAAACAAATAAACAATTAATTAATTAAAAAACTCTCAATTATTGTAATTGAAGCCACAAAGGCAAATAAAAAAATAATAAATAAAAAAAAGGGTAATGTAAAATAAAACGTACAAAAAACTCGGATTGTAAAAATTCGGGAAATATGAATGCAAGGAACATAACAGTAGTATAAAAATGTAATCCAGTAAAGTATTGTTAGTTAGTTATCAGGCAAATTAAAATGTGTCCCTGTATTTATATAAGTTGTGTACAGTTTAAACATGTGTTTTCAGTGGAAGTGAACTCACCCAGTGAACATTTCAAAAGGAAATGTATACCATGTCATGTTTGTATAAATGTAATTTCAGATTATGCAGAATAAGAAGAACAATGAAATGTATAGTATGAATTGTATATATAAAAATTATGAATATGTAATCTGTAAATTGTTAGGATAGGAAGGCAGAACTAGATATAAGAATGTAATAAGATAGGAGGAAATTTGAAAGGGGAGTATTATTATATTTAGTGGTTTTCAATATCTTGGTTTTATGGCGGAGCCGATCAAACCAGATATCTTAAGAGGGGTAGCTTACAACGGACACAACCCGTTGTAGGTCCTGGATTTTGAATTTGTAATTAATTTTATAAATTTGAATAGTCCGGACTTACCGCGGGCTAAAGCCGCATGTAGGTCACGAAAATCATGTTGACGCGGGAGAGTAGTTATCTGGCTAAGTTAAACTCTTGGACCCTGCCTGTTCGAAAAGGAATAAGGACTTGTAAAAAATACTTAAAAATTAATACGGGAAGCCAAAATCCAGAAATTAAATAAAAACAAATATCTTCAGGAAATGCATTACGCTAACCGCGTGTGTATTTACTGCAAGATTAGATAATATAAAGTCACAAAGTTATGTAAAATACAGACTATTAAAGTATGAGGAGAAATTCAAAATTCCTCTAAATTGAAAAAGAAAAGGTTTTTCAGGCTTTTCATAAGAAGGCCTAAAATAAAGGTAAAATAAGTTTTTGCGAAATTTCGTTAAATAAAAAGTTAATGTTAATCCACTAAGTTCAAATGATAAAAAAGTATATAAAAAAGAAAGTTTTTAAATTCTAACCAAAACAAATTTTAGTAATGATAAACAAAATGTATAATTAAAAAGAAAAACTTGAAATTTTATTAAAGGAAAAAGGTGATAGAATTCGCACCTTTACAGCAAGATAAAAAGTTAAACTTAAATTTTTATTAACTCAAAACGCTAAATAGTATGCTGATAATGTAGTTATGTAAAAATAATCCAGTATTTAAAATATGTTTCGGGAGTAAAGGAAAGCCCAAGTTTGTAGAAAATCGTTTAACTCCCTAACCCTACAGCAAGACAACCAGAAGCAGAAAAAAAGAGAAAATCCGGCTAGTTAACACAAACCAAAAGGACATAAAGAAGTGAAAACAAAAAACCGGGAAAAACAAAAAACAAAGACTTTTCCGGGAGAAATGGCCGCGGAAAAACGTGCGCGGGTCGTGTACGCGAACCAAGAATCGTACGAGCATCACTCGAGTTCGTGTGTAAAGAAGACAACGAGCTGAATTCAAAAATGTCACTCTCAATAAAATAGGGAAAACCCTGGAGGAGTTACAAAGGAAAAGGATTTTAAATGGCCAAAACTGCACGGAGAGAGATAAGAGAGGAACGGTAGAAGGGGATGGCTGAAGATGAGTCTATATAAACGATTGCTCGGGGAAACTCGAGAGCCTTGATATTTCTGCGATGTAAGTGAACACATCGAGCCTTGATCTCGTTTTTTTAATAAAATACCATAGTATGCAAAAAGCTATGTATTTTCTTAGTTAACCTAATAATTTGTATAACAAGTGTGAACATACGTCATTGCGATATTAATTTGGAATGCAGCAATAGACACAACTGTAATCTACAAGAACGTCAGTGGCAACTTAGTCTTTACAAAGTTGGCCTAACTTGGATTATTCTGGAGAAGTAACATAACCTACATAGCAGCTGATACATGGAGTGATTCGTATAGCTTCCGGATAGGACTCCAGGACATCACCAGGCGACCACTTGGACATGCAACTTTAACGTCGAGAGAATAGCCGAACCGGGACTTCAGACACGACATCACCACAACCATCTTTAAAAATTCATCCAACATTCTTCCAGACAACCCTACAGGGATCACCTTCATCAACGAGACAACTTAACCAGCACGCAGAGCATCTGTAGCCTGCCATCGCTAAACAACGCTCGCGGACTTCATATCAAACGTCGCGACGCCTGGACAGTTGTGAAAAGGTCGGTAGAAACGTAAATACGTTAGTCCCTGATTAAATTTGCCTGAAATAAATTCAAATAAATTTATTTTAAAATACTGGGTTACTTAGGATGTTAGATTAGATAAAATATTTGTATTATTAATTAAAAATTAAATTCATTAAATCGTAAATTCGAATTAAATCTTTTATTAAAATATTAATTATATCAAATTGGGTAAAAAATATTTGAATAAATTATAGTTAGGTAAATAATTGGTTCTGCCTTGTAGTTTAAGACATTATTATTAAATTGAAAGGAAAGTTATTATTTTGTATTTGTTGGAGAAAGTAAAATCCAAAAAGTTTTATTTTATGTTTTAAATAAAAAAAAAAAATTATTAAAATTTTATTTGCTTTATAAAAAATTTATTATTTACAAAAAACACCTAGTATTCAAATATCCCAATAGTTTATGAGTTATAGATTAAGAATTGATGCATTGAAATTTCATAAAATATTTGCAAGCACAAATAAACAATTTACAAGGTTAGTTTCAGTGTACTCACTACTCAGAGGTTTACAAAAAGTAAAATCATTCACTTGTGTTCTAACTGAGCTAAAATCAAATATAAAGTACTGGAAGTATAACATAGAAGTTTTTTTTTTAGTCAGGATATTCAGAAAACTGAATATTCGACACATAGTTATTTCACCTAGGCCAAACAAAACGAGATTGCCTATAAAACTTCCAGTAGGTAGAAATAACTTATTCTCAAACGAAAAACCGTTGAATAAATCGGCGTCCCAAAAAAAGTGGGGTCCGAAAACATCATTCAACTTAACCAAGAAAAGGTTTACCGTTGGAATATATATATATATATATATATATATATATATATATATATATATATATATATATATATAACCTATTCAATAAATCGCCTCATCAAGTGAGATCTCCATTTCTTCCTCATATAATTTATACAGAGAGAATGTACTGCTGTAATCGAGAAATTTCCAGTCCATTAGGTTTAATATCCCCAGCCCCTAAAGTCAATGAGAAATCACGATAACCTATATTATAATTCATGGTAGTATGTTAATGCCCAAAGCAGTAGACAAAATATAATACTGGTATTAATATCTAAAATTTTCTGAACAATAATTATGTTACACAATTATATATAAAAAAATAAATAAACAGCTTTTAATATCATAGGATTATTGTTTAATTCGTCATATGATTTTTATTTTCAAAATATAATTAAAAAGTAAAACTTACAACAATATATATAATTGGCTACCTGCCAATTAACTTACCTGAATTCATGCAAACTGTTAACATAATCACTTCCCGCATATGCATGAAATGACTTTACGTGTCATTATTGGACAAACGTTCATTGCAAAGGAGCTGTTAATTGGGAGTCTTTGAACAATTATTATCTAGTGTATTGGTATTTCAAATAAAACCAACAATTTCTAAGCACATACCATTCCATACCTGTCTGTAGTTTTATATTTACAACTAAGATTCAATTAATGAGGTGGAATGTTAAAACTTTCTCTGTAACAAATTACCAAGTTTTAAGTAATAATTACCCTATTCTACATAACTTCAATGGCGTATTACTATCCCGGTTTATAATAACAACCTCAAATATAAAAGTACACACACACACACACACACACACACACACACACACACACACACACACACACACACACACACACACACACACACACACACACACACACACACACACACACACACACACACACACACACACACACACACACACACACACACTGAAACAGTTTGCCGAAAGCCAAAAGTTTCAAGTCAATTTAAAGCAGTTTAAATTCCCGCGATAAAACCATGTAGAGAGGAGGCGAGGTGGGACGATGACGTCACGCCAGCCAGGTGCAAAATCTACAGGCTGGAACGTGAAAAGTTACTTTGCCTCGTTTCTTATTCTATTAAAATACTAAATTATTAATATAAATAAATATTCAGTAGAATCAACCAATCAATAATATCAACAAATAAATTTAGAATCATATAAAACAAAAAAGTTATTCAAGTTTTTATAGGGGCTCAAAACCTAAAATTTGGAAAAAAGTTAAATTCAAAATTCAAAAAACGTAGAGTCATAACTAAGAGGGGAACTAACAATAATCATAAATAAAAAATATGAAATAATAATAATAAACAGGTGAGAATGGACTTAGAAAGTCATTCTTGGGGAGTTTTTTTTTGGAATTTTTGAGTTGAAGGGGGATTAGTTAAAAAATAATAATAAGTACAATTGAAGAGACCACAATAGGGCACAATAATATGTACTTAGATTCAAATTTGAAATTAAAATAAGGGAGATATAATAATTATAAAAAGTAAAACTTTAAAGCCCAAAAGCGGTTAAATTTAAAGGTAAAGGGGAGAAATAACAATGTAATTATATATGTCTAGTGAGTAAAAGTGTAAAACATCAAAGCAGAAATAATAATACATAATGGGGGGGTTTTTATGAACTAAAAACAAGACGATAAAAACTTTGGGACTTCAAGGACGTATAACTCGAGAACCAAGCGAGCTACGTGAAAAGTACAAACAGATTCTTTCGTCACAGTAGAAGAGGAACAAGATTTCGTCAAAAGAATTTTGAGAAAGGACTTATCTCAAAAATTCAAAAGAAGAAAATCCGAATTTCGGGAAAAGGGCGATAACTCGCGAACGAAGCGTACTAGAACGACGAATCAAGTTCCAAAAGACCCAATAGATGGAGAGGAAGAAGAATCCGAAAGGAACTTGAAAATCGGACCGGGCGTTCGAAAGTTATAGCGAGTTGAACGAAAAAACGACAAAAGTTGAAATTTTCAGGAAAAATCTTGTAGAGCGGCGCGCGCACCCTCAGTGAGAATCCGGAGACTGAACTTTGCAATGCCAACACGGATCACAAATAACACTGAATAATAAATACAATAAATTATTATTTAAAAGGTGTTTTAATAAGGAATAAAGGAAGAAAACTATACATTAGTCAAAAACTATGTATAGTAAAATATATAGTGTGAATATTTCAGACCAAAAAGGCCTGATAACACGTAAAAGGAAGAAAATACTTTTCTCTTTAAAAGGGAGAAAAATTGGCTCCAGGTAGTGGAAATCTTCCTACAGAAAGGGAGACCATCATTTATCCGTCGAAAGACGGGTACTTTTGTTTTGGAATCGACGCGAGGAAGACGTATCTTTGGCAACAGACTCCTAGTTGAGAGGACAATGCTACTGTCACTCTACTTAATTGGACTTAGAATAATCTCTACTCATTTCGAACTTCAAGGCAACTTAGCAGAATTCGAGACCAGCATTCAACTACATAGCAGTTTACAGAATCTGGACCGAAAACATCATATCAGCATCAGCCAAATTAAACAACAAATTCCAAAACCAACAAGAACTTCTAATAAAGTGTGAAGGTATCATATACTTAAGGAATAATTCGCAAATATTAACTTCATTTCAATTATAACGTCATTGGGGGAATTATTAAAAATTAAATTCATTTTTATAAATTTCTGCTTTGGTGTTATAGATAATTAATAATTAAATACGACTTTTTCAGTACAGGAAAAACTGTCTGTGGTTCTGTCTGAAAAGTCTAGCGCTTTTTATTTTTGTTTAGAATATAGGAAATATCCAATTTGTATTTTTGTCAAATATTTAAATTGTTTTGTTGTTGTTTAATCAACTTTGTTGTTATAAAAATTTTGAATTTGCTTTTTTAACTGTGCTGAAAAGAAAAGAATATATACATAATTCATTTCTAAATTTTGTTGTGTTTTCTATATATATCCATTCTGTATATGCTAATAACCTTGTCTAATATAAATATTATATGTGTGCTCTGGAAATATAACTTGAAATTTTTTAAAGTTATTATCAGAACTTAAGAGCCGATTTCTCCCAAAAGGCACTTCCCCAGGGAGAGAGAGTGTTATTTTAAAATAAAGAGTCAAATAATCGAGCATTGAGATAAAATTCAGGGAATTTTGCGTAGATTAAAATTGGTAAGTTTATGAGGACAAGCTCATACTTACTAGAGCCAAGTTTTGCAATATCTTTGATTGCATAAAAAGTAAAAGTGAGCATCTTGGCCTTGCCCGCGTTAGTTCTGAGCTGAAAGGTGATTCGCCTTACGGTGGTGAGTGTACAGCGAGTTTAAGAGTACGCGGTAAGTGGAGTTCCAAAAAGGGACGAAGAGTCTTAAATTCGCGATAGGAGCGATCGTGTTAAGTGACGTTCCAGCGTGGGGCACGAACTTCCGACCGAGCGAAAGGAACGAACGTGGCAACACACACACACACACACACACACACACACACACACACACACACACACACATACATACATATATATATATATATATATACCGTAAAGAAATGCTTAAAACGGAATTTAATACAAATGTATAAACATGAACAACAGAATATCAATCATGTGTCCAAAGTGAAACAATTACGAAAATCACTATATAAGGCCAATAATAAATAACTGAACCTCAGCAGCATAGAAATTGTCAATATATATATATACATATATATATATATATATTTATATTATATATATATATATATATATATATATATATATATATATATATATTTATATAATATAGCTAAGATCATAAATATATAGAGTACAAAATCGTATAGAAGAACTTAGCAGAAGTAGTACAATTATAAAAAGAGGGAATATTAGAAAATCATTTGATATAGAGAACTTGTATCCATCAATACCAATAACGGTACAATTAACACTTTGAAGAAATGTTAATGAAATTGGAAATAATAAATAATATTCTATCATGAGATTATACAATATTTAGCAACTATACCACAAGAAAATCGTTTTAAATCTAACAATATTCTACACAAGACTTAAAATGGATTAGTTATGAAAAAAATCACTATGTACTATATTATGTGAAGTTGTCACTTAACTTATGGAAGAAGAATTGATACAAACATTTTGCAGAACCATGATTGTATTTATGAACATTATACAAGCTATATGTTAAGGCATGAATAATTATATTCGAAAAATTGTATAAATGAATAAAATTATACATAGTTCAATAATATATGGAAACTGATCTATAAATCATGTTAGAACAATTTAAACTTCAACACATTAACAATAGTTTTAGTTTTTATTAAAAATGTTTTACTTTACGGAATAAAACAGGTTTTGTAATTGATTTGTGACTACTGTGTTTTTGGTTTATTTTATTAGTTGTTGAGTTACAGTTTTTTTTTTTTTTTTAATAATAAAACGTACTCAATAGAATAGTGGTATTATTGCATCATTATGAAACATGGAGGCAACATCCAGATACGCCAATCGCGTTTCATAATCAATGTGACTGATAAAAAGTTAAATTTCTAATTTTATATTTAGTCTAATACTGACTTGGTTAGCGATGTAAGTTGAGGCTAACCGTTAAATTGATTTTAATGTGCAGACAAGATTTAAATCATTCAGCCAGAGATTTGCAATACACAAAAATACATATTATAATATAAATTATTTGAATACAATTTCGTGGGTAGTCTATTTTTGTCAGTTTTACTAAATATCATAGAAACTATAATTTTGACATGTTAAAAGTTGGTTTTTACCGAAAATTTATTTTTTTAAGTTGTTCATTTTGTTTTTTATGACGGTTTTTAAAGCTAAAACCTAACTATTTATCAGTTAAAATTTACTGTTGCTATAAATATCTCGTAATATAATTCGATTTATGACATTTATGAATTAATTGTGTGAAATTGAATAAAACATTTTAAATTGAAATAATGTGTTGGTAATTATTTAAATTATGATTCGTGATCTATAACTAGTGTGAAACAATAGTAATTATGTTTTACTTTTTTTTTACAATTTATTATCATCTTCATTGATATTTGCTTGATTCATACATCTAAAAAGAAAAATACACGGTATTGGTATTATATACACAAAATTTATGTATTAAATTTAAAAATCTATGTAATCGAATTTACACGTACAATATTTTTGTTAGTACGCCTACGTTTTTTGGTTTATGTTTCGAAACCATGACACTTAAAATATGCTGTGTCAAAGCATACCATCTATTAGACCCATTAATATACGGTCACACAAATTTAATATAACGAATATTTTATATCAAATGGACTGCTATCTCTTTCACCTACTGATTACTTGGAAACGATACAACCCTTATGAATTTTCATTTCGCCATGGTTTTCAGGGGAAATGGCAGCTTTAATCGACATGTCGCATGACTATCTTCTTATAAGAATTCGGAAGTTCACTCCTATATCTTAGACGAAGGTAACTTCCAATATTTTAGAATACTTCAAAAGTTAGTGTTTCTACCTCTATCAAGAATAATATCATTTAAAAAACTTTAAATAAAAATTGTTAAATAAAAGTAGGGAGGAATTGACTAACCACTCTGTATATATACATATCTATGCAAGTTATGAAAGCCAATAAATTTATATAAATGCTGATAATAAACTTAGACTAATGTAGGTAAATATTATGTTATTACACCTTATGTGTTTTAATATAATTACATTTTAGATAACAGTAAAATATTTGGTAGTACCAGAAATATGTATCTTACTTACTAGGAATTACGGCAATCCGTTAATAAAACGGAAAAACAATAAAAATAAAAAACTCTTACAATAAATACAAAATACAATATTAAACTCCTAATAAATGCAAAGAAAAGCATAACGTAATATATTATCAACGAATATTATTGCAATCTATGTCTGGGAACTTTATGTTGTTAGTGCTAGTTATGTTTACTTTAACTATTCTTGATGCAATTGATAAAGTATCAAAACGTCTTTACCTGTTACCAAATATTTATCATTTAATTTATTTTGTGGAGCAAATTCAATTGCATAATTGTTTTCATAAACCCAAATGCTATATGTGTGCAATGCCATTCACGAAATTCATAGCAAGGAAATGCACCAATAAGAAAATCAAATATGTTTATTTTTAGTTTGGTTATGATCTTTGATATCAGTGAATTATTAATAAACTATTTCACATTACAGATACAAAACACTTTTTCTAAATATTTCAGTTTTACCACGTTTTCAAAAATAGTAGCTAATAAATACGTATACTCTAAATAAAAATTCAATAGATGGGGAAACATTTCTTAGAACTTCACTCTATTATTCATTTGTATAATATAAAAATCTGATGATTTTTTTCTTGTTATTTTTTTAAAATATATTTTTGTCTTAAAAAAAATTATTCCAATTTTTTCAGCAGTAATATTGTGTACACACCAGTTTGCAAATACAAGTATATCAATTAAATTTTTACTATTTTTTTAAAACATTTTTTGAAAACTAACAAATAAAGAGGATGACCTAGTCCTCTTTTGGGAAGTTCAACTAAATTATAAAAAAAAACTTTAAAGCTCAACTAGATCGGGACTTTAATTACTACTAAATATAGGAAAAAATTAAATGACTTCAAGAGTAATTTCCGAGTTACATCTCGGCTTTGTTCAATAGAAGAGTATATTAGTTAAAATGATTTCCCTTGCGTGTTGCTTCTTTACAAAATTAATATCCCAAAACAAACACATTGAAATTAAATGGTTTTTAGTAGTTATTTCAAAATTTCTGAATGAACTATTTAGTTTAATTTCAAATATTTTAATACGTTTAAATATACGTGATTGTTGGGCTAACTAAGTATACAATGTTTTTATTATAAAATGTATAGCCAAAACTTTTTAACAACAATATTTAAATTATTTTATACTTCCTCTCTCTATGCGCTTACTTTATATTTCCGTTAACTCTTCTACAGAAAATAATTTTGTTAGTAATATAAAAGTTTACATTATTTTTGTCTGTGTCTTTCAACTAATCAAGGATTAGATAGATTATAACCTAGATTAGGTCTTATTGTATAAATAACAATGGCATAAATAAACTTAAACGGAGATCATAATATCTGAAAATCCTTGTCACCCATTTACGGTTGGATATGGTGAGCAGAATTGGAGGAACCAGCTAATTGCAGCTACATGCTTCCTATTGAAAAAGGAGAGCAGTTTTTGATCCTTGTATTTTTCTATTGTTTATCGACACAACACTTCGTTACAATGTTTGTTCGGGTGTTGCAGTTTTATAAACTAAACTCACAAGACTTGTGTATTTTCAGGAGATTTAATTTTGCATCAGTGTGTACCTGACTGGCTTCATTATATACTAAAACATTACGCAACGCCACAAATTATAATAACGTTTGCGGAAATTACAATATTTAGGACATTTTCTGACTCAATTTGATACGTAATGTGTTGTTAGGGATTTGTGTGAGTTACATGTACATATTTTATCACTATGAGTTAATATTTGATATTGTATCTTTATTTTCAATTAGCGTAATATTTATTAGTTTGTCCGCACTGATAAGACTATTTCAACGTAATAATGAATCTTTGTTATGACTTCGACACTTTTCGTTATTAATTATAATGAAGTAGAATTATTTACGAAATAAAAATATAAATACTCTGACCATAGATTATTTAATCTCGAAACTAACAGGAATTATAACATTAAGTACTCGTAATGTTAAAACATTGAATTTTGTAGGATAGATAAACATTTATTATTTAAATAAAGACATTTGTAATTGTTCTGTAACGACTGATTACATCAATATTGTTAAATGAGACTAAGCATTTTTAAATTTAAAATTAATACGCAATGATATAGTTATTTTCTCTTTTTTTACAGAACAAAATACTTTATAAAGAAAATTTATTATTTTGTATACTTTAATTCTGTTTATTATGTACACACTTTCCTTTAGTTTTCTTTCACGTCTGTCTGTCATCAAATCGGGATGGTAATAATTTGAGACGCTTATTATTCATAAACAAATTTGGAAACATTGTGTTCATGTTGATCTCCAATGACAATATAATAATTCATTGTTATATATACATGTTTATGGTGGGGGAAACGCATGAGCAGAAAGCAGAATTGCGCAGTAGGTACGTATGTGTGTATACTGAGACTCCCGCAAAATAATATTCCCTTTAATATTAATATCTGCTAAAATTATCGTCCTACGCTCTCAGTAGGTAAGAGTATTAACTGTAACCTTTGAGTTCATCTTGTACAAAATTATGCGAGACCGATAGGTAGCATTATTAGGTAGATCAAGGTTCAATTTTTCTTTAAATGATTTAACCACTTTATCTCCCGTCTCTTCACACTCATCATCAGAACTGACGTAAAATCTTAAGTTAATTCGTCTCTGATAGTTAGCCAAATCATTATGGCTGATATAGAATGTTAGTTCTGAATTTTTCATTCATTGTTCGTAACTTCAATAAATCTTCTTTGATGGTTTTAATTTCAGTCTGTACAAATTGAATTGAATGCTTAAGATTGTTATTCATGTTATGAGAGTGTTGGCGTATCAGAGATATCAGAGGTGACGTAATTTCCCAAAAACTATTTTATAGCGTCTATCACAGCAGATATATGACTAATACCAGGCGTTATACACTTTGTTACTCCAGACTTAGAAGAAGAATGTGAAGTCGGTTAAGATATTGCCTTGGGTAACTTATCTCCTAAACCATGGGAGAACGATATTTTGATGATTAATGTGTTACCGACATAATTACTAATTTGTAATATTTACTCACTTAAATCACTTGTTAAACTTTAATTTGTGTCAAGAATACTGTTCGCTATGTAACTTTGAATCATCATCATATAATAAATATTTAAGGAAGAGAGATATAGTGTTTTTACTATACTCGGAATACTTAAATAAAAATATACTATTATTCGTAAAATAAAATTTTGATGTCATTTACTTAAGAGAGACAATTAAATATCTTAAGTTAAGACGATTATATTGTGTTATTAAAACTTGGAATATAAAATGAAAAATTATAAAAAATAAGTAAATAAATCATGAAATGTATTATGGATTCCTGGGTGTGACATAAAAACAAAACAATTTAGATGTAACAATTAATTAAATTTGAGGTGTAACAAATAAATTATATCCACATTAATTCCAATAGTCACTTTCACAATACAATAATTTTTCCCCCATAAAGAGTAAATTGGAAAAGATAAACACTATCTCTAAACAAAGCACAATTTCCTTTTCTTATTACAATATAAGTTTTGAATCAGGTTTTGTATATACCTGAATAGACATTATAGAAATAAATTGAAAACTACTACTTGAAATTCTATCCTCCTCCTTTTGGTAGTAAGTATGAGTATAGTCCAAAATATTCTTTCTTTATCTAGTAACAAAATACTGCCTTTGGGATCAATGTTTTTTCTATATGTAATTAATATTATATTCTAATGCAATGAATAATGTTGTATTTTCTGGGTTGAAGTCGTTTTACTATCAGCTCTACCGTAATACCTTTTGATACATTACTGTAATTTGCATAATATAATGGCACATGATGGTACTTAGTTACATGATATATGGATATACTATTTTAAATGCAGTGCTGAAATGTATACTTAATGAATCATGGAAACCTTGCAAAAAGTAAGATTTATTTTGTTGAATCTTGGCTAGGTCAGAGATATCCAAGTAGAAATTTTCAAAAGAACGACCATAAATACAATATTTTATGACCTATAATTTTATCTAAAAAAATGGTTAATATATGAAGTGTGTAAGTGACTGGACGTGTTAGAAATAATATAGGTTGTGTTTCCAAAAATTCTAAATACAGTATCACTAAAAAGAAATGTATTAGCCTTACCCAAAGAAAAAAAGTTTTAAATTCATTACAAAATATGAATTATGTAACTTACTTAAAATAAAACAAATGGACATATATTACATTAGGGATAGTAAACTTTAATCGTAAATTTGAAACATCTAACTATGCTTTTGGTCGTATTGTCGTTACGTATTAGCCAAATTAAAAACAACACTTTCCTCTGTCTTGGCACCGAACCTTAATATAGTATTGGCTGAAAGCCCTAACGCAAGTCAAAAACAGTGAAATGTCGGGGTTTTCAAACAAATAGCCTTCCTTTAATATATGACAAATTAGAGAGATGTAGGTTTTAGATTTATATCCGTGTATTAAAACTGTTAAACTGAATAGAACAGGATGTAAATAAATTTTACAAAGAAATTATTTATCATGATCACTCATTCATTTGTGCATTTAACACATACAAAATCAAGTTTTAACACAGTAATGCTTGACTTACTTTTTGACTTATTTCCTTTTATCTCCTATTGGATCATAGGGCGTCCAGAAGAGCTCTCCATCTGTCCCTGTCTCCAGCAAGTGCCTTCACTTCTCTCCAAGTCTTATTATCCTCTTTTGCTTCTTTAATAACGGTCCTCTTCCTGGTTTCTCTGGGTCGACCTCTTCTTCTGACACCTTGCTGATTCCAATCTAGGGCCTCTTTCTCCATAGTTCCTTCTGGCTTTCTCAGTGTATGTCCTAACCACCTCCACTTCCTCTCTCGAATCTGCAGTTTGACCCGAATTTGACCTGTTTCTCTCTATAAATCCTCGTTTGTAATGATCTCAGGCCAATGAACGTTCATGATACGGCGAAGACACCTATTGATAAAAACTTGCAGCCGAGACGTAATTAAACTTGTAACTTTCCACGTATCACTTGCATACAGCAAAACAGACTTAACATTTGTTTTGGAGATGCGAAGCTTCGTTTTCTTTGAGATGTTTCGATTTCGCCAAATCGTTTACAGTTGTACAAAGGCGGCCTTTGCTTTTTTAATGCGAGTCTTCACATCATCATCTGCTCCTACACTTGTTGAAACAAAACTTCCCAAGTAAGAAAAAGTGTTGACCTACTCTATTTCTTCTCCATCGCAGTTTAGAGCTTGTCTGTTTTCTGCATTCATCATCATAACTTTAGTTTTCCGATGATTTATCTTGAGTCCTGCCGCTTCAGCTACTTCCTTCAGCGCATTCAACTTAAACTGCATATCCGTGTATCTCTGCGAAAGCAGGCGTATATCATCTGCGTAATCCAGATCCTCAAGACGTCTGTGTAATCCCTATTGCATTCCTCGTCTTCTATCACCAGTTGTCCTCCTCATAGCTGCATCCAATATCAAAAGAAAAAGGATTGGGGACAAGATGAATCCCTGACGAACATCCGCTCCAACGGAGATGGGCTGCGTCAACTTTCCTTGATGAAGTACCTGGCATTGACACCCGTCATACATATCTTTTATTATATTAATTATCTTCTGCGGTATTCCATAGTCTTCGAGTACATACAATAAGATTCTATGGCTAACCGAGACAAATGCTTTCTCGAAGTCAATAAATGCCGCTTAGACACTGCCTGAAACTCTCCTCTCTACTCTAAAATTATCCGGAGTCTGTTTATTAAGTCCACACAGCTGCGATGTGCTCTGAAACCTGCCTGTTCATTTCGAAGTCTGCTCTCAACTGTAATTTTGATTCGATTTAAAATTATTCGAGATAAAATTTTGCTAGGGACAGATAAAAATGTGATTCCCCGCCAGTTATTACAATTAGTTGCATCACCTTTTTTTGGAAGTTTGACTATATTGCCTCTCTTCCACTCTGTTGGAGTCTTTTCATTTATCCATATCGCTTGAACAAGTGGGTACAGTATTCCTGCTGACGTGTCAAAATCCACTTTAAGGAACTCTGCTGTGATGTTGTCATGTCCAGGGGCTTTTGAATTTTTTAAAGTCTTCAGTGAGTCTTTAATTTCTTCTACTGTAGGGCATTCCAAGTCAATATCTCCATTTGCAGGGATCTCTTCAACTCTTCCTCTTCTCCACTGTTGTTGACTGTCCTCCTTATTAAGTATTTCCTTGAAATGATCTTCCCATCTCCTGAGTTGTTCTTCCTGTGAGGTTAACAGTATTCCATTTTTCGCTCTCGCTCAGGTCCTTCTCTTCTAAAACCCTTTTGGGACAATTTTCTAGTTATATTATACAGCTCTTTAGTATCTCCTCTCACAGCTGCCCTTTCTGTAGCTTCAGCCTGTTCATCGACCTACTTCCGTTTATCTCTCTGAACCCCTCTCTTTATTCTTCTGTCAGAATCTGTATAGTTCCGTTGTGCTTGTGCTTTTTGAGCTCTAGTTCTGCTTTGGATAATATTTAGTTTAAGTTCATTTCATTTATCTATTTCCGACCAGGTCTCCTCTGACATCCAGTCCTTCCTAAGTCGGTTCTTAAACCCAAGTACATTTTCTCCTGCAGTTTGGTACACATCTTTAACTCTCTCCCAGGCCTCTTCAACATCATCCACAGGATTTCCATCGTTTGCTAGAACTTCAAACTTGTTTTGTAACTCTAGAATAAAACAGTCTTTAAAGTTTCCATCTCTTAACGTACACGTGTCAAATCTATTCTTCCTCTGATCCAGTTTGGAAATATTAGCAAGAATTTTCAATCTAATTTCTGATACTACCAAATGGTGGTCACTCCCAACATCAGCACCCCTCCTGTTCCTCACTTCAAGAGTTAATACAGCAATAACATTTCATTATTGTTATTATATTACCAATAGAGTGTTGCTTTAGAATATGAATAATTTACTTAATAATATCAATTAGATGTTTAAACACTAAATATTTTGTAAATACACAATAACAAGTATTAATTTCTTTAGGGTTGTCTTTGTATAGTAAATGTATTCAAATATCTAATACATATATTAAGGGGAGTTAGTAAGGTCGATGTTTCTCAAAAAACCATTGAAGATTGTTTGAAGAAATTTTAATCGCGTAGTTTTAAAATCTTATTTCATATATCTGTAAAATTTCAATAAATTGAATTAATTTTGTGGTTTTATATTATTTTGACAAACGTCAAAAAAAAAGTTAACTTAAAATTAAATAAAAATAATATTTTTATTAGTAATTGATAAAATGTAATAAATATGGTTACCTTGACGGTTAAAATAAGTGACAAGTAATATACCTTCGAAAAAAACACGAATTTAAATTTTATCTACACAGTTTTTACAGATCCTTTTATTTTAACAATGTCCAGGTGAGTATAAGTGGTGCCTGAGCCTTTATCTTTTTCATACAGCGCAACCAGTTTTCTCTTAGCTATTATTGAATTCCCTCTACCTTCTTTTAGTATTTCATTAACACTTTTTTAAACTTAAGAACATGCACATTATCACTCTTTTTCAGCATATAACAACTGGTCTTTCCTAATACAATACCTAGATCTTCCATTACTAATAACTTTACAATATTCCCCATATTAGATGTTGATATGGGAT
Source organism: Aphrophora alni (assembly GCA_963513935.1). Lineage (NCBI taxonomy): Eukaryota > Metazoa > Arthropoda > Insecta > Hemiptera > Aphrophoridae > Aphrophora > Aphrophora alni. The sequence continues at coordinate 54,668,030 of OY740774.1, forward strand.
CATAACCTCCCAGTTGTAGAGTTACTTGGCGCTCGTGACTAAATCACATTGTTTACAGAATCTTGTGTATTCATGCTTTTAACACGAAAGAAATTATTTTACACAAATCTGGATTTGAGAGATTGATAAAAATTGGTTTTATTATCAGCATTATAGTATCGAGCAAATGAATATGTTGTTTGTGATCATAGAACTTTCCTTCTGATAAATAAACCTGACCACACAAACTATGCATAGAGATTACATTGCTACTACAAACGTGGAAATACTGAGATCACACTGATTGCTGCATTGCCATTTGTATTTCTACGGTCAGCCGAATATTAATATTACTGATTTTTTTATAATTGCTCATGTAGTCAATCGGCATAACTCAGATATGGGTTTGCTGTCAGATAATATTGTTTGTACTATTTTAAAATTCGGCTTTTCAAGCCGAGATATCACTTGCTTGGATATATGAACAATATGTTCTATCTTTTCAACCTTGTTTTGACGTACATTATATTACAAAACACGGTGAAAATCCTTTGATTTCCCATCACCCAAGAACCCAGAATATCTGGCACTCTGAAATAATGATGTAGATGTTGAAGATAATTTTTTCGCCCCTTGAACTTCCTTATGTAGTTATAAGTAAATGTGATTTAATATATTTATAGAGGTTTTATTTTGACATAAACGATTTATCAAAAACATGACAAACTATCAGAATCCTATAAAATAAGGTGAATTATTTAAAAACGTGATTAATTAATTTAAAAAATGAAGTGAAATGTAGCTCTTGAAGATTACATAAACAATGAATAGTAGAAAGCTCTACTTCCCTTATAACTATCGCATTACAACAATTTCCCATGTCACAACTTAATTCAGAAAATCATGGGAGGATCCTAAGGTTAAAGTACTCACTACTCATTACAGTCTTCCGTTACAGTCTCCACTCCCCCATGAAAAGTAAACTAAATGAAACTTATTTCACGTAACATCTAGAAGTATTTATTCAATACAAAGTATTACATTATAACGATACAATTATAATGGGTAAGTAATTCTATGATTAATTTAGTACTCGTTATTTCAACATTTGTAATCCTTCACTTCTAATGACAAAACAACGATCCTACGTAATTTTTTTCATCACTATACTTATGTAACCTACTACTAAATTACATATTTATACAATGTAAACATTTTCAATTACCTTAATTGGAAAAGAAATTTTTGTTACCTTATTACTTCACATTTATTTAAAAACATATCGCTTTGCCACTCACCCCACCCCCAATCCATCAATATAATTAATTATTCATATTGACATCACCGTTTCTCTATTTTCTCTACTTCTCTCTTATTTTCAATGATACATAATTTGTTTATATATTGGTCTAGTTTCTTTGCAGTTATCTATTTTTGTCCTTTAAACCCAATTTAATTATTTTATAATAAAAAAGTAGAAAATGCTCTGTGTCTAGAGTGTTACATTAAGTCAAACAAGAGTTCCACGAACCACAAAAACAAGAAATAGAACTGGTATTATAATAAAACTAGTATGTATAATATAATTCCTTTATGCAAATTTCGATGACATAGACATCATTCAAACAGGTTTACAGTTTAACATAAATTTTAACTAATTACCAAGTAGCGCCTTTTGCACTCTAGACCGTCCAGTCATTATGAGGGTCCTCTTGCATCAGGTAACTGACGTAAATTTGGTAGGGTCAATGCTCTTGACAACATTACTGGACTAACTGATATTATAAACCAGCTGTATATGGTACCAAAAATTGAGTATACAAGATATTATAAATACTTACATTTTGACCTAATCATCTTAAAGATACTTAAAAACAGAAACTATTCTTATATCAAGATTTGAAAAAATCACAAAATTATAATTATTTAAAATAAATACATGTAATAAAATGAAACTTAGAGGATATTGTAAAGATAATAAATAAACAAATTAATGAATTAAGATTGGTATTAAATCTCACAAAGTTTAGGACTAAAGCTCCATGCCCAGAACAATGACGTGCCCTACGATATAGAAGGACTAAACCTCCAGAAATATCCTAGAGGAAGGCATTAAGATAAGAATACCATTGGATGACATGAAACGTAACATAAAGTACGAAGCTAACAAATACAGACTAATAACCGAACCTGATGTGAGTGTTATCTTGGAATAAAAAGTTATACAAAGGCAAGTGACGAAAAGCCTCTATATTTGAATTTAGTAATTTTTATTGTCATCTCTACATGTTTTAATACCTTCATAACTGTTTAAGAACCTCTAAGATGTACATTCTTTATTTAATTTTAGGTAACTTACTCTCACCACATCCTTCAAAGCAACCTCAATTTAGAGTTACTATATGACCTGTAACTTTCTGGATAAATAAATAAATAATTGTTACGTGAAAATGTATAGTACAAAATGGAAGAAGTAATCGTTTTGTTATAGTTTCATTAACAAACTAACTATGTATATACCAGTTGATTATGTGTATAATGTTTGAGTATACATGTTAACATATTATGGTGTTATGACAGTGAGGTAGTTTGAGGTATTAACAATTCCAATAAGCGAGAAAGCATATTAACATTAATCTTCGCGATTATCTCTGTGTCTATCACACCTATGGATTAACGTTTTTTTAAATGCTGGACACGGTATGTTTTGTTCAATTTATCACTAACTGAATTCACAATTCGCTTACAAACAAAGTACTGCACATACATATTTCATGTTAATGCGTTAACGTCCATGTGTTAAGCTTATTGTACAGTGACGGAAACAAGGCATTTCTGTTTCACATGAAAATAAATAATACTGGGAAATATCATTAAATATATTGCAGTACCGGTTCTTTGTCTAACTAAGATATATTTCGTTAGCGCTCTCCTCGCTTTTTCCCAACTAGTTGTCATTTGTTTTAAAATTGAAATATTCTTAAATTAAAACACTTTAATTTCGTTACTGATTGGGACTTAGTAGACTATATAGTAATTAGAGTAGTTAATGAGAGACAATTTGGTACAACCATTCAATATCGTGATATTTGGACTAAATATATATGAAAATAAGTATATATTAATTATTATTTATTTAATTTGATAGATATCATTTGTTTAAATTTTTTGAACAATATAAAAAGGAATATTTATTTTTACAGATATATTGTTAATATATCTACAAACACAAAATATTTATTTCTTAAACTTATAATTGATATATTAAGTAAATCATTCTTTTTTTGTTATCCGAAAATGGGGGAAATGCGCATCCGCACCATCAGTGGCCCAGCGAGACCGTCTGGTGTGTGGGGCTGTACCACCTGTACGACCCACTATAACCCTTCCTCTTTTATCTAAACCTCGTTGAGATTTCCATCCTGGACCCGTGTTAGCATTACTCAAGATAGCTGTTCTTCGCCAGATTGGCGTTTGCTCTGTTCTGCTAATGCTGATGTTGCTTCACGTATTTTGGTCGTCGACCAGACCAATCTGTTTCTTCGTTCGTAAAATCGTCTCCACATACTTAGCTACGGCGTCCCAGTTATCCTCCTTCTTCAGCATAAGCTCTACCGTGTTTTCGGGGGTGAATTGTCCGATCTTTTGGGGGTGAATTGTCGGATATTTCATTCATATTCTAAAGCAACAGTCTAATGGTAATATAATAACAATATTGAAATGTTATTGCTGAATTAAAACTTGATTTTGTATGTGTTAATTGAACAAATGATTGAGTGATAATGTTAAATTTCTTTGTAAAATTTATTTACATCCTGTTCTATTCAGTTTAAAAGTATTAATACACGGATATAAATCTAAAACCTACATCTCGCTAATTTGTCATATATTAAAGGAAGGCTATATGTTTGAAAACCCCGACATTTCACTGTTTTTGACTTGCGTTAGGGCTTTCAGCCAATACTATGTTAAGGTTCGGTGCCAAGACAGTGGAAAGTTTTGTTTTTAATTTGGCTAATACGTAACAACAATACGTCTAAAAGCATAGCTAGATGTTTCAAATTTACGATTAAATTTTACTATCCCTAATGTAATATATGTCCATTTATTTTATTTTAAGTAAGTTACATATAATCCATAATTTGTAATGAATTTAAAACTTTTTTTTCTTTGGGTAAGAATAATACATTTCTTTTTAGTGATATTTAGAATATTTGGAAACACAACCTATATTATTTCTAATACGTCCAGTCGCTTACACATCTAGGTGGATGTTCAACATTACAAACATGCACAAGAGTTATTAGAAACAAAACCTTATTTATGCATTTTCGTAACACTGATTGTTTCAATATGTTGTTATTTTTACTCTAAATGATAATTAGTTATAAATAATAAAAACAATTTCTTCACATTAACATTTTATTTGGTTTTCTCGTTTAAACATTTATTAAAACAATTTTTATATTTAACAATTTCTATATTTAACACCATTCAATAGTTCATATCCAAATTTCATTCTATAGAAAAGGCATAAATTTTGTGTAGTGGTTTATGTTTTGCAAAAGTTGATATAAAATATTAAGAATATACCTACGGTAATACACATTAATACCTTGCGGCATCATCAGGCAACTGATTCCCGATAATGCCGCAAGGCGAAACAATTGTAGCTCATTTATATTATTAAATAATTTTGAAACTAGCTTTATTTCTTTATTTATTCCTCGAAGATAGAGTTTCAACAAGAAATATCTGCTGTTACATTATATTTAAAACATGTTTTACACACAATGTATATATTATAGAAAAAATATACAATGCATTTTACAAACTTATTTACGTTTTCATAAATTTACATCCTATATTGTCCTACGAATAAATTTGAAAAAAAAGAACAATTATTTACAACATTAGCTACACGTTATTGGAGAAATTTCGGATATTTTCTTATGTCCTGTTCCTCTTTCCTTAGACGACTACTACATACATTTACTACAATACATCTGTGGTAAAGCTTACACGTATTGTACTTATTTTTGTTAACTAAGTTAGATTTGTTGTGAAACAAGCATACAAACACTGACATGAAGAAACATTTATTATTTTATCAAATTCAACCATAATAAAACAAAATGTGTTGATGATCTATTTTTTTTTATTTTTTTTTTAGTATTATTATATTAAAATCCAAGGTGAAAACAATCTTATATATATAAACGGACTTGACGAAGGCAAATGCCTAGCCAATCTAATATTAATACTTAATTTAACTCGTATATAATATATTTCATCTTTCGCTAAATTCAGTACATACATTGTTGTTTTTCAAATGCAGACTCCAGGTTGTAAATAAAAAATATCAGTAAACCAAATAGTTTTTCATGATATTTTTTGCAATAATTACTATTTTTATAAATTTTTTGATATGTTTTAACATTTTTACGTACAATAAATATAATTTTTAAGTTTAAAAGTGAAAATAAATTTTTGTTAGTGATTTCTTATACTCTACATGCTTTATTTTACATAATAATTTTAAAAGATATATCATCTCTAAGAATAACACAATGTGTATTTAAAGCAGAAATAAAATTATACAGAACCTAGGAGAAAACACTAATATCAATATTACAAACAGTTTTTCTTAACAATATGACAACACCAATCAAATACATGCATATATTGGTAGTTTTTTTTTTTTATGTTAAAAGCAAATTATTACACAAATTGATAAAATGAAACTTTCATTTTATTGCCTCTATTAAAAACTTTAATTAGATTTTACCAAATAATCATTATTTAAGCATTAATTGGAATCATATGAATTATACCTCCTATATGAGTTGAGTTTTTGTTTATATTAATATCACGGACTTATATTTCACCGTATGACAATAAAAAACACATCGAAGTACTTTTGGAAGGAATTCGATAGGACATGCGCAATAACATTGTTAATAAAATATACATTTATAATGAAATCTTAGACGTAATATGACACTCAAATCATTTTGTATTTTATTATAAATAAAAGTAATATTAAAGTAAATGTATAATCTATATTGGGATTCTTCAAATGAAAGACAACATAAGTTTTCATAATAAAAACTTTATATGTACCGTATGACTTTTTTATGACTACGTCATTATTATCAATCGAACCCAAAATCTTCTGGCAAGGAACTATAACTACCGTAGTAGAATTTACGTATAATCATTATCTTATATTTTTAATGTATATACATATAAATATATATAATTATTAAAGTGGAAATTTCATTTTATGAATGAAAATTCTACTAGTTTTACTAATTTCATTTAATTTATCCTAAATCAAAGCTATCTTTTTTCTGATATATGGTTTGGGAAATTGTAGGCAATATATATCAGTGTGGATTTTACATCTACTTCCTAACTTCCGTATGATGCATGTCGTTTTCCATATATATATATATATATATATATATATCTTTCAAACCTGTGTAATTTCCTTTTTCGGAAATTAAGCAATTTGAAAAAAATTTAAATAGATAAAATTTTTAAAAGACGGATTATTGAACGATAACTCTTTTTAAACGACAATTTGAGAATGCTTCATTTTATACCAATAATAAACAAATTCTGTATCTTTTCCCTTAGTAAAATGTCTACTAAGTTATGGGAACAACTATTGTTTCCAAAGCAACATTGAAGCAATTATAGATGATATAATATACTAGTAGAATTACAACAGACAATACAAATACGTGGCTATTGTTCACTAATTAAAGTGCATTAAGCAACTCTGTTGTTTTAATTTGTTGAGCCATCGCTTATATATATATATATATATATATATATATATATATATTATAAATCGTCTCCTATAAATTATCTTAATAAATGACTTAACAGTTCAATCTGATACAGAAATATTATGTCTAAGGTTTTTGGACTTTTTTTCTTTTGAAAATACGTATTACGTGTGTATTTAGTATTTAACACCATAGTATTTTTTTTAATACGACGGCGTGACGTATGTTAATTAACACACACTATATAAAGCCATGCATATTGCAATCACATATTATTTATTGACAAAATACAGGAAGAAAATGTAATAGTGTGAAAGTTTGAAAGTGTTATCTCAGGTTATTGTAGCCTCTGTAATACACGACAGGGATATATCAAGTGATGGTAGTTTATGATCAGTCACTATTCAGTATATATCAAACATAAAGGAAGCAATGTGAATGTCACTTTTATGTATTCAGATAATATTAAAAGTTCCTGAACACTTCATTCTGAAGTTTAACAATTGATCTATATGTTTCAGTGTAATGATGGTTTCATTTACAGACATATCTGTGCTTAAATTTTTTTATCTTCGGTACAAGTATTTTTTTTTTAATACTTTTTTTAATGTTATAAAATAATATAAATAATAATAGTCGATGCTTATCTTTGTTCGTCATTTTTGATCCTCTTTAATCCTAAAATATAGAAAAGGTTACACCTCATGATTTAATCACTTTTTTTGTAAATATGTATTAAATGACCAAAATGAACATATTAATCCGTTGTGTGGTTTAATTAATTTGAGAGTAAATTTTAATTATTCCTTTTCTGTTTTCAAAATAGCGACCATTTTTTTTTTTTTCATATAAAATATCTTGAAAACCGATTATTTAAAAATATACAAGAGAAAAAATGTTTTTTCCTTTTAAAAGAAATAAAATATTTCTAAAAAAATAATCTTACCATCAAAGGCTAATATAGTTATTACAAAAACTAAAATCATAATTTTTTGGTAGTTGTCTACCCAAGATTATCCTAGAACACATATTTTCTCTTGGTTGTGCAATATATTATTTATTTTAGAATAAATTGTTGTAAATAAAATCTACAAAAATTTAATACAAAATATGTTTTGTTAAAGTAAAACAGAAATAAGCAGATTGATCATTGTTTTATTTTGTACTTAATAAACATTCTTTGTTATATCAAAAAGAAGAAGAAAAGGTAAAATAAAATAATAAATGTTAACAAATGAAAATACTTCCGTTATAACTATAACGGTTATATATATATATATATATATATATATTTTTTTTTTTATATATAACTGGTAATATCTTATTTACAAATAAGATCAAAGTGACACGAAAATTTAATATTTTGTACAATGAACTTTCCAAATTATTAAATAGATAATTAGACGTTAAAAACAACGGGTTTTGATGACTAAACCATCATCATGGAGACGAAAAATTAAGTAAATGCAATGTAAGGAATACTCTGCATATCAATAATAATAATAATAATAATAATAATAATAATATATATATATATATATATATATATATATATATATATAAATGCCATCTTCTTATTTTTAATGAAAAATATTCTATTGATTACAGTAGTTTACATAAAATTTAATGTTTTAAGTATTTAGCTGTTAGTAATCATCAGTTTATTGAAATGAAATAGACACCAAAAATTCAAAAGAGTGTAATAGAAGAAATTTGGATTGTGGTGCAATTTGAAAGTAATTTTCTTCTTAATGAACGTAGGATTAGAAGAATGGAGAGCACAAACCCTAAAGACACCCTTATTAGGAAGTTCAGATTTTAATAATATATTTTTTATTACTTATGGTAATATTTTAAATATTAACCCTTTGACCCTTAGGAAAACCCAAGGTTTATAATAATGATAATAATAATAATAATAAGAATAATAATAATAATAATAATAATAATAATAATAATAATAATAATAATAATAATAACAATAATAATAATAATAATAATAATTATTATTGACTAACTGACAATTCGAAAACATTCAATAATATATTAATATCTCTAAATAATTGAAAAAAGCTAGTTATTTAAATCTACAATCTACTAATTGAGTACATTGAAATAACAACAGTTTTTGACCTAAATGAATAACGCTTTATAATTGGGTTCTTCCAACGAAGGAATATATAATATGCAATTCTCGTTTAATGATAAGTATTTAATAAAAATGATCTTCAATTATAATAAAATTATGGCAACTGATTTCAAAGTTTTGACAAATTATTTTATTTCATTCACTCAGAATATATTTCTCGAATTATTTTTAAATAAGAATTCCCCTTTCTTGTTTTTTACAACTTTTTTTGTAATTATTGTTATGAACCTTAATATTAATTTAAAATAATAAAATTCCATATATACGATATAATGAATATCTACATTCACCAGTTAATTACAGAATGCCCAATATCCTTTTTATTTCCATTTTTGTATTATTAGCCTAAAACAAATTTATATTTTCGTGTAAAAAGTGATTTTGATGAAATTCTCAACTTTTTTTTTTAAATAAACACTAATCTATTAAGTTGTGTAATACTTTATAGAAGCAAAATATTATTCTAATGATTTTAAGATAACATATTGTTATTGACTAAATGCCATATTACATTTTTCAAATTTTATTACACAATACAAAATTTTATTTAAAATGTAATATATATATATATATATATATATATATATATATATATATATATATATATATATATACATATGGTTCTGTTGTGTAAACACTAAGACACTTAGCCAATAAATAAAGAGAAAGAAAAATAGACAGTGAGGAAAAAGGCATAAGGTTTACTTGGTGAAAAAGTTAAATACAATGTTTGCAGGTGCAGCACTGTCGACGAAAATCCCTCAACTACTACCGCAGTCCCACAGGTAATTCAGATTACCTTGCTCTCAAGAGTTGTGTTGTTCTCAATTTGTTAAAACATATTGGGAGGAGTTGAGCTCACTGTTATTAAGCTGGGAACTGTTTTGTATGTATCATTGTTATGAAACCAGTGTTTACATTACACCAAATCCAATTAATAATACTTTCATAATGGTAGTAAGAGAGGAATATATTCGTATATTGAAATTGTGGAAACAAAAATAATACAATTTATTTACAATATTTGTATTTATAAACAGGCGATTATATACAGGAAGAGTTTCATTAGCAGCCTTTAATTAAAGAACAACTATATGAACATTAGAAAATAGTAAGTTTTTAATTTCATATCTTGAGTTTCACTCATTACTTGAGTTATTTGTTATATTTTTACACTTTATTAATTATCGATCTAAGTAATCATTTAGTTTGCCAATCTCTAATAAAGGGCATAATTACTTTTATAACAAACTTATATATAATATATCATTGAATGTATAATAATTAAAACCCCACTAAAGACCTCCATCTATTATATTTATAAATCTACTAAGCCTAATGTTTTTGAGTACATTGCGACAGTTTAATACAAGTTGCATAAAATACACGTGGCTAGGGACTGTTACTGATAACTACAAGTGATGTTTCATCACACATCATTGTACGTCAAAGTCTCTCAGGTAACGTCACAGTTCCACAGCTAACCCAGTTTGCTTACTTCAAGACTGTGAAAATATAGATACCGTAACTAATATTAGATTTATTTACAGCAGTAATATGAAAATTGAATTTATTTAAGACGCAATATTTTCTTCATTTGTTTATAATAAACATATGGAAAGAACCTTCATAATTTTAAATTAGGGTATTACTATTTTTAATTTGATTGATATACGGATTTTTAAATGCAAGAATTTGTTAATTTATAAAAGCATGAATAGCATTGGTTTCAATAAACACTACGCTAATGCTTATGTAAAATAAATATGTTCTCTAACATCAAATATATTTATGTTTTCTGGAAACTTTGCTAGATATTTTAAATAATTTATTCCCTATACAATTTCAATTAATATTCATCTATAATAATAAAAGCCAAAACCCACTCACTGACTGACTGACTGACTGACTGACTCACTGATCACGAAATCTCAGGAACCACTGAACGGATTACAATGAAACTTGGTACACAGCTTCCTCATAGGTCCTAGACGCGCACTAAGAACCGGTTTTGAAAAATTCAATGTATAACCGCGGAAATCGCGAAAAAACCGCGAAAAGTAAAATACATTATTTTTTGTAAACTATGAAGCGTACAAACGTGAAATTCGGCAAACATGTTCATCCTGGTGTCTAGGTGCTCGCTAAGAAACGTTTTTAAAAAAAAATCCATGTCTAACCGCGTAAATCGCGAAAAACCGCGAAAAGTAAAATACATAATTTGTTGTAAACCATGAAGCGTACAAACGTGAAATTCGGCAAACATGTATTATTCTCACTGTATTTAAACACGAAACCTAGAGTTCTGAAATTCGGTACATGGTTTCGGGTAAGTTCTTAGAGGCGTACTAAGAAAGGGTTTGAAAACCTTTTACTCGAAGGGTAGCTAACACCCCTATTACAATATTTTCAGTCAAACGCATATATTTGTTATTAATACATTTTTTCGGTGGCTGTTATTTAGATGAACAACTACAGCGGTTTTTGATCATTGTGAACACTCATGACAAGGCCTAGGACTGCACGCCACAGTTTGCAAGTGGCCTTATCAGTAGGCTGCAGGTATCAGCTGATAAGGGGTCTACATTGCCCCCTACCAGTCAGTCTAGCTACAGACTTTGCTACTTGCTTTGTTTTTTCCTGAACCTCTACACACTTCTGTTCACTTCAGTTCTGTTCTATACGTCAATATATTTTGATCATTTTAGGCAAGACTGATTCCGTTTTCCCTTTTACTTGATACATATAATATTTATATTTCTCTCTATTGTCTTTCTATTTATATATCTCTACTTTCTCACTATGGAAGTCATCAACGTGGATGGGGTGCCTACTCCCCACCATGTTTTGCCTATCAATCCTGATGGTCAGTGCTTATTCTCATCTTTGGCTTACTTCGTATACGGCACTGATTCACAAGGTTTCCAAGTTCGGACCAGTGTTGTACAGCACGTTACTAACAATTGGTGCCGATTTAATCCATTCACCTTAAATCGGACGGGGGGCATTTACAGAACAAAGGCAGAATATATGGCTGATATGAGCAAACCGGGAACTTTTGGGACAACATGTGAAATAAAAGCAGCCTCTGAAATATTCCCCTATGAGCTGCAGGTTTACACAGACCAAACTCTGTTAACCAGTTTCGGGCAGCCGGTTGAGGGAATAAAAAGACTAAGGTTTACTGGGCCACTGACAGCAGGCCACTTTGACGTCCTTATTCCCTTAGATCCTGATTCCTCTCTGACGTCTGACAATGTGAATGTGGAGGCTAATCTTGGGGAAATCCAGGACCCTGCCAACCTCTCACCCACTGATCTCCCACACTCCTCATCCCCGTCTCCAGTAAATTCCCTTACTATATCTAATACTACTGTCTCAGATCACCCCTCCGTAAATTGTTCTAAAACAAACAAGTGAGAACAATCCTGAAGTCAATCGCGCATCCGTAAAAAAATAGAGTGAGAAAAATCCTGCAATACATCAGGCGGCTGTAAAAAAATACAGTGAGAAAAATCCTACAATACATCAGGCGGCTGTAAAAAAATACAGTGAGAAAAATCCTACAATACATCAGGCGGCTGTAAAAAAGTACAGTGAGAAAAATCCTACAATACATCAGGCGGCTGTAAAAAAATACAGTGAGAAAAATCCTACAATACATCAGGCGGCTGTAAAAAAATACAGTGAGAAAAATCCTACAATACATCAGGCGGCTGTAAAAAGATATAGTGAGAAAAATCCCGAGGTAAACATAAGTGTGGTAAAAAAATACAGTGTCAAGAGAAGTGAAATAAATTTGTTGCCATGGTCTGTTAAATCAATGTCGGGATTCAAATACAATAGCGATACTGATTACAACAAAGATAAGACTGTTGCCTTAGGTAGCATGACAACATGTAAGTGGTGTAAAGCTAGAAAATGGAGAGATGAAAGTCCTGGTCTGTGCTGTGCTAACGGAAAAGTCCATCTGCCCTCTCCTCAGCCAATGCCAGAGCTCCTACAAGCTCTTCTGACAAACAATCACCCTCTTTCTGAACACTTTCTCTCAAACATCAGGCAGTAAAATAACTGCTTTCAAATGACTTCCTTTGGAGGAAAAGAGATTAAAGAAGGCAACTGTATGCCATCCTTTAAAGTTCAGGGGCAGGTGTATCATCTAATCGGGAGTCTTTTACCTTCTTCAGAGCGGGAGCCAGCATTTTTACAAATATACTTTGTTGGTGATGAGGATAAAGAGTGTCAGCTACGGTGCAATAATGCACCTTCTGTAAAACCGTCGTTAGTGAGCGAACTCCAGAAAATATTACATGAGACAAATCCATACATTAGGGACTTTAAAATGGCGATGGAGATTGCACCAAAAAACGAAGGGTTTCAGGTGGTAATAACAGCTGACAGAAAACCCGCAGGTGCACATAGAGGTCGGTACAACAAACCCGCAACAAAAGAAGTGGCTTTGGTGATCGTAGATCAAATGTTTGAAAAGCGAGACATCATACTCCACAGCCGAGATACACGACTGGTGCGCATAAGTGAGACTCACCGTGCTTACGATGCGTTACAGTATCCACTCATATTCTGCCGTGGGGAAGATGGTTACTCCGTTAACATACCTCAGCTTGATCCGACCACCAAAGTTGCTTTGAAGAAAACTGTATCGGCTTCCACTTTCTATGCATTTATACTTATGGAAAGAGAAGATAAATAAAACCTAATTTTACGTTATCGCAGTCTCTTAAATCAGTTTTTAACTGATATGTTTGCTAAAATTGAAACTGAACGATTGAACTTCTTGAGACATAACCAGAGTAAATTACGAGTTGAGGAGTATGTGCATCTGCGAGATGCAGTCGATAAACGTGATGGGCAAGTGTCAGAGCTAGGGAAATTAGTGGTCTTACCTTCCAGTTTTACCGGGGGGCCTCGCTACATGCACGAGAGGACACAAGACGCTATGACTTACGTGCGCCATTACGGAAGACCTGATTTATTTATCACCTTTACATGTAACCCTAAGTGGTCTGAAATACAGGAACAGTTACACGTTGGACAGGCTCCTCATTCTAGGCACGACGTAATAGCGCGAGTGTTTCATATAAAAGTAAAAAAAATGGTCCAGTTACTTCGAAAAGGCTGTATTTTCGGGCCAACTAGGTGTTACATGTATACAGTAGAATGGCAGAAGCGTGGGCTGCCTCACGTTCACATCCTACTGTGGCTTACCAATAACATTACACCCAGCCAAATTGATAATGTCATTAGCGCTGAAATACCGGACCCTACTCTAGATCCCACACTGCATGAAATAGTGAAGTCAGCCATGGTACATGGCCCCTGTGGAAACCTCAACAGAAATTCTCCGTGTATGGTGAACGGCTCTTGCAGCAAGCGATACCCTCGCCCTCTCACCAAGGAAACGCGGACTGCTGAAGACGGTTACCCACTGTATCGCAGGCGCTCTCCCACTGACGGGGGATTTACAGTGAAGGTGAAAGACGTTGACTTGGATAACAGGTGGGTAGTGCCGTACAACCCTGTTCTGTCACGCACCTTTGAGGCTCACATCAACGTTGAAATATGTAACTCCATAAAATCTATAAAATATATATGTAAGTACGTAAACAAGGGCAGTGATCAGGCAGCGTTTGGTCTACAGAACGAGTTTGATGAGGTTACACGGTACGAGTCGGGTCGCTACATCAGTAGTTCAGAGGCTGTTTGGCGGATATTCTGCTTCCCGATCCATGAAAGGTATCCACCCGTCATGCATCTTTCAGTCCACCTAGAAAACGGCCAAAGAGTGTACTTTAGCCCGGACAACATTGGAGATAAGGCCAAAAATCCACCTAAGACAACTTTATTGGCATTTTTTAATCTCTGTAAATTAGACTCTTTTGCTCGGACACTATTGTACAGTGAAGTTCCAGCCTTCTATGTATGGAAGAATAACAAGTTTTCCAGTAGAAAGCAGGGTAAGAGCGTTCCCGGACACTCTGGAGTAAAACAGGACGATGTTTTAGGTAGGGTTTACACTGTGCACCCTTTGAATGGAGAGTGCTACTATCTCCGTATTTTACTCCATGAGGTTCGAGGACCCACATGCTTCAGTGATCTGAAAATGGTTGATGGAGTAGTTCACCCCTCTTTTAAATCAGCCTGCAGAGCACTGGGATTACCGGAGGATGACAATCACTGGCATCACACTCTCGAAGAAGCCGCCATCTCCAACTTTCCACACAAGATTCGAGAATTGTTTTCAGTGATGTTAGTGTTCTGTCAAGTTGCTGATGCCCTCAAACTTTGGGAAAACTACAAAGAAAGCATGTCGGAGGATGTAGCCATGAACCTTCAGAAGGAGCTTCAAGAGGGAGTGCTGCCTGATGTGGCTGTGGTGTATAACAAAACCTTTGTTCTATTGGATCATATGGTTTTTGCTATATCTGGCCACCACCTACTCCAGTATGGCCTGCCTACTCCTTCTCGCAACGAAACTGTTGACTCAGTCAACCGTGAGTTACTGAGGGAGGTTTCCCATGATATAGCTGAATTATCAGAGTTGGTCCAAAAAAACGAGCCTAAACTTAATAGTGAACAAAAGAATGTATATGATACATTGATAACCAGTATTCACTGTGAGACTGGACAACTATTTTTCTTGGACGCTCCGGGAGGCACTGGGAAGACCTTCCTCCTTAACTTATTGTTGGCTAGAATAAGAAAAGACAGAAATGTTGCAATAGCTGTCGCTTCTTCTGGAATTGCCGCTACCTTACTTGCTGGGGGAAAAACAGCGCACTCCACTTTCAAGTTACCTCTGGACCTCAACCGCCATGAAACTCCAACCTGCAATATTTCTAAACAGAGTGACATGGCCCATGTTTTGAGGCTTTGTAAGTTGATTGTGTGGGATGAGATTACCATGGCACACAAGGGAGGGTTGGAGGCACTTCATAGAACCTTACAGGACTTAAGAAATAACAACAACTTGATGGGTGGAGTGACTGTACTTTTAGCAGGAGACTTTAGACAGACCTTGCATATCGTTCCAAGAGGAACTCGCGCCGATGAGGTGAAGGCATGTCTTAAGTCATCGTACTTATGGCCAAGAGTAAAAACTCTATATTTGAATGTTAATATGAGGGTACAGTTGATGGGTCATTCAGAGATTGAACAATTTTCAAATCTTCTTCTACAAATAGGAAATGGTCAATTAAAGGAAAACGATGGTAAAGTCAAACTTCCACACAATCTCTGCACTATTGATAGCCAAATAGAATCCTTCACTGAGCACATTTATCCTAATTTGAAAAGTATGAGCATCATTGATCCATCTTGGTTAAAACAAAGGGCAATACTTACACCAACAAATGAGTCAGCAACAAATATTAACAACTTTCTCTTAGAGCTGCTACCATTAGAGGAGATGAAGTATGAATCAGTTGATTGTGTTGTTGAGTTAGAGGAAACAGTCAACTACCCTGTAGAGTTCCTCCACACACTAAACCCACCAGGGATTCCTCCTCACAGCCTCCGCCTCAAGGTGGGAGTACCTATCATGCTGATTCGAAACATCAATCCTCCAAAACTGTGCAATGGCACCAGACTCCAAGTTAAGACTCTCCATAAGCATGTGATCGAAGCCACAATCATCACTGGTGTAGGCCAGGGGGAAACTGTCTTCATTCCGCGAATCCCTTTGATTCCATCGGATTACCACTTTGAATTCAAACGTCTACAATTTCCTGTCAAAGTATGTTTTGCTATGACAATCAGTAAATCCCAAGGTCAGACTTTGAAGATAGCTGGTGTTGATTTGCGGAATGATTGTTTCTCCCACGGCCAATTGTATGTCGCCTGCTCCAGAGTCAGCTCACATGAAAATTTATTTATTTTGCAACCGGAAGGTGAAACTTCCAATGTAGTTTACCGTGAAGTGCTGCAGTGAATAGGCCAGTTATCAAATTCAGGATGAGATCATAATGTTTACCATTTCCATCTGACGGCAGTAGGCACGGGGACCTGCCTAATAACTAAAACTCCCCAACTTTACGTTGACGGCAGTAGGCACGGGGACCTGCCTAACAATTAAAACTCTCCAACTTGATGTCGACAGCAGTAGGCTAGGGGACCTGCCTAATAATTCAAACTCCCCAACTTTACGTTGATGGCAGTAGGCACGGGGACCTGCCTAATAATTAAAACCTCCCAACTTGATGTTGACGGCAGTAGGCACGGGGACCTGCCTAATAATTAAAACTCCCCAACTTGGTGTTGACGGCAGTAGGCAAGGGGACCTGTCTAATAATTAAAACTCCCCAACTTGATGTTGAAGGCAGTAGGCAAGGGGGCCTGCCTAATAATTAAAACTCCCAACTTAATGTTTACGGCAGTAGGCTAGGGGATCTGCCTAATATTGAAAACTCCCTGACCCGGACTTGACATGAGAAACGACGTATGGCCACCTCCCTGTAGTGTTTCTCGGGTAACGCTAAGAGCCATACACTTTAAAGATTAAAAAAAGTAAACATACAAAAGGTATTGTATTAAGATTTTAATTGAATTAAATAGATAATGTAGTATTCCGTAGCGAAGCACGGGTATGTCAGCTAGTGTAACTATAAATGAACTGACATAATATCTGGAAATTACTTTATTAATAATTTCAAAAATTTAAGATTGTTTGTCCATTGTTTTTCTGAAAAACATTTTAATTTAGGAACTGTCTCTACTCTTAAAATCAAAATGACGATAATTGAATTTATAATAGGCTATATATGAATAAAGGGATAACCCTATAAATCAATCTCACGTTATGAAACTGAAGAGGTTATAAACATTCATCATAGTATTTGTTTTTGTCGCAATATGTTTCGTATTAAATTAAAAAGTTGTTTAGAACAATATTTACTATAATATGTGATTCACGATCATCATTAGATGTTCTAATAAAATCAGTTTCACTGAATAACTTTATTTTATTAACCATAAAAATGTAAGTAGAAAATGCATGAGTTGAAATGAACAATATACTCCTGATCTATTTAATATAAACTGACCTTCATAATTATATCTCGAAAAATGTATCAAAAACCAGAAGTAAATTTTGAACAGTAATTTTATTATGAGTGGTTTAAATGAAAACCCTTGAGATGATGTATTGATTTATCATTGTTTCAGTTACAGCTTCACAGTTAGAGAGTTATTCACACAGAGATATTTAACGAATGAACAATAACCTGAACTAATTGTGTTAAAATTGCATTAACGATTATTTTACATACATTTAAATATTTTAGCTAAGTATAAAAAATATATTTATGCAAATCAACATATACCACAATACTATACAACTGTCGTATCAGTGCATTATTAGCTTGGCATAGCTCATATTTATCTACAGTTATGGAAACTATATTATAACTTATAATTTGAAAATATATATATCACAAATGACCTGATTATCATGTGAGATAGTAGAGCCCCGTCAAATAAATGACGCAATTCTTCCTAACTTCTCTCCAGAGAGAGAGAGAGAGAGAGAGAGCCGAATGTAAAATGGTAGTTGCCGAAATAAACCGATAGAAGCCGGAACCTTACGGGATGGAGCCTCTACATACAGGGAAAATATAAACGTCATAAAATCTAGTCAAAACAGGACAAAGTTAATACTCTGACGAAAGGGTGGTGCCTAATATGGTGCTCTTGTTGTGTTCAGCTAATTTTTATTATTTACAGGCTTTTTTGTCTAAGCACAATTTTGCTTTTTTTATTTCATATTTATTTTTAAACTAATTTCTAATTATCTTCATACCAAATGGAGGTTTCGTTTTGACGAGATGCTGAGTCCCTTATTAAGTCGTATTTGTTCTTATATTTTACTGTCTTGGTCGAACTTCATATTTGGGAATAAAGTCCTTCTTTTAAGTGACAGATTTATATTCAAGCATTGACCTAGATTATGATTTGATTTTTAATAGTCCGATGTACGTTGTTCTCTCTCTCTCTCTCTCTCTCCTCTCTCTCTCTCTCTCTCTCTCTCTCTCTCTCTCCTCTCTCTCTCTCCTCTCTCTCTCTCTCTCTCTCTCTCTCTCTCTCTCTCTCTCTCTCTCTCTCTCTCTCTCTCTCTCTCTCTCTCTCTCTCTCTCTCTCTCTCTCTCTCTCTCTCTCTCTCTCTCTCTCTCTCTCTCTCTCTCTCTCTCTCTCTCTCTCTCTCTCTCTCCATCTATCTATCTATCTATCTATCTATCTATCTATCTATCTATCTATCTATCTATCTATCTATCTATCTATCTATCTATCTATCTATCTATCTATCTATCTATCTATCTATCTATCTATCTATCTATCTATCTTTATACATAATTACGATAAGTTTCATATATTTTTATTATACTCAAAATAATAGTTAAACTTAATTTAAAAATCTCAATGGAATTTATAGTGATTACTTTATATAGCACTAGCTGTGAGAATCAAATAATTTCTTAAATGCAAATGACGTAACAATAATAAAGTCGGTGTTTGTTTGTTTTGCCTTTCTTTTGTTGTAATAACAAAGAAATGACACGATCAGTAAATTTATCACGTTGCAAGAACTGTACATGAATGAAAACCAGTGAAATATTTATGTTATAAAAACATTCGTAAACAAACATAGTAGAACACGTGAGTCTTACAAATGTACATATACTATAAATTTAACATGAATTAAACAAGAATAGGCGTAACCTATTCAAATATCTTTACTATTTAATAACATAAATTGCATATGTGGTATACTATTGTAATAATGTGTATATATTTTGTAACACAGGAAAATAATACGATCTAAATAAACGATAATAATTCCATATAAGACTTCTTATAAAATAAAGACCATTCGTGGGTTTAATGTTCTCTTTAAGTATAAACGTTTCTTCTGAAGTTTCAAAATAAGAATTTTTCAATAAAAATGTTTTTATATTCTATTTCACACAGTTATAAATTGTTTTATGAATAATTTCCCTTTATCAACACTTCTTAAAATCGATTAAAATTTAGTAGAAAATAAGGTTAAATAGCCCTCTTCAATGATATAAGCCATATATACAAAATATATTAAGAGATATTGAAAAAAAGTAGTTATTGGTAAATTATACTATTAAACTAAAACGCCTGTTTAATAGTAATTCCATAAAGTAATTGTCTAACGTCTGCTAAAACACTCACAAATGAAAGTGTATTAGGTAAACAAATCTTTGACCAAAAAGAAAGAACAAGAACAATATTCCGCAGAAATGAAATATCAAAAGGGAATATATATCACTTGTGTCGAATTTAACTGACAAATTTACATAATGAATTAAGAATCAAAATTTGCTTCGTTGTTATCAGCGTACGTCGTATTTGAGTATCGATGTTTTAATATCAGTGACCAAAGTTCATTTTTCAATATTCCTAATTAGGCTATTTGTGAAAAGTTTTGTTTTATGATTTATGATATTCACAAGAGATTTGTTCGAACGTCTACACATTTTACTAGACTTCAACCTGAATATGTAGTGCCGCTTTTAAAGAAAATAACTATTTTTACAATATTAGGTGTGATTAATATAATATTTAATGTAACAGCAGATATTTCTTGTTGAAACGCCATGCTTTATTGCTTTTTTAATCCGTGATTATTATTTTTGTTTTCTTAGTGATAAGCCCAAAACTGGTAAGTCAAAACAGGACAAAAGATGTGTTCTTCGTTATTAGTATATAGTTTTTATATATTTTAAATAATAAGTATTTTTTTTTTAAATTGATTACACCAACATAAAGTTCATACATCTGCTGACCAAGACCTTTCTAAGACTTGAATAAACAGTACTGTTTTTATAACTTGTAAACTTGTAACGTGTGTGTTTTATATATTCATTGGAAATGTTTAAACCTGGAAAAAATAAGTTTTATTTTATATTTTGTAAAAAAGACTCAAACAATTTTGAACTACTATTGTATTTTATAATAGGACATTAAAAAATGCTGGTATTAAATTGTTTGAAAACGTCTTAAAACAAAAAAGATACATCCAGTCATATTTGATTGAATAAATTTATTTTTCCTTCAGTACTTTTACCACATGTAATATGATGTGTTAAATAAATATTACCTCTTTAAAATAACTTAAAAACCATTAATGAACCCAAAATCTCCAAATTGTTAATAATAAAAGTAACATGCTGACTATGTATTTATTATGTTTTATACTAGAACTACAAATTTTAATTTCTTACTTGTTTAATCTATACACAACATTGATCTCTATGATAAATTCACTTTCCAAATATTTTGTGAAACCGATATTTTGGGCAAAATTGTATTGTAAAAGTTTACCACAATGTTATTTACATATATGTGGTCATTTAATGAGTATATAGTTGCCTTTATGATATACTTAAAATAATCACCAATATAACCAATTTCTTATACAAAAATTTTATTTTATACTTAGTCTATACTTTTAATTTGGTTAATTGTGGGCCATTTAGTTGCTTGGCATTATTGAATGCAGATAAAGGACCCATCCCTAATTCTTGTCTTTCTCTTTGTTGACACCAAGATATTAACTTTCACGGTAATCTTAGGGAAATTCAGATTTTAAGTTATGTAAAATTAACTATGTATTTTAGTTATAAGATCTATACAGATATTAAGTTATGTCTCTATGTAACAAGTTAAGTTTGAATTTACATATATTGTATTTTATTAGTTTAAAATCTATATTAAGTATATCTAAGTAACATACGTATTCAATTAGTTGTAAGATATATATAGATATTATCTTTCTTAGTAATCTAGGGAAAACTCAGATGTAATAAATTAAGTAATCACATTATTTTTCATTGTTAAGTTTATAAAGACTTTTGTATGGAGTAGGCCACCTGTCCTCATTTGTTTTGTTAGACGTACAGTTATCTTTCACCCCACTCCATAGGTCAAGGCATATAACAATAACTAGACAAAGGGCCAATAACCCAAGCCTCTATCTTACTGGCTAACTGATCTGTGGAGTGGGAGAGATTTTAGCTTGAATTCAGGTTATTACAGTTTTAGGTCTAGTTTTATTTCATTGGTAGATATGTAAGCTTAGATTTAGTTTAGAAGCAAGACCCTCCGATTATGATAACCTTGTTATCGAAATGTACATCAGGGCATTTAGTGGAAAAAATAAATAAAGAACAATTAATGAAATAATTGTGTTATTTTTAAAGTTTCCAGTGATTGTGGTTAGGGGTGAACTCGAATCATTATTGTGAGTTTCACCACAGTGCTCAACAAGATTGTATCTACAAAATTATACATTTAAATTTTGACCGATCCAAAGGACATTTTGATTTTTGAAATTTGAATTTCTTTTCAAAACTTCTACTATGTTATCAAGGTAGAAAACTATATTTTTGTGCACCTGTGAAGACAGAAAAAAAAAAGAAAAAAACTTTATTCTAGGTAATAGTAATCAAAAAAATTTAAAGATTCGGCACAACGATAACATCATCAGGCAGTTTTTAAAACCAATTTGTGAGTAAACCTCGATTCACATTATTACTACAAAGAAATTGAAAATTTTATTCATAAGGACATAATCAACAGGTCGTTTAATAACCCTATTTGTGTGTAAACTATATTCTCATTAGAATAGCTTTTGTACAAAAACGCGAAAAAAGTATTCTATATCGTTTTACGATCGGTCCAGTACATATTTTCTCACACCTTCCGCAATCATGACTGAAACAAAATAGACTTGTCCTCAGTGCTTTCACGTTGTTGCAATCATCACGTGGTACAGTTAAGCCGCTCCTCGTGCCGAAATTACAAGCCGGGCAAAGCAGAAGGCGTTACCCCTTGTGGAAATAGCCCAAATCCTATGCTATTTCCTGTGATTACCACACCATTACAGAAATTGTGGACCCCAATTTTTATAATTATTGATCATCAAAATTGTCAAAGTTACTCTACCCTACAATGATCAACCTATTATAGTCTAGGTATTCATTATTAAATATTAAGGCATATAAATACAAAATCCTAAATATACTTAATATTCAAGTCATAGAGATAAATAAGTACAACATATTTGATTTTAGAAAAAAAAATCACCGTAAGTTAATAGTTTGAACAAAATCCTCGACACTTTGAATCTTATCGTGTTTCATGTTCATACATAGATTTACAATGTGTATTATAGTCATACTATACTTTATGAAGAAATAGTCTAATATATTATCGTTTAAAATCGTAAAAGTTTTTTTAAGACTTTTGTATACTAGTTACAATTAGCCCCAAGGAAACGTTTTATTTAATAACACTAACAACGAGTTTGACAAACTAGATGAATGGCTGGTTTTGTTGTCTAGAAAATAACTTAACAATCATTTTAACTTAGACTTTAGAATGAAGTCATTTTAAACATATTACAATAACGTCTCAAATATTCTTACTCCAGAATAAGTGTTACAAAACATTTCATAAGCTCTACAAGAAGTTCAATGAACTCAGTACATTTTATAAAGGCAAATCGTTTTTTTTTTTTTGTTTTAAGATGTTAACACTTTCATCGTTTAAATTTATTGATTTTATTAAAATTAACATTTTGTTAACGCGGCGAAGAAACTAATCAAGATATATACTCAAACGGATTATAAATGAATGAATATATGAATATATACGAATATATACGATATATATATATATTAAATCATATCGTAAAATAAGAAGGTAATAAATGCATGGTTATTTTCTATTTTCTTTTCTTTTGAGGAGAAATTCAATATTTTACAGAGGTGTGAATTTTTCCATTTTACAAAATGATCGCATACCATTGTAATTTAATTGTAGACATGAAAAATAAAAATGTATTGTTCTTTGACATATTATGTAAAATAAATACTGTATTATATACAAATATAAAGCTGAGAGTACCAAACCACTTACAAGGAAAAACAGATTGCACTTGACAGTCAATGGTTATAAACTAAACACAGTACTGTTGTCAAGTACCTTTCTGTCAGGTAACATGCACACTTGAGCACTAATTGTCCAGTAAAGTGACTGTTTACAACAGGTGGATCATTTATCATACTGTACAAGTAGTGGTTTGTATTGTTTATTATAATTTTGTTTTTCCTTTAAATAATATACATTGTACTAAACTATATTAAGTTATAAAAATAACACTTCCTTGTACCCAAATATAAAGATAAAATTGCAGTCAATCCGTAATCACATATAAATACCATGCACATACATATTCATGTATTATAAAATATAGACGAGCAAATTATTATATTATATAATAACGAGAACATTAAATAAAAATCTTTACACTACACGATTGTTTTTTATCACTTTAATAATCGTAATGTATGTTCTTTGTTACTGGTTAAATGATTGTCTAGTGAAAAATTCTGTTGAAAAAAATTTTTGTAAGAAAAATTGTATCGAAAATAATATGGAGAATAAACATATAATACGATTATATTATATTAAGAGTTACTATAAAGATTAGTTGGTCTAATGAAATGGAGTACATTTCATAATAAAGCAAAGTTACTGATACTTTGATACTTTCCATTCTATGTATATAGATTCATTTGGTCAAACTTCACCATAGTTTTAGAAGATTCTATGAATTCACATCTTAGCTATGGTTAATTTAAATAATTTTATAAATATTCCTATTGCAATGTTGTAGATCCACCAAATTCCAGCAAATAAAATGCACTCCAGGAGAGATATTAGGGTAAAAAATAGAGAGACATTATTAACCTACTTTGTGTAGTGCTTTACGTTTGAATAATTTCATCAAGTAAAGATAAAATATTATAATCCCATAAAAATTGCATTTATTTACTCGTATTTACAATTATTACTCCTAAATCACAATTAATATTTACGTATCTAAATTATAACACATAGATTATATTTTGGAGTTTATAAAATAGTTTATTAGTAGAAAGTAGTAATGGTAATAAGAAAATGAAAAAGATGAAATAATTGTGACAATATGTTAGGGACTGTGATGGGAGGTTCATGTAAACATTTGAGGTAATAAAAGTACAAAATAGTTCGACGCAATTTAAATTCTATGTGCGTTTTGCCACTACAGATGACGTATTAGAGTCAGAGAGATATCAGCAGACATTCCTGTTTGTTAACTCAGTTATTACAGCTATTTTATATTATATGAAATAATTAAAATCTAACAAGCTTGAGTGATACATTATAATAAATTGCCAAGATGTAACTACAAACCAACGAATAATAGGTAAGGTTATGTAATTAATATGAAAAAAAGGAGAGTATAGGGAATATGCTTACTCTAGACTCTAGAGTGTATATAATAGAACTAGACTTATATGTTACATAATAGTGTTTAAAATTGAATTTTTTTATGTGTAAATATATAGAAAAAAGTGAAGGTATTAGGAATTTATTTCAAATTTTAGTAAATCGACAAATCTCATTTCCAAATTGGGTTACATCCCACATTAGCTTTCACTTTAACTGCACACTTTTTAGTGACAATCTCTTTCTATCTCTGCTTGGAGTCGGATGTATTGTGTGTTCCATCAGCAGTTTTTTCCGGCTACCTCAAAATCAATATTATACTTTTATTTCTCTTTATAAAGATATTATATTTTTTGTAAAGTGTGAAGTGCGGTCGGTTTGAAGTGATTGTGAGAAGTACTGGCTAGTTAATACGCATCAGAAGTGGTACCGTTCGTTGGGATAAGATAACGACAACCTAAAGGAAGGTAAACTCATTGACTCTGGTCCTTCGATACTCAAAAATATAAATAAGAAGTTCGTAGATTAAAACTCAATAATTATTTAATAATATAAAAATTATATATAGTATATAAAACTATTGTATAAAAGAACTAGCTAAGACATAATTCGGTCCATTATCTCGTTTAGGTAAAGGAGTAGGTGCGCTACTAAAAGTGGTTTATTACTATTATTGGATACTGAAGAATTACGTAAAAAATTATAATTAAAAACATCACTTAAACCTTTTGTTCTCTAATTAATCTGAGAGTATCATTGAGGACTTGATCCTTAACGGGGTCGGTGATATTACTTACAGAAACAAGTCGGTCTTTTCAGGGTATTTGATACATGCGGTAATACGTTTATCGAGAAACACAGTCTTACACAATGCCTCAGAATTGGAATAATATAAAGGGAATATAGTGAAAACTATAAACAGATAAATAATGGATTTATACTATATCTGACGGGTCAATTCAATACATGTTAATTCATTTGGTAAATTTTCTGAAGTGATCACTCTAACACGTCCAATTATCTGAAGCTACGAATAGAAAAAAAAATGACAAAAAAGTTTTAATTTACGCGTTTTCTTTTAGACTAATATAAATATAACGTTTACTAAACACTCTTTCCACATTGGATTTGCAAATTGAACAGCTTAGTTGTGACAAACAATGCGAAACAGAATAACTAATAAATTATAATTTAAGCAAAATAGCATAATTTTCACGAACTATTTACTTAACATTGTTAGAAAATAATTCCATTAGTACAACACTTTCACACCAATAACAGCCTGTTGAACGAAGTGGAACAGGTGGTGCCAGCAAACCCTATCATTACTCAAGGGAAATTAAAATGTTCTATCTTTGTGAATAATAGGGAGACATTAAAATGCTCTTACGAGTCATTCATCGAGATTGCGAGATTCAAATGTTTTAAATTATTTATTTTATTCAAAAAATTTATAATAAAAACTTTTTTTAATTGGAATATTGTTCACAAGGCAAAATTGAAGGAGGACAATTGATTAAATATAATTAAAGAAAAATTAAATTCAAACATATTCTATAAAATAATAGAATGGGAAAAATTTACAACATTTCCTACTTATTAATTAATGTTATTAATTATATTGAACTGGTTAAGTAGCTTCCCTTTTATTCAAGTAATTAGTAAATATATTCAGATTAATAGTGAATTTGAATGTATATTTAGTTTTAATGTTATAATATTCAGTGAAGCTAGATTCAGAGGACACAGATTCACAAGAAATTTATGTCAAATACTGATAGTTGACCAAAATCAACATTGGTGTTGTTGGTGACAATCAACTTTGTTGTAGTTGGTAAATCAACTTTGGTGACAAAAATCAACACTGGTGGTGTACAAAAATTTTAAGGTAAAATATCAAAATATAAATATATGTCAGTGTTGTAGAGTAAATTAAATTGTATAAAAATAACAATACATACTTTTGATTAAATAAATAAATACTTATACAATCTTTAAAATCACGAAAAACGCAAGAATTATTCTTAAAAGGAAAAATTCTACTAAACTAAATGATTCCATAAATACAACTAAGTAAATACATCCACAAGACAACAACACAATTGATAAAACAACTCAATAACACAACACCCTAATTTAATATATAAACATTTACTTTATAAAATTATTCCTGAACCAACTGATAAGATATTAAAATATAGAGACTGAAGTGAACTTTGTACTACAAATTAATAACCAGCTTTACAACTCTATTGGTAATAATTTCATGCTTTAGTTACATCAACAGATAGCAAAACAAAAGAGCTTTTCAAAGATTAGTGTTAGTGATAATTGATAATGATTAATAAGTCAAACTTGATTTCATATATTTTTGTATCTAAGTAAAATATTAAGATTCTGTTTTCACCAATCATAGGTTGAAAAACTATTCTTACATTTAAAAAGAGAGGAGAATATAGGTTTTATCTGATAGGTGGAATCTGAATAATAGCACAACTAGTATACAGACCTAATCAAATGATTAATATACATAATGCTAATCAAATGATTTCCTTCTATACGTCTATCACCTTCTTGAAACAACTAGAAGCTGAGACATTGCAACCGGCAATATTTAAAGGGAATTGAATAAAATATAAAATTTATTTAACTCTGCTTCCATATTTCACGATCTCAGGACTTACTTTTAGTAAATATTGACGTGGTAATCTTAACTGGACCTATAGATTTTTAAATAGTTTTGGGTATAATACTCTCTTTCATAGTTTCAAAATATATCTTACTACATTAAATATTGTTCCCTTCCTAACCTTATATAATAGAGTATTCCAGAAGCAGTCTTTTTAATTTTATGTAGTTTTCTTCAATTTTATGAACTGATGATCACCAAGAAGTTTTTCATATTTAATACATAAGGAGGAGAATATCATACGACGCCGTCTTTTAAGATATTTGTCTCTGTGTCACATCAATAGTTTGACTTCATGTTCGCTTTTATCTGTGTTTATATGCCGATAAAATAAACGAGAAAATGAGTAATTCGTCTAAGTCAGTACACTTTCCTTTATCTTCAATAAATATTTTAATCTTATTAAAGGTCTAAAGTAACGCTTGAAATATCATCAATGACATTACGTTTATGTATTATTCCCTATTAATCTCAAACCTATAAATATTTTTATTACTAATATTGCACAAAACTCTTTTATTCAACAAATTCAATAAATTCAGATATGTCGTAATCAATATAAACATATGTGTGTTAGACCAACAAAACGTACAAAATTATTTAATAAAACAATAACAAATAAATATAATGTAGTAGTTAAATTTATTTACCGATATTATATTTAATCTAAATACATAATTACGAGTCTTGTAAATTGGAAAATTATCTTAATGTTACTCAATTAATGATAATTTATTCTGGATAATCACCACTCGTAAAAAAAATTGTGCATTTAGTTTTAGCATTTTATGGAAAAGTAATTCATAAGTACAACACATTTAGCACGTGATAATATAAATTAATTTAAAATCATAAATATTGTACCTATAAACACTGACCAAAGCTCGTTTGGTGTCGTACGTTTTATTAAGTTCCAAAATGTTATTTTAAATAAATTGTGTTAATAGTACCTTCGATGTTAAATATCAAACATTAATATTTTTAATGTAGTAATAAGTAACAACAAAACGTTATAGTAAAGAAGAGAGCTAGGAACGGGGGAAAAAGGGTGATTGTGGTTGCTTTACTCCTTGTATTTTCAATCACCATTAAATAAGTTAAATTGGTAGTAATTGTTATACTATAACCATCGATATATTATGTAAACCCTGTTTAGGGAAGGCCTTAATTTACAAGTGAAATACATTGGTAGATTGATCTCGGTTGTATGATCTCTTAAGAAAAAATCCACTTATTGTTTACAATGTACTTAAATTCACATTGATCGGAAACTTAAGTTATTTAGTGAAATGATCTGAAAGTTAGGTGAAAGTTGCCTCAAATATCACTAGAAATGTACAGTACTCTTTATTTACCATTTGTTTTTACATCTATATTTTAAAACTATGAATTTTAGTAATGTTTAATTTATAAATATGTAATTTAAAAACTTTGGAAACATATAAAATGTTTGGAAATTTATTTATTTGACCAAATCAAGATAACGTGGGAGGTTTTAGATAAGAGATCACGTTTTAATTTATATTTAAATTATTTGTTATTGTTATTAGTTAATAATTGTTACTGTATGCGTTTTCGCCTTAAAACACAAAAAAGAAAGAAGAAAAAAAACCATTCCTTATTCTAGTGCACACGCTTATGAATTTTAACCGTACGTTAATGCTTTTCCTACATATTAAAACAGAAAATAAAATTTTAAAACTTTGTTTATGAATTTATCATCCTGTTAAAAATCTTTTTTCAACTTTGATAAATGCAAAAATAAATAGTTATATACTTTTAAAGATTAGGAAAAAACATACAGGCGAAGTGTTAAATCATCGAGATAAAAGAGACATCCTTTCATTTGTGACACAATTAAATATTGTAATGGGAGTGTAAGAAATGGGTTAAGGAGAAAAATAACATTTTCAAGAGAGCGATTGAAAGGCATAAGTTGAATTATCATCGGACCATACTATTAATTAACCATCTGGTTAATTAAACAATACATGGAAAAAACAAATGAAAAGTAGAATAAAGAATTTGTGTTAAAAATGTGCATGTCAGATGATCACGAAATCAAACAAATACTTCCTAATAAATCTAAAAATTGAACTTAAATCGCTAATTTTTTAAGATTTTCATTTAGGAGTTTCTTGTAATTTTTCATTGATTTCGATATTTAACAGTAACTATATTATTAATAGAAGTGTTAATTTAAAACAAACATCACGCATGAAACAGAAATAATTCTGGAATGATAGGACTATAATCGTTTAATGTCAAAACATGCAATCCACTTCATAAAGTATATCATTTATTGTATTTTAAATTAGTTTTCCGTTGAGTTAGAACAGGTAAGATGGCCTGATAGCAGTAGTGGGTTCCAATCATTTCAGTAATAAAAGCTCTTAACTTTCTACTTACAAAAAATTTAAGTTGGTATTAAGTACTCCCTACTCTCCAGATATTTTTAAACTCATTCCTATGGTATTACTATATGCTTAGATTTCGTAATTTGAATTTTCATATCAGTGTAACAACAAAATATATGCGTTTGTGTGTACGCGCGTTTGTGTTTGTGTGTGTGTGTGTGTGTGCGTGTGTGTGTGTGTGTGTGTGTGTGTTTGTATGTGGTGGGTGGGGGTGTAATCTCAGAATTATTTTTCATAAAATATTCAGTAAACGATAAGTATAGACCAGTAGTAAAAATATATGACTCCATAATTATGTTACCTTTATGACAAATGTAGAACTGTATTGTGTATTATATATATATATATATATATATATATATATATATATATATATATATATATATATATAACGTCATGATTGGAATTAATGAAACGATATGAGAACAAAAAATATGAAAAAGTCATTATTATGTATCACGGGTCCCAAATGAATAGCTCTAATTGAAGCTGTCGGTAATATTTCGTCATTGATAGACTTTATACAATATTGAATACCTGATATTATACAGTGCTATTTTAGTGGTGTGTCATGTTCAGCATATTTATAGGAGTCAATATATTAGTTCGCAATAAATGTGTACCAAGTTTTATACATTAGTAGGCTACTAATTTTATTCATTTCAATAAATAACAATACATCAAATTTTGTTAAATTTTGAAGGGAATATTTTTTTTTACTAAATTATTATGGAACGTTGTTTTATACATGTTCAGAAATTTATTTAGATAGACATGTTGATACTTATTTAGATAGGGTTTTATATTATAAATACTTATTTTACGTAATATAATAAATGCAGTTTTATATTAACTATGTGAAAGAAACTAATAGTCGACTTAATAAATAAATATACATTTTTTTGTAAATAAGATTGACACGTTGCGAATCGATAATTATATTAAAGTTGGCATTTACTTTAATTGGATAATTGGATATTTTTTTAAAGTATAGAAATAATTAATTCTGTGATAAGTCTTATATATATATATATATATATATATATATATATATATATATATAGGTATATAATTTTTTATTTCTAAATTTTAATAAGAAAAACCCCCTTTTTTACAAGATAAAAATTAAAACAAAAAATAATAATAACCCATAAGAATTTTATATATCTAACTACATAACGTTACCCCTTTCCCATATATATTTATATAAACAAGGTTGACCCGTGCGAGAACCCCTAACGTTTTCTCTCCAAACAATTCTTACAGGATTTCTCATACACTTAATCAAACATCATGAATGTAACATCATTACATTCGCTATGGTACAGAAATATTTGAGTATTACAATTTTCCAAATTTTAAAATTAAGGTCCGAAATTTATGAGATATTAGTCTAAATCACTTTACAGTTATAACTATAAAAACAACTAATTAATTTTATTTTGAATTTCACAAACAATGTTCCGGTTTCTATAGAGAAAAGAAAACCCCATGGCCATATTGTGATTACATCAGAAGGCCAAGGTTATCAGTAGCCTCTGTATATGCGTACACACTAGTTCCAGGCATACATGAGGCCGAGTTTAATTGCTCAACTTGCACATGACGTTTACTTTTTGCAAGTTTAACTCTTCAAATTTATGCTATAAATTTAGGTTAATTCTTGTAGGTCTGTTAGCCTAACTCTTGTACATATATGACAACCCCAGACTTAGATATAACACAGCCCCAAACTTGAATATAACCACCTTACTCTACTCTCACGCCCATTTTGTAGAGTGGCTAGACGCTGGCACCGCTAAAAACTATAGTAATAGGCGTTATGTTCACCTATCGCAACAATAATTCGCAACGCGTCCAAGTTTATATAGAAATCTGTTATGTTAATGTTTACCTAACAGTTAAAATCTAGATTATTTTATTACAAAATATCGAATAAAGGTTTTACTATTTCAAACAAACACGTTTGTTTAAATGTTTCATTATGAAATGAAAATAAATGAACAATAAAACTGTGATTAAATTATTATGAACGACAACGGAAAAACTCAGCTATTCTGTTACACACTGAGCTAAGCTGTGCGTCTTAACTGTGATTAAATTATTATGAACGACAACGGAAAAACTAATAAATTCTTAAAATTAATATTAGGTTGGTATTTTAACAAAATTTAAAACAATTCAAAATTTTCTTAATTTGATCACTTATTTCTTTCTAATTTAAGAATTTGACTTTCAATAATTCTTTTTCTATAAAATAAAATTTCTACACACATTAAATATTTATATATGATAACATGATACTACACTTTTAGGTGGTTTAGCTTAGCTGAAAAGCAAGGAAAACGCAGTGACAAAATAGTATCTCGAATATATCATTCCAGTTAAACTTAATAGCAGCTTGTGGCTTTAATCAGTATCGGTTACCGGATGGTGTTTTACCACTAGAAGACTGGACTCTCTGAATTTGAAATATACTTAATTGAGGAAAATGAAATACAATAAATTTGATCCTAATAATAGCATAATTTACCAATCCGCTACTCAGCCATCACTATAAAAGAAACTATTGATTTTATGGTGGTACAAAATATATTTTTATCAGTGCCGGCACTTATTTCGGATAGAGATCTAGTGTTAAAAGGCAATTAGTGGAATCTGTTAGTGTAATAATTGATGCTGACTTAATAAAATATTGTAACCCCAAGGGTTCACATCTTGTGGTTAGAGGACTGGCAATCCCGGGGTGCCCGAGCTGGATCTGATTTTGTTTCAACTAGTCTGAGTTAAGAACCATTCTCTTTGGTCTTTTCTGTCAGGTCTCCCTTGACCAACTCTATTATAGTATTCGAGGGCTAGGGTGTCATAATCTTTTCTCAATCTTCCATCTTGTTTTTGATTGAATCTATGATTGAATGTGTGATTTAAAACAGAATTCACCCCAGTTGGATTCGCTAGAAATGGCGAATTCCACCATCGATTCCGATCGGGTGAGAGCCGCGCCGATTCTGGGGGTGGTCAGATGCACGTTCCTCTACTAAGGGGGGAAATCTATTGGCCCAAAACTCCATGGGTGAAGTAGACCCATTTCATAGAAGCAACAACGTAATAAGATCTGCTTTGAAACCTCGAAGTCATTCTGTCGCTGAGATAAACTGCGAGATTAAAAAAAAAAACGCAGGAAATGGATAGACAGGTAATTGGCAAAGGCCTGCCTCTCTCTCTCTCTCTCTCTCTCTCTCTCTCTCTCTCTCTCTCTCTCTCTCTCTCTCTCTCTCTCTCTCTCTCTCTCTCTCTCTCTCTCTCTCTCTCTCTCTCTCTCTCTCTCTCTCTCTCTCTCTCTCTCTCTCTCTCTCTCTCTCTCTCTCTCTCTCTCTCTCTCTCTCTCTCTCTCTCTCTTCTCTATATATATATATATATATATATATATATATATATATATATATATATATATATATGAATTAGTTTATAAATTATTTATCGAAACAATTATGCTTGTACGAATGCAGATACACACAAACACAAAATATTCTTATTTATATACACTTTAGTGAATGCACAATAATTTTATATTTTTAAAGATATTATTTGCCTATATTGGTATTCTCACTCAATTTGTCTCAAGATTTACTGATTAATTACAATATATAAAATTCCCCAGCATTATTAATCTCGGCAACCGCTGTTGTGAAATCTCGACCATGACATCATTAATCTTATTCCAAAGCGTATTCTAAAATGAAATTTCACTTCTGTTTATACTGCTTTCCTTACATAATAAGTAGGTCTTCAGTTCAAATTACATTTTGTTGATTTAATGTAATTGCATCATAGTATAATATGAAAATAACTAATATAAATACAAATTTACGCTTAACTTTAAAGTTATTCCAAATTTTCCGTTAATAAACTTCGTTGTAATTCCATCTTTTGATTTGCCAGTAAAACTCTTTATTTTGTTACTTATTAAGAAAAATTTATAAAACAAAGTATGAATAAATAAAATAAATTTTATAGTTTATAAATAATTTGTGTTTTTAATAAGTAAGCTATATTATCCCATAGCTACATTTAACTAAATTATATTAACCAACGTAGCCAAACAGAATATATTCTGTCTTGAAATAATAACTTGTATTCATGTTGTACTTATATCTTGAGCAATATACAGATTGGATAAAATCTTCAAATAACAGGTAGGCAGCAATTATAACAATTATGATTAGAAGCCATTTCACCATCGTCTTTTTTTAATGATAATAATAATGTATGGTCAATTCTCACATATTAGTGCAATATCTTACAATATTTACTATTATTTAAATTTAAATGTCAGTCAAATATCTCTCGGATCATTTATAATCTCTAAGACCCTTATAGTGGCGTTACATAATTTCTTTAATAATGCGTCATGGTCTATAGTATTTTAATCAAATCAAGGAACTCAACCGTATACGATTCCTAAGAGAAATTAAATAACTCTTCCTTTTTAAAACTAAATTGTGACTTACTAAAATAATTACTGCAATTGAGAAAATAGGCTAAATTAAAAATTCAATATCCCATCCAATATGTTTGCCAAATGTAATATTAAAAATGAACACTGTAATAATTTACAATTTCATCTAGATATTGAAGAATTGATATTCCTATAGACAATGTTAACTCTTTCGATGTTTCTAAACATTTCTCTAAACTGAGATTACCAATAAGTGGAAGAAAATCAGAAGTCGGTATAGCGATGAATGTTATTACTGGTACAGATAGTTCAAGAATACCATACGGTATCAAAATCACAATTTTGTATTTATTATACAAAGCATTCAAAACAAATAGTAGAAATATTAAAAAAATATATAAACAAATCAAGCATTAAAAATATAGAAACATAAACTAAGGTTATCCCTGAGAAGTAATACACTAATTTCTTAATTAAACAGAAAACGCAATATTTTGTAATATTCTTTTGAAGTGGACAAATATATGAGCTTTAAATAACTTTAAAACACAATTCATTGCATTACCAAACACGAATGTAAAACATGTATTAAATTTTATCTTGATTTATTTACTAACGTTAATAGTAGACTTTTGATGTGGTTTTTACACTATTTTCCTTTGAGAAACACATTTATTTATTATGTATTTCTTGGTTAAGGGTACTTAACTAACAAGTTGTGATCGATTAACTAGGTCATCATAGAGTAGCTGGTTGTGTAAGTGTAGTTAATCCTAAGTCTCCATTTATGAAATATTGAGTAATTAAAAAATAGATTTAAATTTATAAATTGAGATTTTTTCATTAAAAATAATAAAATACGTGTTTATTTAAAACAAAAGGTTATTATTAAAAAAAAAAAAAAAAACAATCAACATGAGAGTGAAGCAAAAGTAATTGATGTAACCTAAGTGTTATTTTTTTTTCTTTTCTAATTTATTGAATACCGTTAGTAGAAACTTAAATCACCTAACGAAAATCATCTCGTAAAGTTTATTGTTACTATTTGCTTATAGTTTTAAAACCTCTCGGTTATAATCTTCACTTGCTCTATTTAGATATTGGTGAAAAACATCAAATAAAGAACAATTGCACATGTATACTTCAATAAAGTCATGATATGAAGAAAACAATAGTTGATCAAGAGATATCTGAAAGGAAAGATAAAAGAAAGGAATTTACCTCATACTAAATTAAATAAGATTTAAAAAAAAATATTCCGTTTTGGCTCCCTCGAGTTTGACAGGCATACATTGTACATAATCTCTGTGTTATCAGAGTTATTGAAGCACATATTTAATCAAACAGAAACAACGGTATTTGTATAGGCTTTTATTTTACTAAATTTTGTAGATTATATTTTAAGTGTTTAACTGAATTACGAAGTAAGATATGGTAAATTAATAAATGTATTGAATTATTAAATAGTTAATTTCTGTAATATAAGTTTTTAAAACTTTATAATATTGTAGTTTCGTCAACAAACTAACATATTTTACCTTTTACGTGGAATTTGTGATCGCGGTTTTCCTGTGCAGATAATTTATCAATAATGTCATGGCATTTTGAAATAATAAAGTACCACGATTTTAAATATTTATCTTG
This sequence comes from Aphrophora alni, assembly GCA_963513935.1. NCBI lineage: Eukaryota > Metazoa > Arthropoda > Insecta > Hemiptera > Aphrophoridae > Aphrophora > Aphrophora alni. The sequence continues at coordinate 54,704,481 of OY740774.1, forward strand.
TTTATTAGAGATGATACATTTTTTGGACATAATCGGCTCTTTTTTAAAAAAAATCAAGGCGAACGTGAAATAAATAATTTTTAATAAAACTTTGGTGTAATCATTACATAGGAGTAGTTTCATTTTAATAAATAATAATTGATAATGCATTTTACGTTTTATAAATAAATCCAATGAAATCAAACCGTAATCTTACTTGGTATTTCAATATTCGTGTATTAATTGAAATATAGAGGGTGCAAAAGTAATCTAAAGTCTTATTACGAAGCTGTTAACACTTTATTGGACCTCAACAAACATTTAATAACATAACATATGCAAAATATTGCATTTTATCATTTTAAAAAATAGCTAATTAAATCTTTTGACCATATTTTCTAGTAACAAACTTTCATAATTTATTCTTTAGAAGCTTAACGCTTAAAGATTGAAAACAAGTTAAATCCATGGAGTGTACGATTTGTACAAACCTAATGCTCTCAGAATCATCACTTGAAGCAATAAAACTTCTACGCCATTAGCTAATGCTCCCTAAAATCGATAGAGGGAAGCAATATATAATTTTTGTCTTGATTTATAATTGGTGAGTAATGGATAAAAAGGTTTGAATAGATCTTTAAGTAGGTGCAAGTAAGAAAAAAGTAATGAAGCCATTAAAACATGCAGATATGATTGACGTAGAATCAGATTGAATTAATTGCTACTATTTAGTATCAGAATACTGTATTTTCAATTAATTTCTTAAACTATTTATGGCTGAGAGTGTAAAGAAATTATTAAATAATAGCCATCATTTGTATATATTAACAATTCACTGCTGTTCATGAATATATTACACTACTTGGAAAGGAACTACATCTGTAGTGTACTAGTTTAAGTTTCCTAGAGTAATTAAAAGGTTAGCAAAACTAGTTTTCACCTCCCATTATTAGCATGTTCAAATTAATTTCAATTATTTCCCTTGATTAAAGAGAGAGGTCAAAGCATGAATCGACCACAGGCTTGCCAGCATGTGGTATAACTGATTAAAAAATATTCTTCTCAAGTTTGTGTGATAAGGATGATTTTAATATAAGTAATTAAGGAATTGTATTAATTATTTATTAATTTCGCACACAAAATCTTTTCTAAATAATGTTTTATAAGTAAAATATTTCAATCATATATATTTTAATGCAAATCCGCTGTTATGAAATTTCCAAAATTTATATATGTATGGTGTTAACTTTAAAATTTTCCAAATTTATATACCTAATACATTAGTTTTTTTAAAGTGAAATCCTTAAAATTTCATATTATAAAACACATATATTTATATACTACATGAATCATCTATTATCTTAGGAATAATATATTTATTTTAATTTTAGGGGAAACATTGTCTGGTTTTATTCATAAACATTCTTTGTCATTAATTATTATATTTTTTAGTGTCAGATAGGATATCAGTCGTATTATCTTTAGGTTAGAGCTTTATTCTATCGTAGAATCATGTTAATAATATTTTGGGACAAACCTATTTTTCAAATATTACGAAATTATTCTTATTTGTCGAGGAACCTTTCCTAAATTGTCTTCTATTATTGAATCTGATTAACCTAATATGCTGTATATCTGTTGAACATTTTAGGCTAAAACAATGTTTCAATTACATATTTATATTGAGTTGAGGTTATGCTAGTCCTAATCTAAAATTGTCTTTAATTACTTAATCTTATAAACCTAAATGATGTTTTATATGTTATATTTTAGGGCAAATCTCCGTTTCAAATAGGAAACTATTTTGTAATCGTTAGCCTAGCTTAAAACTAACGTATAATAAAAATAATAATGAAGTTATTTATGCTGATAACCCACACAGCTTTTTTTGTGTGTAATTTTATGGAAATGATTGGTATTGTGTTATATATATGAAAATTGCAACAAATCTGCATATGTAAACTGATCCCAGGTCAACTTTTTATAAATTATATACATTACCTTATTTTTTCAAACTTCACGTTGTGCGAAACATTGTATAATATTATAGACTTTTCTACATAAAAAAGAAGCAATTAATTTATTACTGTTTCAAAAATGGAGCTCACTGCTGTGTTATAGTAATATAGATTTGTACTAAGCATCCTATTAAGCACGACACACACCGGTCTGCCTTATATCTAACATGAGAACTCAAACAAACTGTAGACGTACTGGCAATATACTAGCATCATGTTGTCAATAAATTGCATATATCCAACAATAAAGTGAAATTTGTAATGTGGTGTAGGAGTATTTATATTTTTTCTCATTTCTTTCTACTAGGCTAATAATCACAGATTTATACATATATTATCAAAATTAGTGTCATTGTTTAAGGAGTATATTTTGGACGACCGATATATTAATCTCTTTTTAGAGTTTATATATATATATATATATATATATATATATATATATATATATATATATATATTATATATATGTGTGTGTGTGTGTGTGTGTGTGTGTGTGTGTGTGTGTGTGTATGTGTGTGTGTGTGTGTGTGTGTGTGTGTGTGTGTGTGTGTGTGTGTGTGTGTGTGTGTGTGTGTGTGTGTGTGTGTGTGTGTGTGTGTGTGTGTGTGTGTGTGTGTGTGTGTGTGTGTGTGTGTGTGTGTGTGTGTGTGTGTGTGTGTGTGTGTGTGTGTGTGTGTGTGTGTGTGTGTGTGTGTGTGTGTGTGTGTGTGTGTGTGTGTGTTGCAACGCACCCCCCTCGCTGCGGTAGACAGACACTCCACGGGGACAGCACTCGCTGCAAGACCTTACCCCAACTACAACCCCGCGATCTACTTTCTAATAGAGAGTGATTCTTTCGCAGTTTAATAGTTTTGATAAGGCTCTTGATTCCTTATGTCACACAAGAATAATTTATTTTAATCAACTTATGCTAACACAGGAAATTTTACTATATTAATATATTCACTTCTTATACTAGCTTACCTTTCTTAAAACTCCAGACTCTTTTTCAAAGGGTGTGCCCTTTGGAGCTCTTTAATTCATTAACACCAAAATTTGCTCTGTTTTGAATTTTTAACTTTATACTTGGTGAGCACTTACTTTTTCTTCTTTCTAATGTAATGAGTTTCTTTGAATGGGTTAGATTTAATTAAAATATTCAACAATGAAATTTAACAAATTTATTTAAGAGTCTACAATTTAATTTTTATTTTGAGAAACAATGGATTTCTTTCGAATCTTTTACAACAATTAATGTCGCCTTTTCTGACAATTTATATTAAATGCTTTCTCTTTTAACAAACTGAAAATCTACTATATTAAACAATTTTAACAATAACTAAAACTAACAAATTGATATTCTTATTCTAATACACATAAATATGAATCCTATTATTTATTCCTTTCCAATCTGTTACTTTTGCTTTATTATTGGACTCGAATTTTATTGTATTTTATATCTCTTTATTTGAATGAATTTAAAATTGGCTTTATTTTGACTTTACTTTGTCTTTAAAATGTTATTATTTAACTTTATTGAGTTTAATAATTTTGGACGTAATTCAAGTTTATTAAAAAATATTTTATTTATTAAAAAAGCTTGATTTATGCAGTACCTTGTTTTGTGGAGTGCACAAGTCCGCTCGTCCTGATTCTGAGAGTGTTTGAGGATCTTGGAGATGTTTTCTGAGAGTTGTCTAGAATATCTCGAAGTCCAGTTCTCGAAGAATCTGTTGATGACGACAAATTCTAGAAGAATGTTTGCCGGAGTCCGTAGTGAAGATCTCTTCTACTAAGCTGTTGTAGGATGTCACGTTGTCTCCTGCAAGGCCGATCCTTTCTGTAGGCACCGTTATTAACCTGGCGAAGTACAGAGCGTTGACAATATTTTCACGACGATTTCCTGTTCAGACTTGAGTAAAGTTGGTGATCTTTCCTGGAGCTGCTATTAGAAGACTTCCCTGGAGCTGGTACTAAACGAGACTGTCGAATTAACTTGAAGAAAGTTAACTCGTCGAATTTTAGGCCTTTCAGTGTGGCCAACCTTCACTGATTATTGTTACTGTTTTATTTCAAAATTTAATTAATTTTATTTATTTATTTGCACTACGATGAACTTCCCTTGGCTTATTCTTCTATTGTTTGTCTATTTTTCTTATTTTAAATTATCTATTCCTATTATTATTTGTTATAATTAGTTTAATTTCTTATGGTGGATTTGTGTTGAAGTTGGTAACTTTCCCTTTCCATGCGTCTACTGCCTACTATGCGCACGACGTTCAAGACAAGTTGATTCCTGAAATTCATAATTTTTTACTTGCGAATTCTTCTTTTCTTCATATATCCCGTTCGCTTCGCTCGATCTTCTTCTGGGTGATTTCATTTTGAAGCCCTTCTTTCCCTGATGATTTTCCATCTTCATTTGTAGCGATACGACATATATTTTTTCTTTTACGGAGATTTGAAAATTTCGTAAGTTTTCAAAATTTAGTTTTTCCAATTTTGGAAATTTTGAAAATCTTCTTTTTGCAAGTTGTTCCTCTGATGCTGAAAGTTCCAAAACTGCTTTCCTCTTCTTCCTCGCTTCTGGGTTTCACAAGTTACGGTACTTTCTGCATTTTTGGTTATTTATTATTTAATTACTTTATGGTCTTTTATTAAACTTTGATTTCGAGTCTTATTTATTTCTAGTTTATATTATGGTTATGCGTTGTTATTATTAGATTTTGGAATTTCTTTATTTTAAGGGTTTTTTGTTTTATGACGTTTTATTATGGCTATAACTTTTTTATTATTAATTTGACGAGTTTATTCTCTTATTATTTATTATTAGGTTTTCCTAGCTCTACACGATTATATCATTTTAATTTAAGTTTTCGGATTTTGATGTTTTTTGCATTAGAAACATATGGACGAATTCCTGTTCAATCCGGAACGCTAGATATTTCCTGTCAAGGCGCGTGACCTTGGCTTGGCTAACTTACATATTCCCTTTAATTTTACATGTGTTATTTTATATTTAGAAATATTTTTGTCATTTCTACAATTATTATTTGATTTAATTGAAATTTTGGAATTTAGCTCTTTTCCAAAATTGCTCCTTGCAGGCGGTTCAATTAAACCGTTGCAAATTCCCCTCTCAAAAACTTAAAATTTTGACATTAAAATCCCTTTTTTAGATTTTAAAATTTTATGTTCCTTAAATTTTTCTATTCTCTTTACATATTTACTTCCTTTCTATTTGAAAAACATAATTATCTATATAACATGAAAACTTACTATCTATAAAACAATCCTATTTCTAACATAAATGATTAATTGGTGACATATATAATTTTCAAAAACATGGTAATAAACATGACATATTCATATGAAAACAATCCTTATTTTATACAAATACATATATATTTTTCATGTTCGATAGTTCATTTCGTCTCTCTTTCATCTGAAACAGTCTATTTAGCATGATTATACATAGTTATACACATTTACACTTTATCCTACTTTTTTAAAATTATAAATTTTGACACAAATTTAATCACTTTTGCACTAAGGTAAGTTACATAAATCAAGCCATCCTTACTTTTAATTGATTTCGCGCTAGGTTAGATTACGCCAAGTAACAGATTGAAATTCCTTTGAATGTTGACATTTCTTATTTCCGTTATCGATATAACGAAAGAACCCCTCTCTACCTTAATTACTGTACAATTTTCATGTCTTCCGGATGCTTGTTTATTTAGTAACTGACCTACGCAACTTGTCCCAATTTTCCCCCTCGCTTTTATCGAAACAGCTGGTTTTTATCTACCGTTGCGATTTATTCTGAACTTTATTCCTTTTGGATTTATTACATATTATTATGGACGATGTTTATGACTATGACTTTACGAATTTACCTATTCTACTTTATGTTTACTGTTATTTTACTATCCTAACCTTTATTTCTAGTTTTTTAAACTTTACCGTTGGTTTATTTTTTATTTTTAGTTTTACGAATACGTTTCCCTTCCTTTTTAACTTAAATTTATTTTTCCCCTTCCTTTTTTGACTATGCTTTACTTTTGTTTTGAATTTAACCTTTTTGGTTACCTCTCGATTTTTGAACTTTTTTGTTTCGTTCGCTCCTAACTTATTCAGGTTTGGGTTTGATTGACTACTGGACTCCCCTTTTGGAATTAAGCTCATTTCGAACTTAGGTATGTTTACCAGTGATCCCTTCATGTTTGCGTGGTCTCCATTTTGTATTTGGTGCTTAAGACTTACTTCTTTATTTACGACGACTTTGCTTAGCCCTTGTACGAATAACTCACGACTCTGAAGCTTTTTTGGATATAGTTCTTCCCTTTTCTCGCTCGCTTCGCTCTTCTTCCTGCTTCTTCTTGGATAGGTTGCTCCACTTTTAATCTCTTTTTGGATTTTAAAGTTCCTTCCTTGAATTGGCATCTTCCTTTCGACCGTGTTTTGGTTTCTAAGGTTTATCTCCTGTTTTCCTTTGAGTTCAAACTCCCTTCCCCTCTCTAAGTTTTCCCTTCTCCTGTTCCTTCCTGTATTGTCTCGTTCGGTGTTGTCGGCTTCGGTTTTTTCTTTCCTCCCGTCACGTTTGTTGTTTACACGTCCTGTTTGGTCAATTCTGGTATTTTCTCCCCCTTTGTCACGTTCGGCTTTGTCACGTTCGGTTCCCTTTGTTTTTACTTCTACACTGGGTAATGTAGTAACATATAACATCCCATTCGCTCGCATTATAGTATTTGGACCTCCTATATTGCTAATTTGATTTCGCAATTTCCGTACACAGATTTTAGCTGACGGTTGTTCTATGTCCAATCTATTTAATAGATTGGTTTTTGAAGTTACTTTTTTAGCTTCTTCGATGAAATTTATTTTTCTGTTTTCCCCTTCTACATTTATTATTACGTATTTTTCCTCCATATTAATTTTCGCGTTTAACTCGAATAGGCTATTACATCCTAATATACCTAAACTAGTTAACTTTGGTACTACCAGAAATTTTATATCTACTACTCTGTCGTTAAATTGCACGGGTATTGATACTTGTTTTGAAACTCTTTGTTTTTTCTGTTTAATGGCTGTTACTACTTCGACGTTATAAACTGGTAATTCTAAAAATTTGTTTCCCCGTCTTTTTAACTCCTCCAAATACTCAGCTTGTATACACGACCACTGCGCTCCCGTGTCTACTAAAACTTTTATATTTGTTTGATGAATTTTGACGTTTATTTCCGGACATTTTTCTAATAATTTTGTTTGAATGTTGATATTTTCGCCTTCTGTCATTAACTCTTCCCTAATATCGCATGAAATGTTTTGTAATTTCCCTACTGATTTTAATGTTGGATTTTTAATTTTTGAAAAGTTTTCTAAAGGTTTCTCTGTTTTGATTTTATTTTTTACATTTTGATCTGCGGCCCCGAATCCTGTCTTTGCCTGTAACCGTTTTCTTTTGCTTTTTTCCGGGACCTTATAACCTAGTTTTTTGGACTGGGTCTCGGATTGTTAGGTAGTGTAGGATTGGGTTTTTGGTTACTTTGGTTTTGGTTTGTTTGCGGTCTATTCCCATAGGATCTAAGGTTAGGTGTTCTAGGATAGGTTTGAGAGTCCATGGCTCCTGCCATTTTCCTATCAAGGTTCCCCTTATACGCTGGTCTTTCTTCTCGATTTTCCCTACGTGGTTCGCCTTCCATCGTTTCAAACGTTCTAAGAAATTCTATCGCGCTTTCAACGGTTTCGCTATGACTTCCTATACTCGCAAATTGTACCTTTTGTTCAAAATGTCGCATGATTCTATTAATCATAAATTTTTCTGGGATTGATGGATCAAGATATTGTCCTTTAGCCACCATTTTGCAAAAATAATTAACTCTTGACATATATCCTGTATCACGATATTGTCCGTTTTCAATTAAATTTCGGATATGTTGCTGGGCTTGATATCCCCAATAATTTTTTATAAATTTAACCCTAAATTGTCCGTATCTATCTTTATTTTCTTTTATTACGTTCCACCATTCTATTACCGGCCCTTTTATGTGTCGTTCCACGATTTTTAATTTCTCCCCTTCGTCTAACTGTGGATCGATTTCCATGAAAATCTCTTCTATTTCGGCTAGAAATTTCATTGGACTTTCTTTAGAACTTCCCCAAAATTCGACAGTTTTATTTCCTGCTGCACCGGGTTGTACGTACACTACGCTTCTCCCAGCCCCTACTAAATTTTGCCCTATACTTGTCTGTCTCATTTTGGTTTCTACCGATTTTATATTTTTGCTTAACGTTTCACAATTAACTTTATTTTGTTTAATTTTGTCATCCTGACCTTTAATTGTTTCCCCTATTTCCTGAATTTCCCCTTTCAAAACGACTATTTCGTCTTCGCAATTTCCGACTCTATTTTGAATTGCTTCAAAATTTTTCTTTACGTCTTCTCCTAAACCGCCTACAGCTTGTAAGAGTTCTTCCCTTATCGCTTGTTCGCTTTCTTCGCGTGCTAATTCCCTAGCTTCGCGTTCTCTTTTTTCCTCTAACTCCCTTGCTTCGCGTTCTCTTTCTTTCGCTTCGCGTTCCCTTTTCTCTTCGTTTTCCCTAGTCTCCCTTTCTAATTCCCTAGCTTCGCGTTCTTTTTTCTCTTTTTTCCTCTCCGATTCGCGTGCTTTTTCTCTCTCCTCGCGTTCTTTTTTATCTGCCTCTTCCCTAGCTTCGCGTTCTTTTTCTTTCGCCTGGAAATATCTCATGAACTTCTGCATTTCCGTTTCTGTTTCTTTCGGAGCTGCCATTTTTTTTTATTTATTTATTAGGTTTACTACTGTTTATTTATTTTAGTTTTAAGTTTTAAGTTTTAATTTTGATTTTAATGAATTTAAGCTGTTCGTTTTCAACCATAAAGTAATTTTAACAATTTTTTGTTTGGTTACTTTCGAGCCTACGCTGTTGGACGCCACTTGCAACGCACCCCCCTCCCGGTTGACTGGTTGACTGATGGTTCTACCTACAGCCACTTTCAACGTCGGGGACAGCACTCGCTGCAAGACCTTACCCCAACTACAACCCCGCGATCTACTTTCTAATAGAGAGTGATTCTTTCGCAGTTTAATAGTTTTGATAAGGCTCTTGATTCCTTATGTCACACAAGAATAATTTATTTTAATCAACTTATGCTAACACAGGAAATTTTACTATATTAATATATTCACTTCTTATACTAGCTTACCTTTCTTAAAACTCCAGACTCTTTTTCAAAGGGTGTGCCCTTTGGAGCTCTTTAATTCATTAACACCAAAATTTGCTCTGTTTTGAATTTTTAACTTTATACTTGGTGAGCACTTACTTTTTCTTCTTTCTAATGTAATGAGTTTCTTTGAATGGGTTAGATTTAATTAAAATATTCAACAATGAAATTTAACAAATTTATTTAAGAGTCTACAATTTAATTTTTATTTTGAGAAACAATGGATTTCTTTCGAATCTTTTACAACAATTAATGTCGCCTTTTCTGACAATTTATATTAAATGCTTTCTCTTTTAACAAACTGAAAATCTACTATATTAAACAATTTTAACAATAACTAAAACTAACAAATTGATATTCTTATTCTAATACACATAAATATGAATCCTATTATTTATTCCTTTCCAATCTGTTACTTTTGCTTTATTATTGGACTCGAATTTTATTGTATTTTATATCTCTTTATTTGAATGAATTTAAAATTGGCTTTATTTTGACTTTACTTTGTCTTTAAAATGTTATTATTTAACTTTATTGAGTTTAATAATTTTGGACGTAATTCAAGTTTATTAAAAAATATTTTATTTATTAAAAAAGCTTGATTTATGCAGTACCTTGTTTTGTGGAGTGCACAAGTCCGCTCGTCCTGATTCTGAGAGTGTTTGAGGATCTTGGAGATGTTTTCTGAGAGTTGTCTAGAATATCTCGAAGTCCAGTTCTCGAAGAATCTGTTGATGACGACAAATTCTAGAAGAATGTTTGCCGGAGTCCGTAGTGAAGATCTCTTCTACTAAGCTGTTGTAGGATGTCACGTTGTCTCCTGCAAGGCCGATCCTTTCTGTAGGCACCGTTATTAACCTGGCGAAGTACAGAGCGTTGACAATATTTTCACGACGATTTCCTGTTCAAACTTGAGTAAAGTTGGTGATCTTTCCTGGAGCTGCTATTAGAAGACTTCCCTGGAGCTGGTACTAAACGAGACTGTCGAATTAACTTGAAGAAAGTTAACTCGTCGAATTTTAGGCCTTTCAGTGTGGCCAACCTTCACTGATTATTGTTACTGTTTTATTTCACAATTTAATTAATTTTATTTATTTATTTGCACTACGATGAACTTCCCTTGGCTTATTCTTCTATTGTTTGTCTATTTTTCTTATTTTAAATTATCTATTCCTATTATTATTTGTTATAATTAGTTTAATTTCTTATGGTGGATTTGTGTTGAAGTTGGTAACTTTCCCTTTCCATGCGTCTACTGCCTACTATGCGCACGACGTTCAAGACAAGTTGATTCCTGAAATTCATAATTTTTTACTTGCGAATTCTTCTTTTCTTCATATATCCCGTTCGCTTCGCTCGATCTTCTTCTGGGTGATTTCATTTTGAAGCCCTTCTTTCCCTGATGATTTTCCATCTTCATTTGTAGCGATACGACATATATTTTTTCTTTTACGGAGATTTGAAAATTTCGTAAGTTTTCAAAATTTAGTTTTTCCAATTTTGGAAATTTTGAAAATCTTCTTTTTGCAAGTTGTTCCTCTGATGCTGAAAGTTCCAAAACTGCTTTCCTCTTCTTCCTCGCTTCTGGGTTTCACAAGTTACGGTACTTTCTGCATTTTTGGTTATTTATTATTTAATTACTTTATGGTCTTTTATTAAACTTTGATTTCGAGTCTTATTTATTTCTAGTTTATATTATGGTTATGCGTTGTTATTATTAGATTTTGGAATTTCTTTATTTTAAGGGTTTTTTATGTTTTATGACGTTTTATTATGGCTATAACTTTTTTATTATTAATTTGACGAGTTTATTCTCTTATTATTTATTATTAGGTTTTCCTAGCTCTACACGATTATATCATTTTAATTTAAGTTTTCGGATTTTGATGTTTTTTGCATTAGAAACATATGGACGAATTCCTGTTCAATCCGGAACGCTAGATATTTCCTGTCAAGGCGCGTGACCTTGGCTTGGCTAACTTACATATTCCCTTTAATTTTACATGTGTTATTTTATATTTAGAAATGTTTTTTGTCATTTCTACAATTATTATTTGATTTAATTGAAATTTTGGAATTTAGCTCTTTTCCAAAATTGCTCCTTGCAGGCGGTTCAATTAAACCGTTGCAGTGTGTGGTGTGTGTGTGTGTGTGTGTGTGTGTGTGTGTGTGTGTGTGTGTGTGTGTGTGTGTGTGTGTGTGTGTGTGTGTGTGTATGTGTGTGTGTGTGTGTGTGTGTGTGTGTGTGTGTGTTGTGTGTGTGTGTGTGTGTGTGTGTTTGTGTGTGTGTGTGTTTGTGTGTGTGTGTGTGTGTGTGTGTGTGTGTGTGTGTGTGTGTGTGTGTGTGTGTGTGTGTGTGTGTGTGTGTGTGTGTGTGTGTGTGTGTGTGTGTTGTGTGTGTGTGTGTGTGTGTGTGTGTGTGTGTGTGTGTGTGTGTGTGTGTGTGTGTGTGTGTGTGTGTGTGTGTGTGTGTGTGTGTGTGTGTGTGTGTGTGTGTGTGTGTGTGTGTGTGTGTGTGTGTGTGTGTGTGTGTATGTGTGTGTGTGTGTGTGTGTGTGTGTGTGTGTGTGTGTGTGTGTGTGTGTGTGTGTGTGTGTGTGTGTGTGTGTGTGTGTGTTTTGCGACGGTTTGGAAAAAGCCAAACGTCTCAAGTCCATTTAAAACAAGTTAAATTGCCGCGCTAAACCTTGTAGAGTGGGGACGAGGTGGGGCGATGACGTCACGCCAGTTCGAGAGCAAACTTGCTTGTTCGGACGTGAAAAGTCATTCTGCCTTAGTTCCTATTTTATTAAGAAACTAAATTATTAATATAAATAAATATTCAGTAGAGTCAACCGACCAATAATATCAACAAATAAATTTAAAATCACATAAAACAAAAAGTTATTCAAGTTTTTAGAAGGGCTCAAAAACCTAAAATTTGGAAAAAACTTAAATTCAAAATTCAAAAACCGTAGAGTCATAACTCAAAGGGGAACAAATAATAATCATAAATAAAAAATATGAATTAATAATAATTAACAGGTGAGAATGGACTTAGAAAGTCATTCTTGGGGAGTTTTTTGGAATTTTTGAGTTGAAGGGGGGATCATTTAAAAAATAATAATAAGTACTATTGTAGAGACCACAATAGGGCACAAATATAGGTACTTAGAATCAAATTTGAAAAATAAAATAAGGGAGATATAATAATTACAAAACGTAAAACTTCAAAGCCCAAAAGCGGGTAAAATAAAAGTTAAAGGGGTAAAGTAACATGATAATTATATGTATTTAGTATGTAAAATGGTAACACACCAAAGCAGAAGTAATAATATATAATGGGGGGTTTTTATGAACATAAACTCATACGACACAAACTTAAGGACTTCAAAGGCGAATAACTCGACAACCAAACGAGTTATGGGAAAAGTACAAACATAGTTTTTCGTCGTAGTAGAAGAGGAACAAGATTTCGTCAAAAGAATTTTGAGAAAGGACTTATCTCAAAATTTGAAAAGAGGAAAAATCAGACTTCGGGAAAAGGGCGATAACTCGCGAACGAAGCGTAGTAGAGCGATGAATCAGTTCCACAAGACCCACAAGATGGAAAGGAAGAAGAATCCGAAAGGAACTTTAAAATCGGTTCGAGCGTTCGAAAGTTATAGCGAGTTGAACGAAAAAACGTCAAAAGTAGAGATTTTCATGCAAAAACATGAAAAATGGCGCGCGCATCTTCAAGCAGAGTCTAAAGTCAGAATCATCATGTTGCCAACATGGATCAAAGATAACGTTAAAGAAAAAATACTATAAATTATTAATTAAAAGGTGTTTTAATTAATAATTAAGGAAGAAAACTATTCATTAGTCAAAAATAGGACTAATAAAAACATATAGTGTAAATATTTCAGACCAAAAGGGCCTGAAAACACATAATATATGGAAAATACCTTTTTCCCAAAAAGGGAGGAAAATTGGCTCCAGAAAAGTGGATTAATTCCCACTGACAGGGAGACCGAGATTTAACCGTCGAAAGACGATTACTTTTGATTTGGAATCGACGCTTAAAGGACGTTTCTTCTGCAACCGACTCTGAGCTGAGAGGAAGATTCAACTGTCACTCTACTAATTGGACTTAGAATAATTTCAACTTTAATCGATCTTCAAGGAGACTTAGAAGAATTCGATACCAGCATTCAACTACATAGCAGCTTACAGACTCTGGATAGAAAACATCACATCACCATCATCCTAATAATACAACAAATTCCAAATCCAACTAGAACTTCTATTAAAGTGTGAAGGTATCTTATACTTAAGGAATAATTCGCAAATATTAACTTCTTTTCAAATATAACGTCATTAGGGGAATTGTTACAAATTAAATTCATTTTAAACCTCTGCTTTGGTGTTGATAATAATTAATAATTTAAATACGACTTTTTCAGTACAGGAAAAACTGTTTGTGGTTCTGTCTGGAAAGTCAAGCGCTTTTATTTTTGTTTAATATATAGATAATATTACATTAATTAATGTTGTTAAATAAATAAATAGTAGTGTTATTGTTCAATTAAATTGTTTTGTGTGATTAAAAAAGTTTTGAATATAAAATTTTTCTGTGCAAAAGAGGAAATAATATACAAATAATTCATTTCTAAATTTTGTTGTGTTTTTAATATAAATCCATTCTGTGTATGCTATTAACTTTGTTTTAACATAAATTTTATATATGTGCTCTGGTAATATAATTTGAAAATTTTAAAAGTTATCATCAGAACTTAAGAGCCGATTTCTCCCAAAAGGCACGACCTTGGAGAGAGAGAGAGTTAATCTTAAAAGAGTTAAATAATCGAGCATTGAGATAAAATTCAGGGAATTTTGCGTTAATTAAAATTTAGTAAGTTTATGAGGACAAGCTCATACTTATTAGAGCCAAGAGTTGCAAAATCTTTGATTTAAAAAAGTAAAAGTGAGCATCTTGGCCTTGCCCGCGCCTGCTCTGAAAAGAAAGGTGGTTCGCCCAGTCGGTGGTGATCGTACAGCGAGTTTAAGAGTTCGTGATAATAGTGTTCCAAAAAAGGGAACAAGAATCTTAAACTCGTCGAAGTCAAAGAGGGAGACGCAGCGTGGCGAGTGGCGTTCCAACGTGGGGCAAGAAGAACCCTACTCGAACACACTAACGGAAAGAGCGGCAGCGTGGCAAGTGGCGCCCAATAGCGTGGAGCACGAAAAAGCAAAGTTTTGGAACAAATTTTCAAAGTTTTGAATTTTTTAGTGTTTCATACGAACGAGAATATCTTAAGTTCTGATATAATTTATATGTACATGTGTGTTAGTAATAAGTTGTGCTGGTAATTACAACGACAAATATACTAAATTGCAAGAATAATAATAATTAAAAGTAGAGTCCAAATTAAACCGAAATTTAAATTTTTGAACTAATTAAATAAACCAAGTGAATAAGTGAAGTGAAAATGGGACCAGCGAAAGATCCAGCAAAACAGGAGGGTTCAAAGGAACAGGAGACGGAAATGCAGAAAATGGTGAGGTACCTGAACCAAATGGAGGATAGAAGAAAGCAAGAGAGGGAACAGGACAAAGCGGAACAGCTGAAAAAAGAAAAGGATAAGGAAGACGAGGACAAATTAAGAAGATTAGAAGAAAGAATCGAGAGAAACCAGGAGAAGGAGGAAATGGAATCATTACGAAAGAAGGAGAAAGAAGAGATGGAGGCCAAACGGAAGCAGGAGAGAGAGGAGATAGAGGCCAAGCAGTTGAAAAGTAAAGAAGAGCTGGAAGCCAAGCAGAAACGAGAGAGAGAAGAATTGGAAGCAAGATGGAAGCAAGAAGGAGAAGAAGCAGAAGAGGGAGGAAGAAATGGAGACAAAACGGATCCAAAGGGAAGACGCCCGTAAACAGGAAATAGGGAAATATATGGAGGAAATTAAGGAATCTATAGATAGTAATATGGCCGAAAATACGAGACGAATAGAAACTTGTGAAGAAAAAGTGGAAGAGTGCGTAGGGGAAATTAAAAAAATGACGGACAGTTTAAAGGAACAAGGAAAGTCGACTATAGAAATTGGGGAGAAAGTTAAAAAATTAGAAGTTAAAATTAGGGAAGTTGCCAAAATTAAAGAAACCGGTGGTAATGCTAAAAATATAATTTATTTAGATAGGGCAAATTTAGAGTCAAAAACTATAGAATTTTGGGGAAATTCAAGAGACAATCCTGTGCAATTTTTAAAACAAATTGAGGAAGTATTTCAAGAAATAAATCCGGTTATGGAAGAAAGTGATAAACTAAAAGTAGTGGAGAAAAAATTGAAAGGAGCTGCCATGGAATGGTGGGAAATAATCAAGCGAGATACAGAAGAATATAGCCAATTTAAATTGTTATTTTTAGAGCATTATTGGGGTTATCAAACGCAACAAGTAGTTAGGAATCAGATAGAAAACCATAGATATAATCCTAACGGAAATATGAGCAGGGTTGATTATTTTTGTAAAATGGTGCGAAAGGCCAATGGTGCGAAAGGCCGAGTATTTGGAACCCAAAATTCCGGAAGAGTTCCTTATATACCAACTAATGAGGCATTTCGACCAGAAAGTTCAATTAGCGTGTATTGGAAGGGCTAGTGAGCATTTGGAGGACGCCATTAAATTTTTGAGGACAATAGAAAACGTAGACGGAATGACGAGAGAAGTTCGCCGACCAGATAGTTTCGAAAGGAGGGACGGACCACAAAGAGATCAAAATTTCAGGCAAAGGAAGCAAGACTACTCAAAACCATCCCAAAACCCTAACCCTCGATCCTATGGTCAAACCCAGAATAAACCTCAACCACAGATACCTCAAAACCCTGGTCCTTCAAACCAAAAATTCCCACCCAAGGTCACAAAAAACTAAAATACGAGATCTCAAGGCAAAATTTTTGGCAGAAAAAGGATAATACAAACGGAATTGAGATCGACGATAAAACCAAATTTAGCAAACATAAAAGGGGGGATCTGAAAATAAATAAAATTAAATTGGGGATTTTAAACACAGAAATTAAGAAAGATTTAATGGAGGAAAGAGATAATAAAATTTTAAATAGTGAAACTTACGAAAAATGTCCAGAAATAGGGATAGAAATCGAAAATATAAAAGTAAATATGTCCATTGACACCGGAGCTCAAATGTCCTGTGTTCAAGAGGATTTTTATAAAAATGTACTTAAAAATAGGAACGATAAAATCTTGGAATTACCAGTTGTAAATACGGAAATGGTGACAGCGATAAAAAGCCAGCGACAGAAGATTAAATTACAGGCATTATTGGAGATTAGAATAAATAACCAATCAATAAGAGGGGTATTTATGGTGGTACCAAAGCTGGAAAGCAAAATGATAATGGGTTGTGATTTAATGTGCAAATATCGAAGTCGAATTAATATGGAAAAGGGTTTCCTACAACTGGTAAAGGAAAATGAATTTATTGTTGTAGATTTTCTTAAAGAAAATAATTTAAGATTGAGCAATAAAAACGCGCAGACCGAACCACAAAATGGCGGCGAAACCGGTAAAATGGTAGAGTCGTCAGCTGCAAATAAAGGAGGCTCAAATTCGTATAAGCGAGTATCAGGGGCTTATACGTTGTCTACCAAAATGCCGGTAGACATAAAACCAAAAGCAAAGGACGTGTCTAGACTGAAATGTGACTATACCGGAGGTGACAAAGAGTGTAAGAATAGGGTGAGCCAGTTTTTTGCAAAAATTAATAATAAAGAAGTGCTTAGAAAAGCGGAGAATAGGAGATTAAGATTGAGCAATAGAGACGCGCTGACCGAACATCAAAATGGCGGCGAAACCGGTAAAATGGTAGAGTCGTCAGCTGCAAATAAAGGAGGCTCAAATTCGTACAAGCGAGTATCAGGGGCTTATACGTTGTCTACCAAAATGCCGGTAGACATAAAACCAAAAGCAAAGGACGTGTCTAGACTGAGTAGTGACAAATCAGAAAGTGGTCAAAAGCGAAGAAGCAAGTTAAGTGCAAGGAATGAATCAACGAAGAGGAAAAATGCAAATTTTAATAATGATGAAGTGCTGTTAAAGGCGTGGGATAAAGGTAACCAATTAATTAATAAAGATGAAGGGCTGAAAGGAGCGGAGAATAAAGGAAATAAAAATGTGCCAAAGGCAATAATCGACGAAAATAATAAAATAATAAATTACGACGAAAATTTGCAAAATAACTCCGAAAACGATTCAGAACTTACACAAAACAGATTCGACGCCAGAGACGGGAGAGAAAGGAGAGCTATAATAACAATGGCGGATCCGGAAAGACAAAATGGACGAAATTTAAGGTATCGAAAGAAGAAAGTCAAGTTCAAAAATTATACGAAGTATAAAATGAAAGAAAGGAGGCCCGAAGGGAAAGTAAAATTTAGATGTGAAGGACTTAGGAGATATTAATAGAAAGTAAGAAATTTCATGAATAAAATGTATAAGTTGTAATGTTTAAAAGTTGTAATATGTAAAGTGTAGAAGCGAGTGAGGTAAAAGGGAAATAACGGAATCTCAGCTGATTAAAAGAAGGTAGCCTAGGTCAGTGATTAACAGGAAAAGTCACGAATAAATTCCTAAGTGTACAAGGTCAGGAGAATAGCGGTAACACGCATCTGCAGGCCGCACCTGAATAAACAAAGTATAGACGAGGAGGTGAAGGGGAGAACCGGATGTCGATTAACCAATATTGACAGACTGCGTGTTCAACAAATTAGCTGAGGGGGAATGGAATGAATGAAAGTATAAATGTGTACTGTTTTGTTTTTTATTAGAGGGAAATTTCCGATAGATTAAATAATTTTTCTTTTTAACTGCAAATAGGATAGTAGCCGTTGTAGTTACCAAGTACTTTATATATATGTAGGCATAGTTTTAAATTCAACCAAAGCAGATAAATATAATCATATAAGACGAATTATTCCTTATATAAATGTAATATGTTTTGTGTGTGATAATGTGTTTATTTACAGCAAGGACGTTTAGATGAAACGGCTGTAATGGACTAAAAGAACGCTTAAGCAAATTTGTATGTATACCATAATAAATAACATGTGTTTTGAATATATAAATATTATACTATAATGAATAAAATGTGATTTGAATATATAAATATTATACTATAATGAATAAAATGTGTTTTGAGTATATCAATATATGGAATGATGGAGGAGATGTTATTTAGATATAAATAAATGTGTTTATATAAGTTGTTAGGTTAATATGTCAAACTTTATGTTGATGATTAATAGAGATGATAAATAAATAGTTAATATGAGATGTGATATGTCGAAAAAGGGGTTTAATACTAAAATTTTAGTTTTTTAAAAAATGAAAAATAGGAATTTTTCATTTTAACCGAAAATTTTAGTTCAAAGGGGGGATTTTGCGACGGTTTGGAAAAAGCCAAACGTCTCAAGTCCATTTAAAACAAGTTAAATTGCCGCGCTAAACCTTGTAGAGTGGGGACGAGGTGGGGCGATGACGTCACGCCAGTTCGAGAGCAAACTTGCTTGTTCGGACGTGAAAAGTCATTCTGCCTTAGTTCCTATTTTATTAAGAAACTAAATTATTAATATAAATAAATATTCAGTAGAGTCAACCGACCAATAATATCAACAAATAAATTTAAAATCACATAAAACAAAAAAGTTATTCAAGTTTTTAGAAGGGCTCAAAAACCTAAAATTTGGAAAAAACTTAAATTCAAAATTCAAAAACCGTAGAGTCATAACTCAAAGGGGAACAAATAATAATCATAAATAAAAAATATGAATTAATAATAATTAACAGGTGAGAATGGACTTAGAAAGTCATTCTTGGGGAGTTTTTTGGAATTTTTGAGTTGAAGGGGGGATCATTTAAAAAATAATAATAAGTACTATTGTAGAGACCACAATAGGGCACAATAATAGGTACTTAGAATCAAATTTGAAAATAAAATAAGGGAGATATAATAATTACAAAACGTAAAACTTCAAAGCCCAAAAGCGGGTAAAATAAAAGTTAAAGGGGTAAAGTAACATGATAATTATATGTATTTAGTATGTAAAATGGTAACACACCAAAGCAGAAGTAATAATATATAATGGGGGGGTTTTTATGAACATAAACTCATACGACACAAACTTAAGGACTTCAAAGGCGAATAACTCGACAACCAAACGAGTTATGGGAAAAGTACAAACATAGTTTTTCGTCGTAGTAGAAGAGGAACAAGATTTCGTCAAAAGAATTTTGAGAAAGGACTTATCTCAAAATTTGAAAAGAGGAAAAATCAGACTTCGGGAAAAGGGCGATAACTCGCGAACGAAGCGTAGTAGAGCGATGAATCAAGTTCCACAAGACCCACAAGATGGAAAGGAAGAAGAATCCGAAAGGAACTTTAAAATCGGTTCGAGCGTTCGAAAGTTATAGCGAGTTGAACGAAAAAACGTCAAAAGTAGAGATTTTCATGCAAAAACATGAAAAGTGGCGCGCGCATCTTCAAGCAGAGTCTAAAGTCAGAATCATCATGTTGCCAACATGGATCAAAGATAACGTTAAAGAAAAAATACTATAAATTATTAATTAAAAGGTGTTTTAATTAATAATTAAGGAAGAAAACTATTCATTAGTCAAAAAATAGGACTAATAAAACATATAGTGTAAATATTTCAGACCAAAAGGGCCTGAAAACACATAATATATGGAAAATACCTTTTTCCCAAAAAGGGAGGAAAATTGGCTCCAGAAAAGTGGATTAATTCCCACTGACAGGGAGACCGAGATTTAACCGTCGAAAGACGATTACTTTTGATTTGGAATCGACGCTTAAAGGACGTTTCTTCTGCAACCGACTCTGAGCTGAGAGGAAGATTCAACTGTCACTCTACTAATTGGACTTAGAATAATTTCAACTTTAATCGATCTTCAAGGAGACTTAGAAGAATTCGATACCAGCATTCAACTACATAGCAGCTTACAGACTCTGGATAGAAAACATCACATCACCATCATCCTAATAATACAACAAATTCCAAATCCAACTAGAACTTCTATTAAAGTGTGAAGGTATCTTATACTTAAGGAATAATTCGCAAATATTAACTTCTTTTCAAATATAACGTCATTAGGGGAATTGTTACAAATTAAATTCATTTTAAACCTCTGCTTTGGTGTTGATAATAATTAATAATTTAAATACGACTTTTTCAGTACAGGAAAAACTGTTTGTGGTTCTGTCTGGAAAGTCAAGCGCTTTTATTTTTGTTTAATATATAGATAATATTACATTAATTAATGTTGTTAAATAAATAAATAGTAGTGTTATTGTTCAATTAAATTGTTTTGTGTGATTAAAAAAGTTTTGAATATAAAATTTTTCTGTGCAAAAGAGGAAATAATATACAAATAATTCATTTCTAAATTTTGTTGTGTTTTTAATATAAATCCATTCTGTGTATGCTATTAACTTTGTTTTAACATAAATTTTATATATGTGCTCTGGTAATATAATTTGAAAATTTTAAAAGTTATCATCAGAACTTAAGAGCCGATTTCTCCCAAAAGGCACGACCTTGGAGAGAGAGAGAGTTAATCTTAAAAGAGTTAAATAATCGAGCATTGAGATAAAATTCAGGGAATTTTGCGTTAATTAAAATTTAGTAAGTTTATGAGGACAAGCTCATACTTATTAGAGCCAAGAGTTGCAAAATCTTTGATTTAAAAAAGTAAAAGTGAGCATCTTGGCCTTGCCCGCGCCTGCTCTGAAAAGAAAGGTGGTTCGCCCAGTCGGTGGTGATCGTACAGCGAGTTTAAGAGTTCGTGATAATAGTGTTCCAAAAAAGGGAACAAGAATCTTAAACTCGTCGAAGTCAAAGAGAGAGACGCAGCGTGGCGAGTGGCGTTCCAACGTGGGGCAAGAAGAACCCTACTCGAACACACTAACGGAAAGAGCGGCAGCGTGGCAGTGTGTGTGTGTGTGTGTGTGTGTGTGTGTGTGTGTGTGTGTGTGTGTGTGTGTGTGTGTGTGTGTGTTGTGTGTGTGTGTGTGTGTGTGTGTGTGTGTGTGTGTGTGTGTGTGTGTGTGTGTGTGTGTGTGTGTGTGTGTGTGTGTGTGTGTGTGTGTGTGTGTGTGTGTGTGTGTGTGTGTGTGTGTGTGTGTGTGTGTGTGTGTGTGTGTGTGTGTGTGTGTGTGTGTGTGTGTGTGTGTGTGTGTGTGTGTGTGTGTGTGTGTGTGTGTGTGTGTGTGTGTGTGTGTGTGTGTGTGTGTGTGTGTGTGTGTGTGTGTGTGTGTGTGTGTGTGTGTGTGTGTGTGTGTGTGTGTGTGTGTGTGTGTGTGTGTGTGTGTGTGTGTGTGTGTTGCAACGCACCCCCGCCGGCAGTGGTACACAAACGGACCCTCCTGGGGACTACTATTTAGTACGTTGCAAGACCTCACCAAACTCACCGCGATATAGAGAGTGATTCTCTCGCAGTTTAATAGTTTCGATAAGGCTCTTGATTCTTATGTCACACAAGAATAATTTATTTTAATCAACTTATGCTAACACAGGAAATTTTACTATATTAATATATTCACTTCTTATACTAGCTTACCTTTCTTAAAACTCCAGACTCTTTTTCAAAGGGTGTGCCCTTTGGAGCTCTTTAATTCATTAAAACAAAATTTGCTCTTTTTTGAATTTTAACTTTATACTGGTGAGCACTTACTTTTTATTCTTTCTAATGTAATGAGTTTCTTTGAATAGGTTAGTTTTAATTAAAATATTCGACAGTGAAATTTAACAAATTTATTTAAAAGTCTACAATTTAATTTTTACTGTGAGAAACAATTAATTTCTTTCGAATCACACACAACAATTAATGTCGCCTTTTCTGACAATTTATATTAAATGCTTTCTTTTTTAACAAACTGAAAATCTACTATACTAAACAATTTTAACATTAACTAAAACTAACAAATTATATTCTTATTCTAATACACAAAAATATGAATCCTATTATTTATTCTTTTCCAATCTGTTACTTGATTGCTTTATTATTTGACTCGAATTTTATTGTATTTTGTATCTCTTTATTTGAATGAATTTAAAATTGGCTTTATTTTGACTTTACTTTGTCTTTAAAATGTTATTAGTTACCTTTGTTGAGTTTAATAATTTTGGACGTAATTCAAGTTTATTAAAAAATATTTTATTTATTAAAAAAGCTTGATTTATGCAGTACCTTGTTTTTTGTGAAGTGCACAAGTCCGCTCGTCCTGATTCTGAGAATGTTAGAGGATCTTGGAGATGTTTTCTTAGAGTTGTCTAGAATATCCCGAAGTCCAGTTCTCGATGAATCTGTTGATGACGACAAGTTCTAGAAGAATGTTTGCCGGAGTCCGTAGTGAAGATCTCTTATACTAAGCTGTTGTAGGATGTCACGTTGTCTCCTGCAAGGCCGATCCTTTCTGTGGGCACCGTTATTAACCTGGCGAAGTACAGAGCGTTGACAATATATTTTCACGACGATTTCCTGTTCAGACTTGAGTAAAGTTGGTGATCTTTCCTGGAGCTGCTATTAGAAGACTTCCCTGGAGCTGGTACTAAACGAGACTGTCGAATTAACTTGAAGAAAGTTAACTCGTCGAAGTTTAGGCCTTTCAGTGTGGCCAACCTTCATTGATTATTGTTACTGTTTTATTTCACAATTTAATTAAATTTATTTATTTATATGCACTACGATGAACTTTTCTTGGCTTATTCTTCTATTGTTTGTCTAATTTTTCCATTTTATATTATCTAATTCTATTATTATTAGTTATTATTTTTCTTATGGTGGATTTGTGTTGGGGTTGGTATCTTTCCCTCTCCATGCGTCGACTGCCTTCTCTGCGCGCGACCTTCAAGACAAGTTGATTCCTGAAAATTATAATTTTTTACTTGCGAATTCTTCTTTTCTTCATATATCCCGTTCGCTTCGCTCGATCTTCTTCGGGTTGATTTCATTTTGAAGCCCTTCTCTTCCTGATGATTTTCCATCTTCATTTGTAGCGATACGACGTATATTTTTACTTTTACGGAGATTTGAAAATTTCGTAGTTTTTCAAAATTTAGTTTTTCCAATTTTGGAAATTTTGGAAATCTTCTTTTTGTAAGTTGTTCCTCTGATGCTGAAAGTTCCAAAACTGCTTTCCTCTTCTTCCTCGCTTCTGGGTTTCACAAGTTACGGTACTTTCTATATGTTTGGTTATTTATTATTTAATTACTTTAAGGTCTTTTATTAAATTTTGATTTCGAGTCTTATTTATTATTAGTTTATATTATAATTTTGTGTTGTTATTATTAGATTTTGGAATTTCTTCATTTTAAGGGTTTTTTTATGTTTTATGACGTTTTATTATGGCTATAACTTTTTTATTATTAATTTGACGAGTTTATTTTCTTATTATTTATTATTAGGTTTTCCTAGCTCTACACGATTATATCATTTTATTTTAAGTTTTCAGATTTTGATTTTATTGCATAGGAACATATGGACGTATTCCTGTTCAATCCGGAAAGCTAGACAATTCCTGTCAAGGCGCGTGACATTGGCTTGGCTAACCTACATATTCCCTTTAACTTTACATGTGTTTTAATGAGATTTAGAAATGTTTTTGTCATTTCTACAATTACTATGGGATTTAATTGAAATTTTGGAATTTGGCTATTTTCCAAAATTGCTCCTTGCAGGCGGTTCAATTAAAGCGTTGCAGTGTGTGTGTGTGTGTGTGTGTGTGTTGAGACGGTTTGGAAAAAGCCAAAAGTCTCAAGCCAGTTTAAAACAAGTTAAATTCCCGCGATAAAGCGATGTAGATGGGAGACGAGGGGGGACGATGACGTCACGGCAACAGGTGTTGAACACTGCATGTTGGATCGTGTACAGTCGTTCTGTCTTGTTTCTTATTTTATTAAAATACTAAATTATTAAAATAAATTAATGTACCGTAGAATCAACCGATTAAGAATATCAAAAAATAAATTTAAAAGCAATTAAAACAAAAAAGTTATTCAAGTTTTTATAGGGGCTCAAAAACCTAAAATTTGGAAAAAACTTAAATTCAAAAAATGTAGAGTCATAACTCAGAGGGGAACTAATAATAATCATAAATAAAAAATATGAATTAATAATAATGAACAGGTGAGAATGGACTTAGAAAGTCATTCTTGGGGAGTTTTTTGGAATTTTTAAGTTGAAGGGGGGATTATTTAAAAAATAATAATAAGTACTATTGAAGAGACCACAATAGGGCACAATAATATGTACTTAGAATCAAATTTGAGAATAAAATAAGGGAGATATAATAATTACAAAACGTAAAACTTCAAAGCCCAAAAGCGGTTAAATTAAACGTTAAAGGGGTAAAGTAACATGATAATTATAGATATCTAGTATATAAAATTGTAAAACATCAAAGCAGAAGTAATAATATATAATGGGGGGGTTTTTATGAACATAAACTCATACGAAGCAAACTTTAGGACTTCAAGGACACATAACTCAAAAACCAAACGAGTTATGGGAAAAGTACAAACAAAATAAAAACGCTTGACTTTTCAGACAGAACCACAAACAGTTTTTCCTGTACTGAAAAAGTCGTATTTAAATTATTAATTATTTTCAACACCAAAGCAGACGTTTAAAAATGAATTTAATTTTTAATAATTCCCCTAATGACTTTATATTTGAAATGAAGTTAATATTTGCGAATTATTCCGTAAGTATAAGATACCTTCACACTTTATTAGAAGTTCTAGTTGGATTTGGAATTTGTTGTATAATTAGGATGATGTTGATATGATGTTTTCTATCCAGAGTCTGTAAGCTGCTATGTAGTTGAATGCTGGTCTCGAATTCTTCTAAGTTGCCTTGAAGATCGATTAAAGTTGAAATTATTCTAAGTCCAGTTAAGTAGAGTGACAGTTGAATCTTCCTCTCAGCTCAGAGTCGGTTGCAGAAGAAACGTCCTATTCGCGTCGATTCCAAATCAAAAGTGTCCTCCTTTCGAAAGACAAATTACGGTCTCCCTGTCAGTGGGAATTATTCCCATTCTTGGAGCCAATTTTCCTCCCTTTTTGAGAAAAAGGTATTTTCTTTATATTATGTGTTTTCAGGCCCTTTTGGTCTGAAATATTTACACTATATATTTTATTAGTCATATTTTTTGACTAATGAATAGTTTTCTTCCTTTGTTATTAATTAAAACACCTGTTAATTAATAATTGATTGTATTTTTTCTTCAACGTTATCTGTGATCCAAGTTGGCAATATGATGTTTTAAACTTTGGATTCCTTCAGAAGATGCGTGCGCCACTTTTCATGTTTTTGCATGAAAATCTCTACTTTGGACGTTTTTTCGTTCAACTCCCTATAACTTTCGAACGCTCGAACCGATTTTAAAGGTCCTTTCGGATTCTTCTTCCTATCCATCTTGTGGGTCTTGTGGAACTCGATTCATCGCTCTACTACGCTTCGTTCGCGAGTTATCGCCCTTTTCCCGAAATTTGATTTTTCCTCTTTCCAAATTTTTAGATAAATCTTTTCTCAAAATTCTTTTGACGAAATCTTGTTCCTCTTCTACTACGACGAAAAACTATGTTTGTACTTTTCCCATAACTCGTTTGGTTTTTGAGTTATGTGTCCTTGAAGTCCTAAAGTTTGGATCGTATGAGTTTATGTTCATAAAAACCCCCCTATTATATATTATTACTTCTGCTTTGATGTTTTACAATTTTACATACTAGATATCTATAATTATCATGTTACTTTACCCCTTTAACGATTAATTTAAACGCTTTTGGGCTTTGAAGTTTTACGTTTTGTAATTATTATATCTCCCTTATTTTATTTTCAAATTTGATTCTAAGTACATATTATTGTGCCCTATTGTGGTCTCTACAATAGTACTTATTATTATTTTTTAAATAATTCCCCCTTCAACTCAAAAATTCCAAAAAACTCCCCAAGAATGACTTTCTAAGTCCATTCTCACCTGTTAATTATTATTAATTCATATTTTTTATTTATGATTATTATTAGTTCCCCTTTGAGTTATGACTCTACGTTTTTTGAATTTTGAATTTAAGTTTTTTCCAAATTTTAGGTTTTTGAGCCCCTATAAAAACTTGAATAACTTTTTTGTTTTAATTGCTTTTAAATTTATTTTTCGATATTCTTAATCGGTTGATTCTACTGAACATTAATTTATTTTAATAATTTAGTATTTTAATAAAATAAGAAACAAGACAGAACGACTGTACACGATCCAACATGCAGTGTTCAACACCTGTTGCCGTGACGTCATCGTCCCCCCTCGTCTCCCATCTACATCGCTTTATCGCGGGAATTTAACTTGTTTTAAATTGGCTTGAGGCTTTTGGCTTTTTCCAAACCGCCTCAGTGTGTGTGTGTGTGTGTGTGTGTGTGTGTGTGTGTGTGTGTGTGTGTGTGTGTTACCACGCTGCGCCTCGCTTCGGTAGTGGGTTCGAGTAGGGTTCTTCTTGCCCCACGTTTGAACGCCAATTGTCACGCTGCGCCTCTTTCTGACTTCACGAATTTAAGATTCTTGTTCCCTTTTTTGGAACACTATTATCACGAACTCTTAAACTCGCTGTACGATCACCACCGACTGGGCGAACCACCTTTCTTTTCAGAGCAAGCGCGGGCAAGGCCAAAGTGCTCACTTTTACTTTTTTAAATCAAAGATTTTGCAACTCTTGGCTCTAATAAGTATGAGCTTGTCCTCATAAACTTACCAAATTTTAATTAACGCAAAATTCCCTGAATTTTATCTCAATGCTCGATTATTTAAATCTTTTAAGATTAACTCTCTCTCTCTCCAAGGTCGTGCCTTTTGGGAGAAATCGGCTCTTAAGTTCTGATGATAACTTTTAAAATTTTCAAATTATATTACCAGAGCACATATATAAAATTTATGTTAAAACAAGGTTAATAGCATACACAGAATGGATATATATTAAAAACACAACAAAATTTAGAAATGAATTATTTGTATATTATTTTCTCTTTTGCACAGAAAAATTTTATATTCAAAACTTTTTTAATCACACCAAACAATTTAATTGAACAATAACACAACTATTTATTTATTTGACAAAATTAATTAATGTAATATTTTCTATATCTTAAACAAAATAACAACGCTTGACTTTTCAGACAGAACCACAAACAGTTTTTCCTGTCCTGAAAAAGTCGTATTTAAATTATTAATTATTTTTAACACCAAAGCAGAGGTTTAAAAATGAATTTAATTTTTAATAATTCCCCTAATGACGTTATATTTGAAAAGAAGTTAATATTTGCGAATTATTCCTTAAGTATAAGATACCTTCACACTTTAATAGAAGTTCTAGTTGGATTTGGAATTTGTTGTATTATTAGGATGATGGTGATGTGATGTTTTCTATCCAGAGTCTGTAAGCTGCTATGTAGTTGAATGCTGGTATCGAATTCTTCTAATTCGCCTTGAAGATCGATTAAAGTTGAAATTATTCTAAGTCCAATTAGTAGAGTGACAGTTGAATCTTCCTCTCAGCTCAGAGTCGGTTGCAGAAGAAACGTCCTTTCAGCGTCGATTCCAAATCAAAAGTAACCGTCTTTCGACGGATAAATCTCGGTCTCCCTGTCAGTGGGAATTAATCCACTTTTCTGGAGCCAATTTTCCTCCCTTTTTGGGAAAAAGGTATTTTCCTTATATTATGTGTTTTCAGGCCCTTTTGGTCTGAAATATTTACACTATATATTTTATTAGTCATATTTCTTGACTAATGAATAGTTTTCTTCCTTAATTATTAATTAAAACACCTTTTAATTAATAATTTATAGTATTTTTTCTTTAACGTTATCTTTGATCCAAGTTGGCAACATGATGATTCTGACTTTAGACTCTGCTTGAAGATGCGCACGCAACTTTTCATGTTTTTGCATGAAAATCTCTACTTTTGACGTTTTTTCGTTCAACTCGCTATAACTTTCGAACGCACGAACCGATTTTAAAGTTCCTTTCGGATTCTTCTTCCTTTACATCTTGTGGGTCTTGTGGAACTTGATTCATCGCTCTACTACGCTTCGTTCGCGAGTTATCGCCCTTTTCCCGAAATTTGATTTTTCCTCTTTTCAAATTTTGAGATAAGTCCTTTCTCAAAATTCTTTTGACGAAATCTTGTTCCTCTTCTACTACGACGAAAAACTATGTTTTTATTTTTTACATAACTCGTTTGGTTGTCGAGTTATTCGCCTTTGAAGTCCTTAAGTTTGTGTCGTATGAGTTTATGTTCATAAAAACCCCCCCATTTTATATTATTACTTCTGCTTTGGTGTGTTACAATTTTACATACTAAATACATATAATTATCATGTTACTTTACCCCTTTAACGTTTATTTTACCCGCTTTTGGGCTTTGAATTTTTAAGTTTTGTAATTATTATATCTCCCTTATTTTATTTTCAAATTTGATTCTAAGTACCTATTATTGTGCCCTATTGTGGTCTCTACAATAGTACTTATTATTATTTTTTAAATGATCCCCCCTTCAACTCAAAAATTCCAAAAAACTCCCCAAGAATGACTTTCTAAGTCCATTCTCACCTGTTAATTATTATTAATTCATATTTTTTATTTATGATTATTATTAGTTCCCCTCTGAGTTATGACTCTACGTTTTTTGAATTTTGAATTTACGTTTTTTCCAAATTTTAGGTTTTTGAGCCCCTATAAAAACTTCAATAACTTTTTTGTTTTAAATACTTTTAAATTTATTCTTTGATATTCTTAATCGGTTGATTCTACTGTACATTAATTTATTTTAATAATTTAATATTTTAATACAATAAGAAACCAGACAGAACGATTGTACACGATTCAACATGCAGTGTTCGACACCTGTTGCCGTGACGTCATCGCTCCCCCTCGTCCCTCATCCACTATGCTTTATCGCGGGAATTTAACTTGTTTTAAATGGACTTGAGACGTTTGGCTTTTCCCAAACCGTCGCAATATGCCCCCTTGAACTAAAATTTTAGGTTAAAATGAAAAATTCCTATTTTTCATTTTTTAAAAAACTAAAATTTTAGTATTAAACCCATTTTTTGACATATTACATTTCATATTAACTATTTATTTATCATCTCCATTGATCATCATCATAAAATTTGACATATTAACCTAACAATTTATATAAACACATTTATTTATATCTAAAAAACATCTCCTCCATCATTTCATATATTTATCCTCAAAACACATTTTATTCACTATAGTATAATATTTATATATTCAAATCACATTTTATTCATTATGGTATACATACAAATTTGTTTACTCGTTCTTTCTAGTCCATTACCGCCGTTTCATCTAAACGTCCTTGCTGTAAATAAACACATTATCACACACAAAACATATTACATTTATATAAGGAATAATTCGTCTTATATGATTATATTTATCTGCTTTGGTTGAATTTAAAACTATGTCCTACATATACATAAAGTACTTGGTAACTACAACGTTTACTATCCTAATTGCAGTTAAAAAGAAAAAAAATTTATTTTATTAGAAATCTCCCTTTTAATAAAAAACAAAACAGTACACATTTAAACATCCATTCATTCCTATCCCCCTCAGCTAATTTGTTGAACACGCAGTCTGTCAATATTGGTTGATTGACGTCCGGTTCTCCCCTTCACCTCCTCGTCTATACTTTGTTTATTCAGGTGCGGCCTGCAGATGCGTGCTACCGCTATGCTCCTGACCTTGTACACTTAGTAATTTATTCGGGACTTTTCCTGTTATTCACTGACCTAGGTTACATTCTTTAAATCAGCTGACAGTCCGTTATTTCCTTTTACCTCACTCGCTTCTACACTTTACATATTTTTCCACCAAAACTTTTATTTTTTCTTCTTGATCGATTGTTAAAACACTATTTCCTAACCCTAGAATTTTGCCATTTTCTTCAAACATTATTTCTTTTACTTGAAACTCTTCTTTCCTTTTATATTTCACCTTGGGCCGTCCTCCTTTTATTTTATACTTCGTATAATTTTTGAACTTGACTTTCTTCTTTCGATACCTTAAATTTCGTCCATTTTGTCTTTCCGGATCCGCCATTGTTATTATAGCTCTCCTTTCTCTCCCGTCTCTGGCGTCGAATTTGTTTTGTGTAAGTTCTGAATCGTTTTCGGAGTTATTTTGCAAATTTTCGTCGTAATTTATTATTTTATTATTTTCGTCGAGCATGGCCTCTGGCCCAATATTATTTCCTTTAATCTCCGCTTCTTTCAGCCCTTCATCTTCATTAATTAATTGGTTACCTTTATCCCACGCTTTTAACAGCACTTCATCATTATTAAAATTTGCATTTTTCCTCTTCGTTGATTCATTCCTTGCACTTAACTTGCTTCTTCGCTTTTGACCACTTTCTGTTTCGTCACTACTCGGTCTAGACACGTCCTTTGCTTTTGGTTTTATGTCTACCGGCATTTTGGTAGACAACGTATAAGCCCCTGATACTCGCTTGTACGAATTTGAGCCTCCTTTATTTGCAGCTGACGACTCTACCATTTTACCGGTTTCGCCGCCATTTTGATGTTCGGTCTGCGCGTCGCTTTTGCTCAATCTTAATTTCCTATTCTCCGCTTTTCTAAGCACTTCTCTATTATTAATTTTTGCAAAAAACTGGCTCACCCTATTCTTACACTCTTTGTCACCTCCGGTATAGTCACATTTCAGTCTAGACACGTCCTTTGCTTTTGGTTTTATGTCTACCAGCGTTTTGGTAGACAACGTATAAGCCCCTGATACTCGCTTATACGAATTTGAGCCTCCTTTATTCGCAACTGACGACTCTACCATTTTACCGGTTTCGCCGCCATTTTGATGTTCGGTCTGCGCGTCGCTTTTGCTCAATCTTAATTTATTTTCTTTAAGAAAATCTACAACAATAAATTCATTTTCCTTTACCAGTTGTAGGAAACCCTTTTCCATATTAATTCGACTTCGATATTTGCACATTAAATCACAACCCATTATCATTTTGCTTTCTAGCTTTGGTACCACCATAAATACCCCTCTTATTGATTGGTTATTTATTCTAATCTCCAATAATGCCTGTAATTTAATCTTCTGTCGCTGGCTTTTTATCGCTGTCACCATTTCCGTATTTACAACTGGTAATTCCATGATTTTATCGTTCCTATTTTTAAGCACATTTTTATAAAAATCCTCTTGAACACAGGACATTTGAGCTCCCGTGTCAATGGACATATTTACTTTTATATTTTCGATTTCTATCCCTATTTCAGGACATTTTTCGTAAACTTCACTATTTAAAATTTTATTATCTCTTTCCTCCATTAAATCTTTTTTAATTTCGGTGTTTAAAATCCCCAATTTAATTTTATTTATTTTCAGATCCCCCCTTTTATGTTTGCTAAATTTGGTTTTATCGTCGATCTCAATTCCGTTTGTATTATCCTTTTTCTGCCAAAAATTTTGCCTTGAGATCTCGTATTTTAGTTTTTTGTGACCTTGGGCGGGAATTTTTGGTTTGAAGGACCAGGGTTTTGAGGTATCTGTGGTTGAGGTTTATTCTGGGTTTGACCATAGGATCGAGGGTTAGGGTTTTGGGATGGTTTTGAGTAGTCTTGATTCCTTTGCCTGAAATTTTGATCTCTTTGTGGTCCGTCCCTCCTTTCGAAACTATCTGGTCTTCGCACTTCTCTCGTCATTCCGTCTACGTTTTCTATTGTTCTCAAAAGCTTAATAGCGTCCTCCAAATGCTCACTAGCCCTACCAATACACGCTAATTGAACTTTTTGGTCGAAATGCCTCATTAGTTGGTATATAAGGAACTCTTCCGGAATTTTGGGTTCCAAATACTCGGCCTTTCGCACCATTTTACAAAAATAATCAACCCTGCTCATATTTCCGTTAGGATTATATCTATGGTTTTCTATCTGATTCCTAACTACTTGTTGCGTTTGATAACCCCAATAATGCTCTAAAAATAACAATTTAAATTGGCTATATTCTTCTGTATCTCGCTTGATTATTTCCCACCATTCCATGGCAGCTCCTTTCAATTTTTTCTCCACTACTTTTAGTTTATCACTTTCTTCCATAACCGGATTTATTTCTTGAAATACCTCCTCAATTTGTTTCAAAAATTGCACAGGATTATCTCTTGAATTTCCCCAAAATTCTATAGTCTTTGATTCTAAATTTGCCCTATCTAAATAAATGATATTTTTAGCATTACCACCGGTTTCTTTAATTTTGGCGACTTCCCTAATTTTAACTTCTAATTTTTTAACTTTCTCCCCAATTTCTATAGTCGACTTTCCTTGTTCCTTTAAACTGTCCGTCGTTTTTTTAATTTCCCCTACGCACTCTTCCACTTTTTCTTCACAATTTTCTATTCGTCTAGTATTTTCGGCCATATTACTATCTATAGATTCCTTAATTTCCTCCATATATTTCCCTATCTCCTGTTTTCGAGCGTCTTCCCTTTGGATGCGTTTCGTTTCCATTTCTTCCTCTCTCTTCATCCTCTCTTCTCTCTCCTGCTTCCATCTTGCTTCCATTTCTTCCCTCTCCTGCTTCCGTCTGGTCTCCACCTCTTCTTTTTCCTGTTTCCGTAATACATCCATTTGGATCCATTTGGCTTCCATCTCATCCTTTTCTAGCTTCCTTTTGGCTTCCAATTCTTCATCTCTCTTGCTCCATCTGGCTTCCATTTGGATCTGCTTGTCCTCTGCTTCTTCCTTTTCCTTCTTCTGCTTGGCTTCCAGCTCTTCCTTCTCCTGGTTTCTCTCGATTCTTTCTTCTAATCTTCTTAATTTGTCCTCGTCTTCCTTCTCCTTTTCTTTTTTCAGTTGTTCCGCTTTGTCCTGTTCCCTCTCTTGCTTTCTTCTATCCTCCATTTGGTTCAGGTACCTCACCATTTTCTGCATTTCCGTCTCCTGTTCCTTTGAACCTTCCTGTTTTGCTGGATCTTTCGCTGGTCCCATTTTCACTTCACTTATTCACTTGGTTTATTTAATTAAAAAATTTAAATTTCGGTTTAATTTGGACTCTACTTTTAATTATTATTATGTTTGCAATTTAGTATAATTGTCGTTGTAATTACCAGCACAACTTATTACTAACACACATGTACATATAAATTATATCAGAACGTAAGATATTCTCGTTCGTATGAAACACTGAAAAATTCAAAATTTTGAAAATTTGTTCCAAAACTTTGCTTTTTCGTGCTCCACGCTATTGGGCGCCACTTGCCGCGCTGCGATTCTATCGGTAGTGGGTTCGAGTAGGGTTCTACTTTCCCCACGTTGGAACGCCACTTGCCACGCTGCGCCTCTGTCTGACTTCACGAATTTAAGATTCTTGTTCCCTTTTTTGGAACACTATTATCACGAACTCTTAAACTCGCTGTACGATCACCACCGACTGGGCGAACCACCTTTCTTTTCAGAGCAAGCGCGGGCAAGGCCAAAGTGCTCACTTTTACTTTTTTAAATCAAAGATTTTGCAACTCTTGGCTCTAATAAGTATGAGCTTGTCCTCATAAACTTACCAAATTTTAATTAACGCAAAATTCCCTGAATTTTATCTCAATGCTCGATTATTTAAATCTTTTAAGATTAACTCTCTCTCTCTCCAAGGTCGTGCCTTTTGGGAGAAATCGGCTCTTAAGTTCTGATGATAACTTTTAAAATTTTCAAATTATATTACCAGAGCACATATATAAAATTTATGTTAAAACAAGGTTAATAGCATACACAGAATGGATATATATTAAAAACACAACAAAATTTAGAAATGAATTATTTGTATATTATTTTCTCTTTTGCACAGAAAAATTTTATATTCAAAACTTTTTTCATCACACCAAACAATTTAATTGAACAAATAACACAACTATTTATTTATTTGACAAAATTAATTAATGTAATATTTTCTATATCTTAAACAAAATAACAACGCTTGACTTTTCAGACAGAACCACAAACAGTTTATCCTGTCCTGAAAAAGTCGTATTTAAATTATTAATTATTTTTAACACCAAAGCAGAGGTTTAAAAATGAATTTAATTTTTAATAATTCCCCTAATGACGTTATATTTGAAAAGAAGTTAATATTTGCGAATTATTCCTTAAGTATAAGATACCTTTACACTTTAATAGAAGTTCTAGTTGGATTTGGAATTTGTTGTATTATTAGGATGATGGTGATGTGATGTTTTCTATCCAGAGTCTGTAAGCTGCTATGTAGTTGAATGCTGGTATCGAATTCTTCTAAGTCGTCTTGAAGATCGATTAAAGTTGAAATTATTCTAAGTCCAATTAGTAGAGTGACAGTTGAATCTTCCTCTCAGCTCAGAGTCGGTTGCAGAAGAAACGTCCTTTCAGCGTCGATTCCAAATCAAAAGTAACCGTCTTTCGACGGATAAATCTCGGTCTCCCTGTCAGTGGGAATTAATCCACTTTTCTGGAGCCAATTTTCCTCCCTTTTTGGGAAAAAGGTATTTTCCTTATATTATGTGTTTTCAGGCCCTTTTGGTCTGAAATATTTACACTATATATTTTATTAGTCATATTTCTTGACTAATGAATAGTTTTCTTCCTTAATTATTAATTAAAACACCTTTTAATTAATAATTTATAGTATTTTTTCTTTAACGTTATCTTTGATCCAAGTTGGCAACATGATGATTCTGACTTTAGACTCTGCTTGAAGATGCGCACGCAACTTTTCATGTTTTTGCATGAAAATCTCTACTTTTGACGTTTTTTCGTTCAACTCGCTATAACTTTCGAACGCACGAACCGATTTTAAAGTTCCTTTCGGATTCTTCTTCCTTTACATCTTGTGGGTCTTGTGGAACTTGATTCATCGCTCTACTACGCTTCGTTCGCGAGTTATCGCCCTTTTCCCGAAATTTGATTTTTCCTCTTTTCAAATTTTGAGATAAGTCCTTTCTCAAAATTCTTTTGACGAAATCTTGTTCCTCTTCTACTACGACGAAAAACTATGTTTTTATTTTTTACATAACTCGTTTGGTTGTCGAGTTATTCGCCTTTGAAGTCCTTAAGTTTGTGTCGTATGAGTTTATGTTCATAAAAACCCCCCCATTTTATATTATTACTTCTGCTTTGGTGTGTTACAATTTTACATACTAAATACATATAATTATCATGTTACTTTACCCCTTTAACGTTTATTTTACCCGCTTTTGGGCTTTGAAGTTTTAAGTTTTGTAATTATTATATCTCCCTTATTTTATTTTCAAATTTGATTCTAAGTACCTATTATTGTGCCCTATTGTGGTCTCTACAATAGTACTTATTATTATTTTTTAAATGATCCCCCCTTCAACTCAAAAATTCCAAAAAACTCCCCAAGAATGACTTTCTAAGTCCATTCTCAAGTGTTAATTATTATTAATTCATATTTTTTATTTATGATTATTATTAGTTCCCCTCTGAGTTATGACTCTACGTTTTTTGAATTTTGAATTTACGTTTTTTCCAAATTTTAGGTTTTTGAGCCCCTATAAAAACTTTAATAACTTTTTTGTTTTAAATACTTTTAAATTTATTCTTTGATATTCTTAATCGGTTGATTCTACTGTACATTAATTTATTTTAATAATTTAATATTTTAATACAATAAGAAACCAGACAGAACGATTGTACACGATTCAACATGCAGTGTTCGACACCTGTTGCCGTGACGTCATCGCTCCCCCTCGTCCCTCATCCACTATGCTTTATCGCGGGAATTTAACTTGTTTTAAATGGACTTGAGACGTTTGGCTTTTCCCAAACCGTCGCAGTGTGTGTGTGTGTGTGTGTGTGTGTGTGTGTGTGTGTGTGTGTGTGTGTGTATGTGTGTGTGTGTGTGTGTGTGTGTGTGTGTGTGTGTGTGTGTGTGTGTGTGTGTGTGTGTGTGTGTGTGTACGAGCCGTATACATTTTGTATATAATAAATATTTTTTTTTACGTTCTTATGTACTTCTGTACTATTGAATTGTATCCAAATCTTTCAAAAATGTAATTCACTTTATTATATACATATATACATAATTATGTATTACATATATAATTATTTTTAATGCAAAATATATGTATTCACTAAAACAGTATAAAAATTACAACGCTTGTATTCTTATATTGACATGTATGTCTTTTCGTGTTTAATTTAGGAATAAACATATCATCGTTTTTATTTAACAGCATTACATACTACGTAATGTCTTAAAGATTAATTATATATTTAGGAATTATACATATTATAATTTGTGTAGAGGTTATATGCAGTAACGAAATGTCTTAATTATTTATTCAGGGCACTGTGTAAGTTAATGCAGTAGTGAGACAACATCGTAGACTTCTATGCTCCCAGCCACCTCTATTACGTACATACAAATGAAATCAGTTCATCCATCTATTCTTTAAATAATCCATTTCACAACAAAACTAAATTCATGTAAGTAGATAAGTGTTTAATTTATAGTGTTTTGAAAGGTTTTAAATTTCTATATGTTTGATAAATACATTTCTATTATTTCATACTCGAAAAAAAATTGGTTTAATTGGAATAATTGGTACAGCATCGATTAGTTAAATGGATTAATTAATTTTGTATGACGATGATATATAATATTTGAATTGTTTTCTTATATATGAGATTTGAAGAACATTTAGTACATTTTCTTTAATGTTTTATGAATTAAGTATTAATTATATATATATATATATATATATATATATATATATATATATATATATATATGTGTGTGTGTGTGTGTGTGTGTGTGTGTGTGTGTGTGTGTGTGTGTGTGTGTGTGTGTGTGTGTGTGTGTTATACTTAAATTATACTTAAATTAATATATATATATATATATATATATATATATATATATATATATATATATATATATATATATATATATATATATTTTAAATTTTAATCGGCGTGTATCAGCTTCTACCGTTATCATGTGATTATGTTATTACATGGAACCGAATATATTTGAGACGTAATTTGTCATTTATAAAGAGAGGAGAAAACATATGCAAAGAAAACGTTTTTGTCTAATATATGTTATTTATTGCCGGGTATTTAAGGGTTCATTTATTGGTAAAATATTTAAAATATAGGTATGTAAGTAAGTGTGGTCTTGAGTTCACATATGATATATATATATATATATATATATATATATATATATATATATATATATAATCATTACCGTCGTTGAAGTTCTAACCTTTTCAACCAGAATTTGATACTAATCGTAGAACCCTAATTTTACTTACACAGCTGTATATTGCCATAGATACAAACGGAATTGGACGCAATATCTCGATTACTCAGATTCATCTGTTTTCGGCTCGGAGTTATATTATAAATCATTAATTATTATACGGCTGTCACTGTGTTTGATTGTAAGTGCATCATTCTAAATAGAATGGAGTTCATGCCTGTGTAAATTGAACACCGAAATTGATAATAAGTTTCTTTATGATAACAAGACTATTACAGTTGCTCTTTGGTTAACCGATAAATTTATAGATGAAGTTTAACCTTCATGGAAATGCAATATAAGGCCAAAATATATTAAAAGTAATACATAGAAGACAGTGGTGGATATTATTTATAGGTTATTATTACAATAGTTATCAGAAACCAATTTTGTCCTTCAGCAAAGGATTATAAAACTGAGATATATAATGTTTGACTTGGGAAAATGACTTTTACTGAAAAAAATGACATACCCTATTAAATTTAAAATAAACATATTCACTATAACTTAAACACCCCAGAAGCTATAAAAAGTGTTTTATGGAGAGATGCTGAAAGGGAACGAATTGTACGTAAAATATGTGTGGCCAAGAGTACGAAAATGTTTTCATTCCTCAAAAATATTTTAGAATTGTTAATGGGGATTGTGTGAAGAATAATTGATAATATTAGAGTGTCAAAATGTTTTTTATAAGAGTTGGGAAGTAGTGAGAGACATTGGAAAGAACAAAAGGAAATTTATTCTTAACTTTATTTAATTAAGCATTTATTTCAAATTTATAATAAATTTATTTATTTATTTATATGTATATTTATTTATTTTTTTAAACTATTTTTTTTCGTTCTTTAATACATATTATCTAACCTATGTAATCAATCAGATATTTTTTCAACTGAATTAGTATCGTATGTATCGAATGGTGTTTGCGATCAAACTGAAAAGTACAGATAGACCCCTTGGAAGAATGCCTACCAAATATGGTTAATATTTAATATACAGGAGCTGAAAAATCCCCGGAATGCATAATCCCGCCCGGGCTACTTGTCGAATTTTGTGTATCAGAATTTCACCAAATTTGTTATAATCCCAAGATTGTCTTATTTGTGATTTTTATCTTTTTGGTATGATCGGATACACAAAACAGTACTTAATCTGTTAAAAAATTTGTAATTTGGTTATCATAAAATTCATAGAATTACGAATATTTATGTGTGATGTAACATTTCTAGTTAGTAATATTTAATAATTTTATCAATAATTTATTAATTAGGTATTATAATAACTTATATATTATTATTAACAATAAAATAAAATAATAAACCTCTGTGTGAAATTGGAAGTTTTTTAAATGTTTAATATTTTAAAATTTTATATTCATGTTTTATTCCTAATTTAAAGTAATAAAATTCTGCTCAATTTTTTTACCATGCTACAAGGAAAGGATAGTAAGTATTGTTGTAACAAATGTTGGGTGCATAATGTACTGCATATGAAGCAACTAAATTCATTGTTGTTGTTTTTTCTTCTTGTGGCCTCATTTTTAACAATAAACTGCAACGAAATGGTTGCAAATGTAATATATAAACATTTAATATTTGGTTTTCAATCATAGCAATTTATTTTAATCAATTTTTATTAGATTTATTATTTTTTGCTTAAAATAGTGAATGATCGTTGAATATTTACAAACATTATTTAATTAGGATAATTCATGAATTAAAATCAAATTTACATAAACTAAAGTCATTAAATAATTAAATAGTTTTTAAACTGAAATATTACTAGGTAAACAATTTCGTAATGTAAACTTGATTGAATAACAAAATTAACTTATAATACAACTGAACAAGTTAAAACTAAACTCATAAACTGTAGTATATCAAACACAAACAATGCTGGATTTTTCTGGATTTTATTCGGTTTACATAATCTTACTCATCCGACTTTTAATTTACGTTACCAAATCTCTCTACGATGTTTAGAAATATATGTTTAACTTTATTATCATTTAAAATTGTAAAATTTGCAATAAAAATATATTTTAGGAACATAATATTTAATTGCAAAAAAAATAATAATATAATAATCATCATAAATAATAATAATAATAAATAGTAATATTTATAATAATGATAAGAATTCACAATTTCACAGGGTTTAATTTTTATAATTGTGACTGAAATAAAATATGTTCGGTGCATCAAGTATACTCATTAACCCTAGGTCTCCCAACCTTTTTGTTATTACATGTTATCCCAAGGTGGGACAAAAAATGCCCACAAATCATTTTAACTAAAATATACACAATGTAGTTACACTGACACTGAGCTAAAGAAGTAAACCTGTTGAAACTTCAAAAATGTTTTCATGAAATAATAATTATTGGTTTACAACAACTATTAATAGCAAAAAAAAAATTCAAATAACATAAATAAATTTAAGTAAAAAAAAAAGTTTTTTAAAAACATTGTTCTTATTCTGAGTTTGTATGTTCATTTTCACAGGTTCATGTTGGTCTTCTTGTTATGCATGCCACAAACATATTTACATCATTTGCAGCAAACAATAGTGGTCATGCTAAGTTTTGGCTTTGCTCCTCTTGCAGCATTTGATGAACAAATGTGGCAACGCCCTTTTGAAGACGGAGCAGGTCTGTTTGCCGTTTGCTGGTGAAGTTTTTTTGATAGAATATTTTCCATTGAATGAACAATATGTTTATGCAACCCAGAAATATTGTGAGAGCGCCTTTCAACATTCAGTTTTATCAGTTCTAAGCCTAGC
Source organism: Aphrophora alni (assembly GCA_963513935.1). NCBI lineage: Eukaryota > Metazoa > Arthropoda > Insecta > Hemiptera > Aphrophoridae > Aphrophora > Aphrophora alni. The sequence goes on from OY740774.1 coordinate 54,744,853, forward strand.
TGCTGTAAAAATATTCTTCTTCTATTGTGTTTTGACTTGTTCCATTCTGGATCATTCAGCTAATACAAAGAATAGGCATTTATGCCTACAATGTCGATAATTGTATAGAATAGAGAAAGAGGCCATCTTTGTGTGGATCTCTTACAAGTAAACTTTCTGGCCATTTGGTCCACGGTATCCACACCTCCTTACGTTTCGGTATAAAATAAGTTAATGTCCGACTTATTTTTCCATTCTTCCTGCACCTTGTCATCATGGTGCTGAGTGGATAAGAAAATCAATTCCTCTTAGGCTTCTCCTTTGTTATAAATGATTGTAATGTTATTCGAGCATGACCTGACCTTGTATCTGTGAATGCAAACATATTAGAATAAAGCTGACGATCATCAATGTTTTTCAACTCTTTAGGTATAAACTTTCTGTTTGATTGCATGGTTCCAACTATCGTTAAATTATGCTCTCTATAGAGCTCTTCCGCTAAAACAACTGAGGTGTAAAACCGATCAGTCGTAACATTACGCCCAGATTTCGTGATAGACTCAATCAGTCGTTTTACAACGGCAACTGTTCCATTGTATCTCTTACCACAGTACACTTCCATATTTATAATTAATCTCTGTTCACAATCAGCTAAAATTCTGATCAACATTCCATACTTTCCTGGCTTTTCCTTCATAAATATTTTGAAGGGGCTTCTACCCCTAAACAGTGACAGCATATCATCGATAGCAACGTTTACTGAAGGTGTAAGTTATTTAGTAAATGTATTATTAACTGTTTCAACAAGTTCTCGAATAGGAGCGAGTTTATCATTTTCTCTTCGTTGTGCTCTAGTTTGTTTGTCGTCGAATCGGATAATTCTCAAAAGAGTTTGTGACTCATACTGTCCACCTATTTTCAAACCTGATTTCTCACGAAAAATATTTCCTTTCAATCTTCGTGAATGTGGAGGAGGATGAGCTAGATATTCTCGAGTTTCATTACCACAGTCATGTTATCTTGTATTTGACATTAGTGTAAGGTAGGCTTACCTCAGTTGCATTTAAAACATCATTTACTTGTTCCTGCTCTTCATAACCTTCAGAAAACAAGTCATCAACATTGACAAACTCATCATCTCGTAATATTTCTTCAATATCTTGTCATAAGTCTTCTGGTTCACTACAGTCACTTTTATTATCTTCACAATCACTGTTGTCTGGTTGTAATTGTAATGCTCTATCTATTTCACTACTTCTATGTAGGTAATCACTCATTTTTACTAACTTCAACTCTGCAGAAAGAAACACAATAGAACATAACCTCTAAAGAACAGCACATTACTCAATGCCAACGTAATTTCATTGAGGCAGTGGTTGCCAACATACAACAACGAAATAATTCTTCACAACATAAAAAAAACTAAATCAATATAGTATGTGTACTAAAATTAATTAGTGACATTATACATTTAATTGTTAAAGAATATGTATAATTTACTTTAAATAATTAATTCCATTTTGTTTACTATGGGAAATCTAGGTAGCGCGGTTTCCCAAGGTGGGTCATTAAGTACCCACATACATACATTTACATATATATCACCATCATTTATTGATATATTTGATTTGTGGTTGTTGTATCTTATAAAGTGTGAAGTAATGAAGGATAAATAATTTTTTAAGATTTTTTTCCAAGACCACGGACGGAATAAACAAGCATATTACAAAATGTAGGTACTTTTTATCCCCCCTTGGGAGATCAAGGGTTCCGATAGAGCAGTCTGAAATACTGTATAACCCTTACGGTACTCCACAACAATTTGTTCACCAAAATATTAAAAGGAAATATATATTATTCCATATTCTGCAATTATAATGTCAAAAAAATGTTGAAGCATGATCGACGTTGGTGGTATATTGCGATGTATTTAAATTTATTCGCTCGAACTCAATCAATATGTTGTAATAATAACACTAATTATTTAGGGAGCATATTGTATATGGGTAATTTTTCGGAACTGAAGAGCCGGAGTAATTTGTAAATGTAAAATCTTGAAAGAGAAGATAAAACCTACCGTAGAGGTATAAGGAAAGTATCGTCATTCAGGTCACGAATATCAACAAACATAGATTTATTGCAAAGAAATGCTTCAAGGTTTATTTGAATTATTTTGCTGTGTCTCTCTTAACAAAACAAATTTACACCACCTTTTATATAGTGATCTAATATGTTACTAATGTCGTTGTTATTTGTTGTTGTGGACAATCCATAACTTTTAGTGATAGGATTAGTCATAAAACTCTGCAATCGTATGTTTTACTTTTTTTTTCATGTATATAAAAAATATACACTACGTACAAGTACAGAGTTCAATATAATAGTCATTGTTTTGCTTTAGAACTACTTTAATTAATTACCATACCTTATTCCAAGTCGATTGTAGTTCTTTAAATTAGAGTAATGTTTCGCTGCCATATTCAGCATCATCAGACCAGCTAATAACATTAATTAAATTAAATTTAAATGTTATTTATTTAAGTAGTTCTAAGACAAAACAATGCATATTGATACAGCGAGTGACTCAAAAATAACCTTCAGCTTTATGAATACAAAAATTAGGGTCTGTTATATATCACTAGGACATTAATACAACACAAATTGTTTGAAAAACAGAATCCTTCCCAAATACATAAATGTGAACATTAATAATAAATCAAAACAGCATGTTGAGCCAAGTCTACAGCTGAAAGAAAAAATAAAACATCCATTTACCTTAAACTTCTAATAATTGACAAATTTCCATGATACTTGCATGATCGATGATTGAATCTTTCTAGTGTATCAATGTGTGTAGAAAGTATGCAATAATCTTAGTAGATAATATATACTACAGTAAATGAACAAAATTACTATTTAAACGTAAGGGTTACACAGGCACATTGCAACATTACCACATTAATATTGTATAGATCATATATTTAATATTGCATTGAAAAGATAAAATGCTTCATAAAAATATAAAATCATAATTTAATTTATGACTAAAATATAGGAGAATGTGTCACAATAACATATAAAACAAGATGCGTTGTATAAGTTCCGAACAATCGTAAAATAAAAGTAGAAATCTCTCTTAATATACATTTTAATAAAAAGGAGTTAAATTTTGGAAATTTAAGATATATTATTTTATCGCTGTAGAAAATTTAAGAATATTAAATAGTAGCTCCCATGGAATGATTAGGTGTTTTATTTATTTATTCATTTTCGTTTGTTCAACTACATATTAAAAATTAATATTAAAATGTTAAGAATCATAATTATGCTTTATTTTACATTCACCACTAAAATTTACTGTTTTAACTGTTCAATAAACATTTACAAACTTCACGATTGTTCTAGATAGTTTATTTTCTAAATCAAATAAAAATCCTGATCTATAAAACATTAGGAACAAATTATCAATTTTAATTATTATAATTCATATCTATTAGCTATTTTTGAATGAAGTTGAACATGGATAATGACAGTTTTTTTTATCTGGATACAAACTACGCTTGGTATTGTGAAAAAGGATTTTTTTTCCATCTCAATAATTTTTTTTTTACATATACAAATATAACTATAGTAAATACGATTATTGTATTTATTGGAAACAATTAACAGTCAAACAACATAACAACAAAATAAAAACATAAAAACAAAACAAAAAAACAATTAAATAAAAAAGAGCAAATTTATTTCATGCAGAACTGACATAAAATAAATCATGGCAATTCTGATATTATAAAATTACTATCAACGAAATACATGTTCTTACTGTTAGAGCGAAAGTAATTATGAAAATAATTTCCAATCAAAAGACTTTGCAGACTATCTTCCACCGTAAATGTTTTAACAAAAGTAAATGCAAAATCCTTCAATATTACAAAAGAAGTAATTATGTTTTAATACTAGTTTATCATTTAAAAATAGAAAATATCATCACTCAAAGCACAAACCTACCACAAAATTACTTTTAGTAAATCAGCTATATTTTAGTTCCCGTTTAGATGAATCATTTTTGTTACTATCTTTACCAACCAAGTTGTTTATAAATATAAAAATAATTTCACAATAATCCACGATTTATTAATTAAGACAATATATTTTCTTAATTTAAGTTAATAATTTGGGATGACATAGTATGTCATGTGTTTCGTAAACCGTACTGTACATTATAGAACACCATGCTTCATTTGTATACTCTACATCAGATACAAATCTCAGTAAAATTAACATATGTTTTTCACTGTGATTATTTTGAATTAAATCAAAGAATATTGTAAATTTTATGAAGGCTGTTATTTATAAATATACCTGGAAGTTTAACTTTGAAAGATCATAAATACAATATATTTTTACTGGGCACATAATCCGTTGATGTTACTACCACTAAGATAAAATGGAATGTATTGTAATCGTGTCTATTGATTTCAAAACTTTTAAAATAATTTCAAAATTATTCCTATTATTTGAAACATTAAAAAACATATATGTACATTATATGAAAAATATGACTTGAATACAAAATATTCGATATCTTGATTTTCATAAAGTAAAATATTTATAAATTTGCAGTTCATAATCGATGTCTAAATATGGTTAATTTAAAACTTTTTTTTTTATACTGTGCAATATTCCTATTTAAGAAATATATTTATAACTTCTTTAGGCATTTAATAATGTACATTAAATTATATGTATTCTTATTTATTGTATAAGGATCAGTATGTTTTATATGTAGGTAATTAATATTGACTTAGGTATTATTTATTGTACGTAAGTGAAAACTGTTACTAACATCACAAGATTATTTACATAATTTTATTATAAAAGAAAATTGACTGTATTTCCTAAATATAAGGTTTAACATTTTTCATACAAAATAAATATTATGTAACACATAACAAGTTATTAATTCCTCATGTATTGATATTTAATACTAAAACTCTTTTATTCTCATTGTGAATAACTGTTCGTTATATTTAAAATAACTATTGTTTTAAATCGAATTATTTTACAATAGATAAACTTTAAATAAAAGTTAGTTCAAAATGTTAATAATAAATATTCTTCTTGATATATGCAGAGACATTTCCTAATAAACTGAATTGAAAATAATTGACTCTTTAATAGCGTCGTTGTCATTAGACATTGAATTTGAACTGTGGATATTATGCACATAGTTTAGATTTGATTACAATATTTTATAAAATTAATAAAGCACTGCAATCTGTGAATTCGTTTTATTGAAAGAAAATAGTATTATTAGAAGAATTAGTAATATATTAAATTTTTCACATAATTATCTTGAATATAAACAAGCAAGAAAATTTCATATATATTAAGTTATGTCTTAGCCAGGCTGAGTAGGGAAAGTTATTATAAAAAGCAAAATTAAGTTATGTGTTTAATATTTTTATATGCAGATACGTTTTATGGTATTGTACCTTTGATATCTCTACTATGTTTTTTTACCTTAATAACAGAATAATATCAAACCCCTTTATTTGGACAACGTGGATGGAAAACTTGTAATGTTACAGTCAATAGGCTATCCATGAGAATGTTCCAATTTTGAAAGTAATTAATGAACAAGAATAAAGTTACCATTAATAATACAACAATGCACTCAGTAGTAACTTTAATAAAACCACGATAAAAATATTTTATGCAATTAGTAAACAAAGTTGAGTAAAAACAAAACAAAAGGAAACCAAAAAACAATGTCATTGAAAACATGTACGAATAATATATTGACAATACATACATAAATTTAAGTTAACCTGTATCCATAAGAATATTTATCATCATTATAACTAAATGTCACTATACAACCCTAAACATAAAATATTCAGTTTAGCACTTTCACATAAAATTCAGTTCACTATTCAGTTCACTATGTTTCCTATTTACAACAAAATATTGAATTTGTTAATTAAAAGTTAGACGAGAAGTAAGAATCGGATTTGAAAAATTCCACCCCATTGCTCGACATAAATTGATCAAGATCGGTGAGAGCCAACCAGAAACGTTAAAAAATTTAACATGGTAAAAAATGGAATGAAAAAGAAGCCATGATACATTTGCATAATCAAGAACAATGGAGATAGTGCTCTGAGAGTATTATTGTAAAGTAAAAGCATATATCCTGAAATTTGGTACAATCTAACCATAATTAAGACTGTAACCCATCTCAATAGAGAATCAAACACTTAATAAGTAAATATGCAATTAATTAATAACTTGAGGAATTGAACACTGGAATCTAACATCTCTTTATTTGTGAACACTAACGTATTAATTAGAACATTCCATTTCTTTTAGTAATTTATTCAACATTAAAAATAAATACTTTAATTAAATATTTTATTTGCCTATGCTTAATAATTATTACGAGCACTAGTAACTCTCCCGAGATATGGAGATTTATAGATAGTGTTCTGTATTACTAATTCTGTGAAATATAAATTTCCACTTTATCTTGCTGGGGCATACGTACAGAATACATCAAAATAAACAATCTGTTGTAGTGAAATAGAAAATTTTTGTGAAAATAAAATAAATAACTTTTATTTGGTTTTTAAACTATTCAATAACAAAAATATTATTTCGATTCATTATTAGCTTAAGAAATATTCAATAATTAGAACAATAAAAATGTATTTAAATAGAAACGAATTGTAGAGGCAGGCATGGAAGGAATAGTTTAAAATGTATTCTCACTTTTCACAGTCAGCAGTCAGTTTAATAAAATTTCGAGTTTATTATTAAGATTATTATGAGAAGTTTACAATTAAACAAAGGGAGATATTTTTTTGAAATCGACAATTTAAAAGGAAATGTAGTAGCTACAAAAAAATTAATAATAACAAATCATATCAGCTCTAAATAGAGTTACTTGTGTATGTATAACAAGTTGTCAAGACTTGTTATTAATCAGTTCACCGATGATGCCGCAAGGCGAAAAAATTGTTGATTAATAAAAGAATTAAAATATTTTTGAAACTTTAACTTTAATGCTTAATTCAATCCGTTATAAATAAAGTGATCTTTTGGGGCCCTAACTAAAAATCTTATTAGCACCAATAATTTATAACTTTTAATTATTCTATCTATGTAATTAATATTCGATTACATAAATTGCAAAAAAGTATAATTAATATTTAAAACAACAATTTGTCACATAATTAACTAGTATTTTTTATCATTTAATATATTTTGTTATTATTACTATTACTTTAGCAGGTAATATAACTCAACAACAATAAAGGGCTCAGTAAATTGCACCATATGGCTCATAACAAAATTTTTTATTTATTTATTGAACTAAAGATAATTTTCCTACAAAACGTATATATAATTTCTGAATAATATATTTTAATTTGTTTTGTAGAAAAAGTTTTACTTCTATGGTATTTACATTAAAAAAAAACAACTTATTATTAAAACTGGATCAGAAAATAAGAATTGTAACATATTTAAACATATTGTAATACAAAAATCAATTTACATTTAGTAATTTATTGACATATTACTAATAATAATATTATTATAAGTATTTATTTTATAATGAGAACGTTAGAAAATTCTTATTTTATAAGCATTAAGACAATGTTGTTGTTTTTTGCCGTATGTCGTTTGCTAGACTTTGGTGTTCTTAATGTAATATCCCAAGCTGTATAGTTTACATATACAATATTTTATAATACTCAAAATATAAAATTAATTAAAAATAGATATTACAAACCTTTATATATATATATATATATACATATATATTGTTATCAAAAACACGACACCATAACTAAAACACTCACACACACACGCGCGCGCGTGATAGTATTAATGTTAGTATTAACACCAATTAATTTCGTTAGTTAATAAGCGTGAGAAAAGAAAAAACATATTTTCTTGTTAGAGTCTGATATGTTACACAAATTCTGTTCAAAATGTATTTTAAATAGTATTTTATAAAACAATGTTGATTTAAACATTTAAAATACATTTCTAATAGCCAAATGAAGTTAATCTGTTTAAAATTTAGTAAAATAAATTTAGTAAATAGTAATCGATAAAATGGGAATAATTGTGTTTTTTAAATGTTTTTTTTTTTTTTTTTTTTTTTTTTTTCATTATTATCAATAAGTCAGACGTGTAAGGTTTTAAAATATATAGTTGTTATTCTATATTAAATTCGCAAATATAATTTTTTTTCTTCTCGATATTTATGTGCGGAACAATATTAAAATTTCCTTACCAACCACATTAATCACAGAGAGAGGACAGTGTTATTTCCCGTGAGTAACATTAGGGGTTATAGACACCACCTGTGCCATATCGTTCAACAGGCAGTTATTACAGCTATTCATAGTGGGGATATTTTATTATAGCATTTACTGTATAAGACTAAAGTTAATGTAGGAATTATTGATTGAAAGTCTTCATTTTATCTTTGAATTAAAATATAACTTTATACATTTTGTTATTTTTTATTGGTTGATAAAAACTTCTTTTTTTTTAAAAGTAATAAGATCAACTTTTTTTTTGAAGACGAAGATGAATTATTGAAAATTATGTAAAATGATATAATATTACTTTTAAATAGATTAAATCTTGCAACTTTTTTGGAACAGTGTTCTATTAATATAAAATATATTTTGTTGTAGATTTTATGACTATTTTTTTATATTATTTTCGATTTTCTATTTAGTTACGTCTTTTCAAGATACAATTTACTGTCTTTTTACGTGGAACATATTAATGTTAATATATTTTATGGATATATTGTATTGATTTACATATATTCATAATTACATTTAGTAAACTATTGTTATATTATATAAGTTTGATGAAATAATAATCGTTCTGAGTCAAGATGAAGTTAAATATTTCTGACACAAATAACAAGATGTAATTCCAGCTTCCTCCATAATCTATTATTTATTTCATACCATTTATAACTCAGATGATTTTTAAAGTATTTAATGGAGACAAGTGCTGGCAACATGAAAGGATTATCTTATCAGAATCTTTACCATGAAACTTGAGTGCGAAATATAGAAGTCTTAAAGAGTTGGTGAAAGAATTACAGCACAAGTTATAAAACTAAAAAGTTTCTATGTTTATTTCATACGCATAAACAAAGTACATACTCTTGTAATATAATTGTAAAGTTAATATTTATATGATTGTATCAGTTACTTACTGAATGTATGCAATATATCTAATAATAGTCTTATTTTTCATTGGAAGTATGTATAGAAATTAACTAATGTCGTGAATATTATATAAGGAGGTCAGTATATACTTGTAAGAATGGATTTAACGATTGAGTAAAATCCATTTTTTGTTTAATAGAAGACATGTTAAACAGGAGAACGACTACATTTCTATTGAAATTTAAGGATAAAAGTTGTTTGAATAATTATAGGACAAATCGATTAAAATGCAAGTAAATGTTGTTGTAATTAGTAATTCGGAGAGGGAAAAGAGGTTTGCCCACAGGCATGCGCTGGGATAACTTATAAAGCCAAATCGCCCCAAAATTTCATTCCTATACAAGAACGTTGGACCAAACGACATTACACTTTCTAAACTTTCTTCGGATGTTGAAAAACAAATAAATAAAAAATAGTACCAATTGTCAGTATTATCTGGAGTTCGACAGGACTCGGAGCACGTCAGTTATAATACACATATTTGTTTGTGTCAGCAATGAGTTATAAGAAAATATTGACAAAAACTCTTCCACCAAGATAAGTGATTATATATATATATATATATATATATATATATATATATATATATATATATATATATATATATTCCGTAAACAGTAGAAAGATGATTCCAGTCGATATTTATATTCCAGAGATTTTAAGATCTTGGGGTATTAAAACATGTCAGAAGAATGAAATTATTATTTTATTAATCTCATAGTACAACAACAGTGGAAGTAATAACTCCATACTCCTCTAGTGGAACCTTACCGGTGTACACTTACCTATAGAAAAACGTTTTACTGCAATTCTGTGAGGCTCTATATTCATTTGTGATAGTGAGCGTGTTTTTATTTAATTGGTTGATTCTGCTAGAAAGAATCTTCTGAAACTTTTACAAGTTTGATCCATCCCTCACCAAAACAAAACAAACAATAAGTATTCACATAATCATATTTGACAGAAATTACGACCATGAATTTTTCGGATAATTAATTATTATGACTGCCGTTTTTAAAATTAAATTGACAAAACCTTAATAATATTTTGAGGTTTTGTTTTCAGGATCGCTACATTTGATTTAATTATTATATTTTTTAGCATGAACTTTTTCGTTACCATATAAAAGTATTTATGATGTTAATTAAAGGGCAGTCGGAACCGCATATAACCGTAATGTTAACGAAATGTCACATATCTTAAAATAATAACTGAGGAAGTGGAAACACATTAAGTTTTTTTTTTTGTGTTTCCAGAAAAACTCAGTACATCATGTATGATTATATGAAATATGTATAGTTTTTTAAGTTGATGCAATAAATTATTATACTTTTTAATATTACGTAAACAATATTAATTTACATCCAAACCACATCACATTACGCGATTAAATCATTTAGTTTGTAGGTAATATTATATTTGTATATTAATAAGTTTAAGCTTTTTCACTGGTGATTATGAACATATAAACATCCTAAATTACTAAATGTTTAAAATATATTACATTAAAGTAATTTTTAATTATTTTCGAAAAGGTAACAAAAACTAGTGTTAAATTCCAAGCTTTTTTGTGTACGATTAATTTTAAAAGGAAAAAAGTTGAAATAAAAGCGTATGATACGGTTAAGGATCGTAAACTACTTGCATTGGAGGAACTGTTAACGAGACAAGTAAATATTACTGATTTTTTGAAAGCAAATACAATGAATTTGAATCGGTTGTAATAATTCGAATTTAATTGATTTTATGCACGTTGATGGGGATGAGTATGTAATTTTAGTAACATAATTAGAATTTATTGACGAAATTATAATGTTGCCAAAACCTGCTCCTGCATCTGTTAACAAGAGCTGTAAACATGAAATTTATGTCCTTAGTATTCCCCATTACAGACTGGAGCGGGAGATAACATATCAGATACAATCTTTGTGGGCATGACGTCAATGTTACAGATCCAACTAGGCCAAAACTAGGTTACTCCTTTACATTACATTGTATACACCGAGTTTATAATCAGATTCAGCTTTACATGATTTTTATTTACATATTTGTACTATGAACGACTTTTTATACTCAAATATATAAATATAAACATATAAAAGATATAATCAATTGGGGACGAGTTTCCTAGATCTAGATACGTTGAAAACACTATTTATTTTACTATGGGAACAATAAAAATTTATTTGTTTATAATATTTAAATTTAAAGTCTTGCTACTCATATGAAAATATATCCTCGTTTTAATGTGCTATTTGTGAACAATTATAATTTTTTGGAAGCATCACAACATCTGTATTTCATTCAACACAAACGTAAAAATTGTTGTTAAACAAGACAACATAGAAAAATGTGTATATCCAATTATTTTGACTCAGGATTGCCAAGACCACTCTCATTAAAGAGAGACCGTAACAGTTATTTTGTTCGTATATAAAATATAAACACAAAGAAGGGTTTAAGTATTTTGCTATTGACATCAATCAAGCTATACGTTCACAACTACCTACATATTCATAAATTCTGAAAATTTTGTTTTTTTCCCAATTTGGTATGAGTGTGTGTGTATGAGGGAGAGAGATTAATAATTGGAATTATTTCCAGGATTGCTTATACTATAAGTACGTTTATAGTATATTTTTTTTGATATTATTTATACGAGGGGTTATTCAATTTGTTACATTCATACTGTAAACAGTATATAATTTAATAGTTTCTTTAACGTTCATTATAATTATTGATCTTTCGACTGTTGATAGTAAAAAATAAAAAAGTTTATGAAATAAAAGGAGGTTAGAAATGTATTGAAAATGTACATATATATATTATATACTTGATACAATGGAATATAAATATTTTTTAAAATAACTTGATATTAAAAACATATTATTTGCCGTGTAAAGATTATAATTAAAATATGGAAATAAAATCAGGTGGAACGGGAATAGAATCATTGAAAAAAGAAATTTAAAAAAGTGTTCATTTTTAGAATATAATTTAATTTAAAAGATGAGAATTTTGATGCAATAAATCCCAAAACTATTGGGGATAAACCTGAAAAAAACATTTATTCAACTTTCTTCACAAAGTGGAAAATGTACAAGATTTGAAAATTACGTTGATACGTTAAGACCAATTACCTAATTATTTAATTGTTTATGATTATGATGGTGGGTCTAGAAGTGAGACAATTAAACGGTTCATTATTAGATACGAGCACAGTTTGGATGAGGAGACTATAGAAAATAACGAAATGAAAATTTAAAAAATTTAAATCGCCTATCAGAACAACTAGTTACCATATGTCGGCAAATATTGGTGACGATTTAAAAAGATAGCATAGACGGTGAAAGAGTATACAAAGTTAATAATTAAAACACGAACCTGTATAATATCTAAAGTACATTTTACAAAATTAACAATACGAGCTAACAAATTGTTTTAAAATTTGACATCCGTAAAGATAGGAATATTTAAAAGTTGGTGATAAAGTTGACAATTTATTTAATAATGACATGATAATCAATAAAAACCGATATCCAAGCACATCTAAGTGAAATGAATGATTGATTATAAATGATGGCGACATTTTTGCATTTAGTTATTGTGACGGAAAGTATTTTATTTTCAATATTTTTTTTTAATTCTAAGTGGAAATACACATGTTATTTAATAAGCAGATAAGAAAATGTTCTAACATTAAAATACGTCATTTGCCTACAGTATTTTTGCTTTAATTTACTACAATATATTAAGGTACAAAATTCTAGTAGATAGTCTGACTGCATTAGTTCACACTAAATAACTGCGTAGGTATTACAATAACAACCATTGTGATTCATAAATACATAGGTTTAATTTTAGGCTGATAAAAATATTTGTAATTACAAAATAATATCAGAAATTGTATCTATATCATGATAAAACACTCTAAATTACATCCAGTGTCGTCTTACAACTCAATGGTAGTAGACATATAATAAAAATTTAAATGTCGTCAATGTCAAATATGTTGTATAAAACTCGCTTTTTGGATATATACCATTTTAACCTTTCAATTTAAAAGAGATCAGCTTTCATAAACAGATCACAAAATATCGTATACGACACCTGCAAAAAATATACATATTTGTTATAATAATATTTATAGCTTTTTAATGAAAAATTTCAGAGTCGGTATTTTCATACACTATAAAGTAAGATTATCACTTCTGAAATGAAAAAAATTCAAAATGAATTAAAAACGAAATTAAAGCCTATTTTATACACAATGCCCTTTGCTTTTGGGAAGTTTATTCACATTTACATACTTTAGTTGATTCTATTTGTAACAAAAGAAAATTTTCAAATTATGAGGAAACTATTTTAAGCTCTAACTTTTCAAATATTAAAGAATATTAAAGTAATATAAATTAAAATACTGTATTCCTGTTTTAAAATTTCTTTTTTTCTCGATTAATATCTGTTGTGTTCTTGTTGTAGTCTCATAAAATTGATATGTTTCCAACTCTACTTTCCACTCGAAGATAATAATTCGTAAATACAAACATTATCATGTATTTAAATTTTTGAAATAATATGTCAAAAGATATAAAAACTTAATCGCAAAAGAAATAAGATAAAATAATATCATAATAAATAAGAATGTACTTTCCAGTATATAAGAACTTTGTTAGTATTGAATTCTTGCAGCAATCAATTGTAATTACTAATAGAATATCATTTAAGCAAAGAAATCAAAGCTAAATAAAATATGAGATGGAAGAAAACATGAAGTTATTGTTGTTGTATAGGATCAATATTGCTTTCACACATGGGTCCCGTGAGCACAATAAATACATCTGACTTAGGATTACAGAAGGGATATAAATCTTAATGTAAATCGTTATTGTTACGAAGGGATGAAGTTCAACTAAAAGTGTAAAGCACTTGTACTATAAAAATAAATATATTTGTAAGTTGTATTTACAAATAGAATTAATTCTATTCTAATAAAACCTTAATTCGTAAACCTTATTATCGTGGAAATAATCTCATAAGATATTGCTATTGTAAAATATTATAAATTATTGTAACACTTTTTAAAAGTCCTACCTTGCGGAAATTGTCTTTGCACTTCGACTTCGTTTAAGTGTTCATTGAAGTTTGGTAAACAACGTATACAAGATATTATTTGATTTTGTTACCGTCCTATCTCGAGCTACCGTTATTCCGAGCTCCGTAATCATGGTTAGGCTTTGTCCTTGTTCGGTTATCCCGAGTTCCCCTAATAAAGGTTACCCTTAATGAATAATTATAGGATGTTGCAATAGCGATTACCACATGTTTTAAGCAATGTTTTTTGAACGTTTTCAATCATTCACCGGTGAAATTGGGTTTTAATAATATCATTTCCCATTATTTTTTTTTTATTTTTTGTTATATTCCAATGAAAATTATAAATATAATTTGGACAATGAATAGCAGCAATACTGTACAAATTCAATAAAGGGGTTATATGTTAACTCTTTCCTGTATATATGTATTCTGAAGGTGCTATTATTTTGTAAAAGTAATTACTGTATAAGGAATTGAGTCAGTACAAGCATGGTTATTTTATAAGAAGCAAGTGCTTTCAATATCCAATAAATCTACAGAAAAAACCTGTTCAGATGCGGGGTGGGCAACTCTGTTCTCAAATTATACAACAGCTTCCCTGATTATCTTAAAAAAGTGACCTGTATTATGATTACAAAAAAATAAATAAATATTGCTTTGCTCAGAAGGCATTTCAATCCTTTTAGAAATACATAAAACAATTTAATTGTTCATAAAATCTCTTGTTATATGTTTTTTTAATTTTTTTTATTGCACACAATGTGTCTGTTTTATGTGTGACAACTCAAATATTTACTGCCATATAGAAAATGAGGCTAAAAATATTACATTACATATTATTATTATCATACCGTAATCATTCTTTATTAATAATTTTGACATATAGTAAACAAATAACAGTATAAGGCTAATCAGTACATAATTAGTCAGTACACAAAATACTTAACAGTAGAAAACAAAGCAAGTAAATGGTAGACAGACTTTTGGACAAACTTCCTCAATGTACTGTATTAAGAAATAAAAAAATGAATTGAAACTAATCATATCCCAAAATATTTGTTGTCAAACTAAAAGTGCCCCTAGATAAAAAAAAGCCTATTTGAAAAAAGGACTTAATGTGCTACCCATTTGTCATAAACTCGTCATCAGTGTAAATTTTATCTGATTAAAATTCGGTTGTTAATGACAGTGATCAAGATGTATTTATATTTGGCCAATTATTCATATCCCATTGTGTTTTTTATTATTTTGATTTTGTATATAATTTATTTGTCATTCATTTTGAAGTTACTAAAATTTAAACGAAATCAGTGAAGGCAATTGGAGAAATATTTTTCTACACCTGCCCTATGTCACATCTTTTTTCCACCGAAAATTCATGATTCGGCAAATTTTAGGATAAAATAAAATTTGTTTATTGGATTTTTAACCAACAGATTTTATAATGGTCCTTAAGCAATATTATATTGTTGACCATTGTTAGAAATTATATTTAGATAATTACTATTTTTTTTAGCAATGTACCCTTACAATTATAATTAACTATAAGAATATGAAACATGACATCAAATGTGCACAAATTATTCAATATGTCAAATTGTATTAAAATCAATCCGTGTTTAGTCTGTAGATCACTGCCCATAATACTACACACATAGTGACATAAAACTAATTTTTCAAACTCAGGGATCCTCAAAAGGGCTATATCTACACAAACTCAACATTGATTCTGTTCCATATCACATAACAGTCTATCTACTATGAAAGAGTAAAAACTAATATTTGATAATCACTTTACTCTCTCAATAACAATATTTTTACCGATATATCATTTTTGCTCCCATGAGGGTGTTTTAGAATTATGCATGTCTATCTGTTGTCTCTGTAAAGTTCTACAGATGAAATTTTTTGATATTTTAAAATCAATTTTATTATGTAAACATAATTTACCCGATATCAGAATTTAAATTCAAAAAACATGTTCGTTAAATCAAAATTTTGCTGTAGCTGATATCAGATATAATAAAAATTTTGTAAAAATCGGCTTCATAAATTTTGATAAAAAAATTTCACTGAAGTGTAATATAAAATTTCAAATATCAATTTAGGCATCTAAATATCGAAATGAAACAAATTGGTAGTCATCTTTACCAATTTTCATCTTTGGGAGTTATTGGTAAAAATTCCAAAATAGCCCTTACAGTTCTTATTTATAAAATACCTTATTTAAAAAAAAATCTGCCGAATATAATGAAATTCTAGTGAATCGTTTAAATTTATACCGAAAATCAGAGTACAGCATGTAATTGTTAATAATTATCGTTCTTGTATCACTGGCAGACAACGAAATTGAACTTTCACTGCCATCAGTAAAAGATGGATTTGAACCAAATAGTATTTTACATATATAACATGCTTATAACTCCTGCTAAACTATCTTCTATTTAAATATATTTCAATGATTTCGTTCATTTCTAATTTTAATTAGTTCACTGATAACAAACCGAATGAACATTGGGGGGGGGGTCCTTTTTTATTTGTGGTGGGTGAGTGAGCAAGTTTAAGCAATTTTTTTGAATCGTTTAATATTTTTTTTAGTATTTAACTCCCATCAGCACTTATTTCTCAGTAGCAGTTATAGGAATTTATATTTTGTTAAACATAATTAAAATTACTTTCAAGACTACTAAAGTAAAAATTAACTGCTTACAAATTGTGGGCACTTACGTTAAACAAAAAGTGAATAGTGAAATTTGTATAAATGTACTGTAATGATTTAATAAAATTAATGTTTTAAACAAAGATATATTTACGTATTTCATTTGTAAAAATCTTACAAAATTATTTAGAAATAAAATAGCAATAAATTTTAAATTTCGAAAAAAAAATAAAATAATAAGAGCTAACATTAAAGAACAACTGAAACATAATTTTAATATACTAAAACTGAAACTAAAAATTAAAAAAAAAAAAACTAAAAATAAATAATGTTATAATCATTATAGTCATTCTTTTACAAACAAAATGGAGCTACTTTTCCTCGTATAAAACCCATGTGACTTTAGAATTTTTATACAGCTGTGAAAACTAATCAATAAATAAAAATAGACAAGCAATAAAAATATCAGAAAAGATGTATAAAATGTAGCACATAAAATAAATGCTTATGAATACGAGAAGACAAAAAAGTACAAATAAACATTTAAACAAATAAGTAACAAGCACCAGGCGGAAATAAATAGAAAGCACCACAACCATCGAACCATACACATTTACACACTCTGGTTCCGCCTCAGTAACTATTACACTCTGGTTCCGCCGCAGTAATACACATTTACACCCGCTGCCTAAGTAACTTCTAAAAGAATTTACAAATTTAATATGTTTGAATATATTCTTGAAAAGGTTAAGGGTTAGAGAGGTATGAAAATTTCGTAAAGAAAGTATTGTTTGATTTGAAATAGGATGACATTCCGCTACTAAGTTTAATTTTGTCTTAGTTACGTGTTGTTGGTGTATTATTTCAAATCCGCACGCAAATTAACTGTAGGACCTTGTACGCATATTGTTTTTGGACTACATGCATATAATATATATATACCTGTTTAAATTGCTAAAGAATGTATTGATATTTACCGGATTTGCAGTTATTAGTAAATCACTGTGTATACAAGCTAAGAGCTAATTTACATACCGGGGTGGTGAAAAGTCCCGGAACGGGTTAATTTTTTTAACCTTTACAGATGGAACTATAAAACTTGGTACACCGTTACTGGGCATAAAACACTATTATACCACAATTTCAATGAGCAGCTACCACTTCGGGGGGACGGCCCACAAGGAGTCAGAAAAAAATCTTAAAGAAGAGCGTGGGTTGAGTTGTACATCAAATTAAAGGTCTAATTTAGTAGAATACAATGCCGTAAATCCGACTTCAAAAGGTTGACTCTAAACAAAATGGCGGCCTTTTAAAGTTTATGACAGTTACTATATAGTTAAAGATAGTGTTAAAGATAGCTGGAAAATGTTTACTCCTTACAGGTTTCAAAAAAACGCCCAGAAATCAGTGTTGGAGGTATAAAACTATATTTTAGAGTTCTACTTGACCCTTAACATTAAATGGGGGACGGCCCACAAGGAGTCGGAAGAAAATCTTTAACGAGAGCATAGGTTGAGTTGTACATCAAATTAAAGGTCTTTATTAGCAGAGTAAAGTGCCACAAATCCGACTTCAAACGGACAACCGAGCCGGAAATGGCAGCTATTCAAAGGTGGCTTGAATTTGAAATTTTGAGGTGCTGAAAAGTTTTGAATCGGTTTAGTAATTTGTTACCTAGAAGAGTAATATTTTGCAAATTCAACAGGTTGATATTCCTACTTTAACATTGGAATGTTTAAACGAAATATCTCAGAGATTTTTTTCCCCTTATCAGTTGAACTTTGCCCATTAGTACAACAATAAGAACACATTAGTGTTTTACCCATGTCAGGAATACATTTGTCGCCAGTGCAGTTGCCTTTCAGAGGTCTTGATGAGTGTAGTAGTTAACTGTACATCGATATTTAGCCGATTTTTTTGTCACTATGTCACTAAGCGATAGAGAAAGAATCACATTGTTAATGATGCGTGGTAATGGTGATCGTCCTAGATCTTTAGAAGAAGTACGAAATTTATTTAATGATACAATTCCAGAAAGTAATCCTGTTTCCAAATCTACTGTTTGTAGAACCATACAGCGTTTTGAAGAGACCGGTAGTATTAAGGATCGACCAAAATGTGGAAGACCACAGATAGCAACGAATGAGGAAAAGTCGATGGACATCTTACAAACATTTGTTGAAGACCCACATACCTCCATTACGTCAGTCGCATCACAACAATCAATTAGCCACTTTTCTGTTAGGAAAGTTTTAAAAAAGATACCATTTTAAAGGTTATAAAATACACTTAGTTCACGAAATATGGGAAGACGATTTAGATCGTCGCTTGGAGTTTTGTGAACTCATGATGGACATTATCAATAGAGATACCAATCTCCAAAAAAAATCGTATTTACTGATGAAGCAACATTCATGTTATATGGAACTGTCAACAGACACCACTACATATATTGGAGTGACGAAAACCCTCATTGGATGGTTGAGAAACATACTCAACACCCGCAAAAATTAAATATTTGGGCGGGTATTTTTGGAAGCCAGGTGGTAGGACCATTTTGTATTGAAGGAAACTTGAACTCTGTTCAATATTTAGCTATGCTTCGAAATCAAATAGTTCCTGTCTTACAAAATAATGCTGGTGATAACTTTGAAACACTCTGGTTTCAACAAATGGAGCCCCTCCACACATCGGTTTAGACGTAAGACAACATTTAAATCATGTTTTCCCAAGCAAATGGATTGTTAGAAGAGGCGCGATGGAATGGCCAGCGCGATCTCCTGATTTAACCCCACAACTATTATTTCTGGGTCCATCTTAAAGATCAAGTTTACCGAACCAAACCGCAAGATTTGGTAGAGTTGAGACTCCGTATTGAAAAAGAAGCTGCGCGTATTCCAGTAGATGCAATAAACAACGACTTGTCAGTGTTTTATCATCGGCTGAGATATTGCCATGAAACCGAGGGAAAACAATTTGAACACCTCCTATAACATTCAAGGTAGGTTTTTTTATGTTTATAGTGGTAACAAACTGGAAGGAAAATTTAAATGTGTTACATTAGATTACACACAGCTACTTATCAACTTATAAAAATTTCAAATTCAAGCCATCCTTGAATGGCTGTCATTTCCGGCTCGGTTGTCCGTTTGAAGTCGGATTTGCGGCACTGTAATTCTACTAAATTTGACCTTTAATTTGATGTACAACTCAAGCCACTCTCACATTTAGGATTTTCTTCTGACTCCTTGTGGGCCGTCCCCCCAAAGTGGTAGCTGCTCATTGAAATTGTGTTAAAATATTGTTTTATGCCCAGTAACAGTGTACCAAGTTATATAGTTCCATCTGTAACGGTTAAAAAAATATTAACCGGTTCCGGGATTTTTCACCATCATGGTATGTGTGTGTGTGTGTGTGTGTGTGTGTGTGTGTGTGTGTGTGTGTGTGTGTGTGTGTGTGTGTGTGTGTGTGTGTGTGTGTGTGTGTGTGTGTGTGTGTGTGTGTGTGTGTGTGTGTGTGTGTGTGTGTGTGTGTGTGTGTGTGTGTGTGTGTGTGTGTGTGTGTGTGTGTGTGTGTGTGTGTGTGTGTGTGTGTGTGTGTGTGTGTGTGTGTGTGTGTGTGTGTGTTGCAACGCACCCCCCCTCTCTTCTGTTGGTTCCGCTTCGACAGACAGCCTCCCTAACGGGAACAGAACTCGCTGCAAGACCTCACCCCAACTACAACCCCGCGATCTACTTTATAATAGAGAGTGATTCCTTCGCAGTTTAATAGTTTTGATAAGGCTCTTGATTCCTTATGTCACACAAGAGTAATTTATTTTAATCAACTTATGCTAACACAGGAAATTTTACTATATTAATATATTCACTTCTTATACTAGCTTACCTTTCTTAAAACTCCAGACTCTTTTTCAAAGGGTGTGCCCTTTGGAGCTCTTTAATTCATTAACACCAAAATTTGCTCTGTTTTGAATTTTTAACTTTATACTTGGTGAGCACTTACTTTTTCTTCTTTCTAATGTAATGAGTTTCTTTGAATGGGTTAGATTTAATTAAAATATTCAACAATGAAATTTAACAAATTTATTTAAGAGTCTACAATTTAATTTTAATTTTGAGAAACAATGGATTTCTTTCGAATCTTTTACAACAATTAATGTCGCCTTTTCTGACAATTTATATTAAATGCTTTCTCTTTTAACAAACTGAAAATCTACTATATTAAACAATTTTAACAATAACTAAAACTAACAATTGATATTCTTATTCTAATACACATAAATATGAATCCTATTATTTATTCCTTTCCAATCTGTTACTTTTGCTTTATTATTGGACTCGAATTTTATTGTATTTTATATCTCTTTATTTGAATGAATTTAAAATTGGCTTTATTTTGACTTTACTTTGTCTTTAAAATGTTATTATTTAACTTTATTGAGTTTAATAATTTTGGACGTAATTCAAGTTTATTAAAAAATATTTTATTTATTAAAAAAGCTTGATTTATGCAGTACCTTGTTTTGTGGAGTGCACAAGTCCGCTCGTCCTGATTCTGAGAGTGTTTGAGGATCTTGGAGATGTTTTCTGAGAGTTGTCTAGAATATCTCGAAGTCCAGTTCTCGAAGAATCTGTTGATGACGACAAGTTCTAGAAGAATGTTTGCCGGAGTCCGTAGTGAAGATCTCTTCTACTAAGCTGTTGTAGGATGTCACGTTGTCTCCTGCAAGGCCGATCCTTTCTGTAGGCACCGTTATTAACCTGGCGAAGTACAGAGCGTTGACAATATTTTCCCGACGATTTCCTGTTCAGACTTGAGTAAAGTTGGTGATCTTTCCTGGAGCTGCTATTAGAAGACTTCCCTGGAGCTGGTACTAAACGAGACTGTCGAATTAACTTGAAGAAAGTTAACTCGTCGAATTTTAGGCCTTTCAGTGTGGCCAACCTTCACTGATTATTGTTACTGTTTTATTTCACAATTTAATTAATTTTATTTATTTATTTGCACTACGATGAACTTTCCTTGGCTTATTCTTCTATTGTTTGTCTATTTTTCTTATTTTAAATTATCTATTCCTATTATTATTTGTTATAATTAGTTTAATTTCTTATGGTGGATTTGTGTTGAAGTTGGTAACTTTCCCTTTCCTTGCGTCTACTGCCTACTATGCGCACGACGTTCAAGACAAGTTGATTCCTGAAATTCCTAATTTTTTACTTGCGAATTCTTCTTTTCTTCATATATCCCGTTCGCTTCGCTCGATCTTCTTCTGGGTGATTTCATTTTGAAGCCCTTCTTTCCCTGATGATTTTCCATCTTCATTTGTAGCGATACGACATATATTTTTTCTTTTACGGAGATTTGAAAATTTCGTAAGTTTTCAAAATTTAGTTTTTCCAATTTTGGAAATTTTGAAAATCTTCTTTTTGCAAGTTGTTCCTCTGATGCTGAAAGTTCCAAAACTGCTTTCCTCTTCTTCCTCGCTTCTGGGTTTCACAAGTTACGGTACTTTCTGCATTGTTGGTTATTTATTATTTAATTACTTTATGGTCTTTTATTAAATTTTGATTTCGAGTCTTATTTATTTCTAGTTTATATTATGGTTATGCGTTGTTATTATTAGATTTTGGAATTTCTTTATTTTAAGGGTTTTTTATGTTTTATGACGTTTTATTATGGCTATAACTTTTTTATTATTAATTTGACGAGTTTATTCTCTTATTATTTATTATTAGGTTTTCCTAGCTCTACACGATTATATCATTTTAATTTAAGTTTTCGGATTTTGATGTTTTTTGCATTAGAAACATATGGACGAATTCATGTTCAATCCGGAACGCTAGATATTTCCTGTCAAGGCGCGTGACCTTGGCTTGGCTAACTTACATATTCCCTTTAACTTTTACATGTGTTATTTTATTTTTAGAAATGTTTTTTTCATTTCTACAATTATTGTTTGATTTAATTGAAATTTTGGAATTTAGCTCTTTTCCAAAATTGCTCCTTGCAGGCGGTTCAATTAAACCGTTGCAAATTCCCCTCTCTAAAACTTAAAATTTTGACATTAAAATCCCTTTTTTAGATTTTAAAATTTTATGTTCCTTAAATTTTTCTATTCTCTTTACATATTTACTTCCTTTCTATTTGAAAAACATAATTATCTATATAACATGAAAACTTACTATCTATAAAACAATCCTATTTCTAACATAAATGATTAATTGGTGACATATATAATTTTCAAAAACATGGTAATAAACATGACATATTCATATGAAAACAATCCTTATTTTATACAAATACATATATATTTTTCATGTTCGATAGTTCATTTCGTCTCTCTTTCATCTGAAACAGTCTATTTAGCATGATTATACATAGTTATACACATTTACACTTTATCCTAACTTTTTTAAAATTATAAATTTTGACACAAATTTAATCACTTTTGCACTAAGGTAAGTTACATAAATCAAGCCATCCTTACTTTTAATTGATTTCGCGCTAGGTTAGATTACGCCAAGTAACAGATTGAAATTCCTTTGAATGTTGACATTTCTTATTTCCGTTATCAATATAACGAAAGAACCCCTCTCTACCTTAATTACTGTACAATTTTCATGTCTTCCGGATGCTTGTTTATTTATTAACTGACCTACGCAACTTGTCCCAATTCTCCCCCTCGCTTTTATCGAAACAGCTGGTTTTTATCTACCGTTATGATTTATTCTGAACTTTATTCCTTTTGGATTTATTACATATTTTTATGGACGATGTTTATGATTATGAATTTACGAATTTACCTATTCTACTTTATGTTTACTGTTATTTTACTATTCTAACCTTTATTTCTAGTTTTTTAACTTTACCGTTGGTTTATTTTTTATTTTTAGTTTTACGAATACGTTTCCCTTCCTTTTTAACTTAAATTTATTTTTCCCCTTCCGTTTTTGACTATGCTTTACTTTTGTTTTGAATTTAACCTTTTTGGTTACCTCTCGATTTTTGAACTTTTTTGTTTCGTTCGCTCCTAACTTATTCAGGTTTGGGTTTGATTGACTACTGGACTCCCCTTTTGGAATTAAGCTCAATTCGAACTTAGGTATGTTTACCAGTGATCCCTTCATTTTTGCGTGGTCTCCATTTTGTATTTGGTGCTTAAGACTTACTTCTTTATTTACGACGACTTTGCTTAGCCCTTGTACGAATAACTCACGACTCTGAAGCTTTTTTGGATATAGTTCTTCCCTTTTCTCGCTCGCTTCGCTCTTCTTCCTGCTTCTTCTTGGATAGGTTGCTCCACTTTTAATCTCTTTTTGGATTTTAAAGTTCCTTCCTTGAATTGGCATCTTCCTTTCGACCGTGTTTTGGTTTCTAAGGTTTATCTCCTGTTTTCCTTTGAGTTCAAACTCCCTTCCCCTCTCTAAGTTTTCACTTCTCCTGTTCCTTCCTGTATTGTCTCGTTCGATGTTGTCGGCTTCGGTTTTTTCTTTCCTCCCGTCACGTTTGTTGTTTACACGTCCTGTTTGGTCAATTCTGGTATTTTCTCCCCTTTTGTCACGTTCGGCTTGGTCACGTTCGGTACCCTCGTTTTTTACTTCTACACTGGGTAATGTAGTAACATATAACGCCCCATTCGCTCGCATTATAGTATTTGGACCTCCTATATTGCTAATTTGATTTCGCAATTTCCGTACACAGATTTTAGCTGACGGTTGTTCTATGTCCAATCTATTTAATAGATTGGTTTTTGAAGTTACTTTTTTAGCTTCTTCGATGAAATTTATTTTTCTGTTTTCCCCTTCTACATTTATTATTACGTATTTTTCCTCCATATTAATTTTCGCGTTTAACTCGAATAGGCTATTACATCCTAATATACCTAAACTAGTTAACTTTGGTACTACCAGAAAATTTATATCTACTACTCTGTCGTTAAATTGCACGGGTATTGATACTTGTTTTGAAACTCTTTGTTTTTTCTGTTTAATGGCTGTTATTACTTCGACGTTATAAACTGGTAATTCTAAAAATTTGTTTCCCCGTCTTTTTAACTCCTCCAAATACTCAGCTTGTATACACGACCACTGCGCTCCCGTGTCTACTAAAACTTTTATATTTGTTTGATGAATTTGGACGTTTATTTCCGGACATTTTTCTAATAATTTTGTTTGAATGTTGATATTTTCGCCTTCTGTCATTAACTCTTCCCTAATATCGCATGAAATGTTTTGTAATTTCCCTACTGATTTTAATGTTGGATTTTTAAATTTTGAAAAGTTTTCTAAAGGTTTCTCTGTTTTGATTTTATTTTTTACATTTTGATCTGCGGCCCCGAATCCTGTCTTTGCCTGTAACCGTTTTCTTTTGCTTTTTTCCGGGACCTTATAACCTAGTTTTTTGGACTGGGTCTCGGATTGTTAGGTAGTGTAGGATTGGGTTTTTGGTTACTTTGGTTTTGGTTTGTTTGCGGTCTATTCCCATAGGATCTAAGGTTAGGTGTTCTAGGATAGGTTTGAGAGTCCATGGCTCCTGCCATTTTCCTATCAAGGTTCCCCTTATACGCTGGTCTTTCTTCTCGATTTTCCCTACGTGGTTCGCCTTCCATCGTTTCAAACGTTCTAAGAAATTCTATCGCGCTTTCAACGGTTTCGCTATGACTTCCTATACTCGCAAATTGTACCTTTTGTTCAAAATGTCGCATGATTCTATTAATCATAAATTTTTCTGGGATTGGTGGATCAAGATATTGTCCTTTAGCCACCATTTTGCAAAAATAATTAACTCTTGACATATATCCTGTATCACGATATTGTCCGTTTTCAATTAAATTTCGGATATGTTGCTGGGCTTGATATCCCCAATAATTTTTTATAAATTTAACCCTAAATTGTCCGTATCTATCTTTATTATCTTTTATTACGTTCCACCATTCTATTACCGGCCCTTTTATGTGTCGTTCCACGATTTTTAATTTCTCCCCTTCGTCTAATTGTGGATCGATTTCCATGAAAATCTCTTCTATTTCGGCTAGAAATTTCATTGGACTTTCTTTAGAACTTCCCCAAAATTCGACAGTTTTATTTCCTGCTGCACCGGGTTGTACGTACACTACGCTTCTCCCAGCCCCTACTAAATTTTGCCCTATACTTGTCTGTCTCATTTTGGTTTCTAACGATTTTATATTTTTGCTTAACGTTTCGCAATTAACTTTATTTTGTTTAATTTTGTCATCCTGACCTTTAATTGTTTCCCCTATTTCCTGAATTTCTCCTTTCAAAACGACTATTTCGTCTTCGCAATTTCCGACTCTATTTTGAATTGCTTCAAAATTTTTCTTTACGTCTTCTCCTAAACCGCCTACAGCTTGTAAGAGTGTTACCAGGGGACTTAAATTTAATAAAGGCGGAACCAAAATGGTAACAATGTTTGAAAAGAAAGATAAAAAAAAGACAAAGACAAGTTTAATAATTAACAAGGCTCAAGTTTATTGAAAACAGAAAGAAATTTCGACGGTTCAGACTTTGTCATTTACAACAAAAGACATCCTGACACAAATCATCAGTAAAAAAAAACTTATGATTAACAAGATCATAAATTGTAAAAGTTATAAGCCCTTAATTGTAACATATAATAATTTAGATAAAAAAAAAATTAATCAATAGATTCTAAAAATTTATCCCCCCTTTTAATATATATATATATTTATAGTTACAAAAATTTAACAATAAAAAAAAACAATGAGCACAGCTTAATAATTCACAGAATTATAATTAATCAAAAAAAAAATTATACGCCCTTAATGTAAAAGTATAATAATTTAAAAAAAAAATTAATCAAAAGATTCAAAAAACTTATCCCCCCCTTTTTAGTTTATAAGATGATAGTTTCTTTTTAAACAGTTACAGAATTTAACAAAATATAAACGAGCTTGATATTTTAAGTTCAAAAAAGATCATATCTATAGTTAAGATGTTTATCACTAAACTAAAGTTACATAATATAATTGGTTTGAAAATTTCTTAAAAACTATATTGGCCAATAAATTTATATATTAAAAAAAAAGAAAAGAATTTAGAAGTTTGAAAATTTTGTTAATTGACGTCAATTATTTTAATTTAGAAACTAACCTCTTTGAGGTTGTTAGGACCGAAAATTGCATGCAGGCTCCACCCAAGAAATTGTTATATAATTTATAAATAATTACACAAGTCTACATCTAGAAAATAGTTTTAAGGAACACATATTTGCGGAAGTAAATTTAGGCACATATACAATATGAGTTAGTTAAAGTTCTGTAAAGTCAGCTGTAAAAAGGGACATCACCTTTATGCACTTGAAAATCTGAAGTTATGTTATACAAAAAACGTGTTTTGCCAACAGGACGAAACTTGTTAGGATGTTTCGCTGGTTTGCGCAATGTGAGACAAGAATTTCTCTATTTCTCCTATTTCTTCTACCAGCATATTAGCTATGGCAAACAAAAAACACGTTTTTTTTAAACGTCTGTGCAAAATCAGACATGTTGTAGCATTAATGTTCTTTATTGAAGAAAATATCTGGTTATTTGTCAAAATTAAAGTAAATTAATTGCATCACAGAAATTCGTTAAGATTGTAATTAAAAGCTTCTTAGATGATTATAAATTTATTTATATATATATAGTTTTGTTTAAAAGAAAGCTTGTATAAGACTTGTAAGATTCTTCAAAAGTCTATAAAACGAAATTTTCTGATTTAGAAGAAATTTCTCTAATTGTTTTATATTTGACATGTTCAATAAGATATGCTGATCATTCAATGTTCAACATTAGTTTGCACTTATTTCACAAAATTGTTCAAAACTTAAAATGTGCCTTTACAAGGTTTTGTAAATGATGTTTTAAGAAAAGAAAATTTTTTTATAATAATTTAGTTTCAAAAGAAAATAGAATATTAAATAAAACATGAAATACATATTCTAAAGAATACATGATATTTAACAAATTATTTAAAAAAAAATTAACAAAATTTATAATATGACAAAATCTGTAAGGTTGAAGTACCTGGTTAATCCTGTCGCAGTTCACGTGAGCTTGTACCGAGAAAAATGATGATTTATTTTACATTTTAGAACGAGATTGTTTAAACTAAGGCGCACAAACTGTAAATTAGCATGATGTAGTATAAGACTTGTAAAATTTGAGAAAGAAAGAACTTTTGTTAACGGAGTAATGCAGAATGTAGACCATGTTGTTATCACATCTAGACTGTGGACGGGTAGTAGGGAAGCTAGCTTGACCGGCGAATTGTACTTTGTATTCAGGTGTCAGGCGATGCTTGGTTTTGGAGAGGGCCGCCAGGTGCCAGCATCTGTCAAGGCTAAGCAAGTTGAATGTATATTTACGAATGTGTTTTTGAATGCTACAGCTCTCCCCCCCCGAAAGACGGAGTTAGAGTGGAAAAGAAAAGAGAAGGGGCCAGAAGGGCCTCCCGCAAAATTTTGAAAAAGGAGAGAGAGAGTGTGCGTGAAGGGGTGAAAAAAATTTCTCTCAGACAGGTGTTTTAGACCTCGAGACAAACAAAAACTTAAGACTAACATGCATAGCGAGTGCCACATTATCTATATGTAGTTCGACAGAACCGGTCAGTATACCTTCACCAAGATAAACAAACAAAGAACAAATACACCAAACTTAACTATTAAGGAAATGGACTCACTATGTCCTCGTCCGAAGACGTTATGGTGACGAAGAAACAGAAGAGTTCATGACGCTCTCTATATTCTCGTCGCATCGATTACACCCGCGGAGTGCTCGATGTTAAGATATGTCTAGATAGGGAAACATGTCAGGTACATGTAGCGGCCATTGCCGTAAATTGGAACCTCATAGTTGATCAGACTATGGGTTGAAAAGCGTCAAGTCCGGGGAACAGTGAGATATATCACTGGATAAGGAAAACTAATATCTCTTCGCCTGCAAACATTTATACAGATTACGGCACGGAGGGGCTCTAGGAGAGCTCAGCCCACCGATGCCCAAACATACAGATGTGCATTTGGCTTAGAGGAAATACGGCTTGGTTCCGTATTTTATTATGTTCTGCGGTGCACAGAAAGAAGACTACCAGATGACAATTTGTGCGGGCCAAGAAAGATCAGATAGAAAATTAAATCGTAAAGGAGAAGGTTCTAGAAATTTGTTAATATTTAATTTATATGATGAGGTTTGAGTTGCTCGACGTGTGCTTTTTTAATAAAACGAGGTGAATTGGCGAAAGAAAGCGCAACGGTAACTGGAGTAAGAAAATCGATGATCCGGAAGGGACCTGACCATCGAGGCATCAATTTAGCAGCTCGCTTGTCTATGGCAGAGCTAAGAGGGTGTGTTTTACACCAGACAAGATCGTTGATCTTATACAGATGAGGCTTCCTGAATTTGTTATAGGTCTTTTCGGCCTTTTGGTGCGCTTTCATTATATTGTCTTTGGCCTGGCGCCAAACTTGTGATGGATTAGTATTAGGTTTTGGAAGGAGATCGTGTATGTTCCAGCTGAGACTCAGTGGTGTATTGGGGAGAAAATTAAAAAGAATGCTAAAAGGTGTTGCTTTAAGAGTCTCATGATGTGCGAAATTGAAAGCCAGCTGAAGCCAGCAAAGGGAGTCGTCCCAAGAGGATTGATTTTTGGAGTGATAGGCGATAAGGGCTGCCTTAAGGTTTCGGTTAAGTCTTTCCGCATTATTAGGTTGGGGGTGATAAGGAGATAAAGTTGCATGCTTAATACCGCGAGAAAAACAAAAGTTGCGGAAGACATGTGATACAAAACATTGTGCATTGTCAGAGATTATTATCTTTGGAAAACCGAAATTTTGAAAAATGTTTTGGCTTAAGGCCTTAATTGTACTGTGGGAAGTTGCATCTCTGACAGGCATGAGCCAGGTGAATTTTGAGAACTGGTCAACTGCGACCAATATCATGTTGTAGCCCTGTTTTGTCCTAGGAAGCTGTCCGACGTAGTCGATGTGTAATTTTTCCATGGGACGATTGGGAACCGTTGAGGCAAGGTATCCTAATTTGGAGTTGTGAGCAGGTTTGCTTACAGCGCACACCGAACAAGCTCGCACTTTAGAGGTGACATCCTGTTTTAAAGTTGGCCAATAAAAATTCTCCTTTACCTTAAACAAAGTTTTAAGTACTCCAAGATGACCACCCACAACGGAGTCGTGATGATAATTAATCACCAGGTCGACTAAGGACTGAGGTAAATAAATTCTGGTGGGCTTTTCCAGATGATTTTTCAGGCAGAGTACACCTTTACTTAAACAGTACTTCTCTGAAGAGATGTTCTGTTCAAGGTCGGCAATGATATTTTTCAAAATAGGGTCGGCCTTTTGATGAGTCTGGATGTCATGAAAAGCTAGAGGAAAATTTGTGAGGAGACTGGTACACGAAAAGGTGACATTTTCTTCGTTGAAATTTTCCGGTTCAAACATGCGCGAGAGGGAGTCTGCTATGATGTTCTGAGTTCCTCTTATGTGCGCTACCTTAAATTTCAATGAAGTCAACTTGGCAATCCATCGGCCTAATTTACCAAGTTGACGAGGACGTGCTAAAAGCCAAGAAAGGGCTTGGTTGTCGGTTTCTAATAGGAATTCCCGATGTTCTAGATATTGCCTAAATTTCTCTACTCCAAAAACTACTGCTAGGCATTCGGCTTCATATGCAGATGAGGCTTTTCTTTCTGCAGGTGTTAAAGTACGTGAAGCGTACGCTATGGGCTGGCGTGAGCCGTCAATTTCTTGGAGTAGAACTGCTCCAAGGGCCACCGAGCTCGCATCCGTTTGCAGGATGAATGGTTTAGCGAAATCGGCCATCCGGAGAACCGGAGGCTGTGTTATTGCCTCCCGAAGATGTTTAAAAGCTTTCTCTTGTTCAGCTTGCCAAGAGAATTTTTGGCCCTTCCTCCGAAGCAGATTTAGAGGCGCAGCGTGCTCCGCGAAATTTGGAATGAATTTAGCAAAGAAGTTGACCATTCCAATAAATCTGGAAACGGCCTTAGGGTTCTTGGGTTGCGGAAAATTTCTAATTGCCTTTGTTCTAGATGGGTCGATTTGCACGCCACGAGAAGAAACTAGGTGTCCTAAAAAGCTTATCTCATTCACAGCGAAACGGACCTTATCTGGGTTAACAGTCAGGCCAGCCCGCCGCAAACGAGTAAGGACTTCCCGAAGATGTTTTTGATGCTCTTCCCAAGTTTTGGAGTAGATGACTAGGTCATCCAGATAATTAAAAATGAATTTGAATTTGATGTCATGGAAGACCTGATCCAAGAGTCTGGTAAGCACTTGGGCACCAGTACAGAGTCCAAAAGGGACTCGAGTAAACTGATAAAGCATCCAAGGAGTACAAAAGCTGGTAATTTGTTTGGACTTTTGAGACAAAGGGATTTGATGATAAGCTGAATTAAGATCGAAAACTGTGAAATATTTGGCACCGACAAACCAGTTAAAACTTTGATGTAAGTTAGGTAGCGGCACCGCTTCGACGACGATGTTTTGATTGAGCCTCCGATAATCAATCACCATCCTTGTTTTCTTTTCGGGGTGTTGAACCAGAAAAACAGGGGATGCATATGCGGACCGGCTGGGTTCTACTACTCCTGAATCTAACAATTCGTTGATGTGTTCGCGGAGGTATTCCATTTTGGGAGGTGCCAATTGGTATGGAGAACACTTGACCGGAGTGTTGTCCTTCAGTTGAATATCGTATTCAACTAGATGTGTTAAACCTAACCTTTTTGTGAGTACCTGAGGAAAATCATTAATTATTTTTTGAATGGTGTTTTTATCGTTCTTTTGAAGATGACCTAAAGGATCAGGAGCAGTAGATTCAGATGTTGTGGACACTATAGGTTTATACGCAGAATTACTGAAATTACATAGAGGAAAAACAATAGACCTTGAAAATTTAAAATAGAAGTTTTTTGCTGAAAGATCAAGTACCAGTCCCGTTTTAGATATGAAATCTGACCCGAGGATCAGAGGACACGACAACTTATGCGCCACCAGAAAATCCACATTCCAACTACAATGTTCCATTTTAAGATGAAGACGACAAGAGTAGGAAATGGGCAACCTTTTTCCAGAAGCCGTGACACAATCAGCCTTCACCCTGGTTATGGATTTAAAAGCCTTGGTGTTCTTTAATTTTTTAAAAAGGGCTTTAGAAATGACGCATCTTACTGAACCGGAGTCCAGCAGAGCTTTAACTTTAACTTGCCCAAAAGCTACTTCCACCAAAGGCAAAAACTGATCGTTCAGACCCCTAGATTTAAGAGAAATGTTATTTTTTTTTGAAGTTTGTAGTTGGAAAGCTTAGAGCTGGAATAGGTTTGCCTGGACCTATTCCGTAGAGAGAAGAATTTACAGCCCCAGATATAGTGACCGGGTATGCCACAATTATAACAAATGGGAGTAAAGTAATTTTGAATTCTATTGCCGAAATTGTTTCTTCTTAAATAGGAAATTGAATTTAAATTTTGAAAAGATGGTTTATTAAAGAAATGTGGTTTCAGGTTATGTTTAAATCCGAAGTGGTTGGTTTTTGAACGGGAGGCTGGCCTGGAGCTACCAACTAGACTCCAAACCTGCCTCCGTTTTCTTGGAGGATATTGCCTTGTTGGAGGCCGGTTCCGACATTCCGGGCTTCTATGTCCCGGCTGTCCGCAACTGTAACAGACCACGGGTCTCGTAGGTCTAAACTCAGGACTTGTAACTTCGGGTCTCTTTAATGGAGCCCTTTGCCTGTCAGTATACATTACATTGTTGACATGTGCGCAGAGTCTATCTAAGTCTGCAAAGTTTTTAGGTTTGGCAACAAAGACTAGGCAGTTGCGGACTTCCGGAGACAGTCCCTCCAGGATGACGTCCGTGACCTCCAATTCGGACTTATCTAAATTTAAAGTTTCTGCAGCCTCTTTAATTTGATTAACAAAAATGTGCACCGCCTCGTTAGTCTTCTGGGGCCTATAAAATAACTCCTGCACTAGAGAAGCCAACCTTTTCGAAGGTATGAAGAGACTTAAGGCCTCTTTGTGAAAAGTCTTAAATGTCTGATGTCTAATCAGACATGAATTTAAAGGGCCCTGAGCATAGGGCATCAGAACATTATTAATGTTTAAAGCTACGTCCGGGTAAGTTTTGACTATTTTTAAAGAAATTTTAAAAAAATTTAATAATTTGTCAAGGTCGAACCCATCTGTCTGAGGAATTGTCTTAATTATTTGTTCGGCAGGATGACTTAATTTTCCGTATAAGGAAATGTATTGACAGCCTTTCGAACTGCTAGGTGTGGTTTGCTGAGCGTCAGCCTGCGGCGTGTCCGCAAGGAGATTTGGCCCATTAGACCGAGATGGCTCTGCAGAGCTGGCTTTAGTGGTTCCCCCAGAGGGCGTTAGCGGGATGCTTACGTTTAGTTTTAGAGGAGCAACGGTTTGCTCAAAGGCTTTAAATTTTTCTTTGAGCGTAGCGAAATTGTTATGTAGTTCGGCCAGATCCCGTGGCACATTGTTGTCTGCCACTTTTAGTTGTTCAGTATGCACCCGATTTAGGAACTCTAGCCGTCTTCCGAAGACGTTTATGCGCGCACGAACACGAATCATTTTGATTCCTCTTTCGGAATCGAGGTTCTCCAGGTCGTCTTGCAAGACAAACAAGGAGTTCCGGGCTAACGCTATCTGTTGCAAGAGGATGTCTTCGGTGAAGTTTCCCATTTCGGGCTCGACGCTGTTCTGCAGAAGGGACCTAAGAGAGGTTCGCATTTTAGCTACAATGTCTTTTTCACCACCTCTAGCTACTACCTCAAAAGCAAGCTCGGTATTCTTTAACGAGTCCACTAATCGCAGCAAATCCACTGCCATCTTAACCGTTGCTGATAATTATTAAAAAAAAATAAACCAAGTAATTTAAATAAAAAAATTTCTTTTAAGATGATGCAAAAAAAAGAAAGAGCCAGAGAAAGACTCAAGAATTATATGTAGTGTAGTTGTTGTGTATATATGTGTGTGTGTAAGTATGAATTGATGCAGACAAGCGAAAGAAAACTCGAGAAAATTTTGAAGGAAATTTTTGAATTTTTTTGTTTTTTTTTGTTTTTTAACTATTTTTGGATTTTATTATTTATTTAAATTTTTTTTTTGGATTCCCGAATGAGCCCGCTGTCTGGATCAAATTCAGTGAATGACTAGTGTGCAGTGTATGTAAATATATATATATAAAAAAAAAATATTTAAGCAGACAAAATAATAATAAAAAAAAATTTTATCGAAATTGGTTTAGAAGTTTTTGTGTAAGTGTTTATAAAATAAATAAATAATAAAAAAGAGACTATAGATTTATAGAGATTTAAATATTTAAACTAAATAAAAAAATTTCATCAGCAACAGTTGTGCAGTATTTGAAAAAGCTGCAAAACATAAAAATGAGCCTTGTTTAACAAAGAAAATTTTGAATTTAAATTTAGATAGTTCCAATGCAAAATTTTGAAAATTAACTAGGGTTCCAGAATTTAAAATTAACCACGCTCTGCTACCAGAAACATGTTACCAGGGGACTTAAATTTAATAAAGGCGGAACCAAAATGGTAACAATGTTTGAAAAGAAAGATAAAAAAAAGACAAAGACAA
Organism: Aphrophora alni; assembly: GCA_963513935.1. Classification (NCBI taxonomy): domain Eukaryota; kingdom Metazoa; phylum Arthropoda; class Insecta; order Hemiptera; family Aphrophoridae; genus Aphrophora; species Aphrophora alni. The sequence goes on from OY740774.1 coordinate 54,779,517, forward strand.
GTTTAATAATTAACAAGGCTCAAGTTTATTGAAAACAGAAAGAAATTTCGACGGTTCAGACTTTGTCATTTACAACAAAAGACATCCTGACACAAATCATCAGTAAAAAAAAACTTATGATTAACAAGATCATAAATTGTAAAAGTTATAAGCCCTTAATTGTAACATATAATAATTTAGATAAAAAAAAAATTAATCAATAGATTCTAAAAATTTATCCCCCCTTTTAATATATATATATATTTATAGTTACAAAAATTTAACAATAAAAAAAAACAATGAGCACAGCTTAATAATTCACAGAATTATAATTAATCAAAAAAAAAATTATACGCCCTTAATGTAAAAGTATAATAATTTAAAAAAAAAATTAATCAAAAGATTCAAAAAACTTATCCCCCCCTTTTTAGTTTATAAGATGATAGTTTCTTTTTAAACAGTTACAGAATTTAACAAAATATAAACGAGCTTGATATTTTAAGTTCAAAAAAGATCATATCTATAGTTAAGATGTTTATCACTAAACTAAAGTTACATAATATAATTGGTTTGAAAATTTCTTAAAAACTATATTGGCCAATAAATTTATATATTAAAAAAAAGAAAAGAATTTAGAAGTTTGAAAATTTTGTTAATTGACGTCAATTATTTTAATTTAGAAACTAACCTCTTTGAGGTTGTTAGGACCGAAAATTGCATGCAGGCTCCACCCAAGAAATTGTTATATAATTTATAAATAATTACACAAGTCTACATCTAGAAAATAGTTTTAAGGAACACATATTTGCGGAAGTAAATTTAGGCACATATACAATATGAGTTAGTTAAAGTTCTGTAAAGTCAGCTGTAAAAAGGGACATCACCTTTATGCACTTGAAAATCTGAAGTTATGTTATACAAAAAACGTGTTTTGCCAACAGGACGAAACTTGTTAGGATGTTTCGCTGGTTTGCGCAATGTGAGACAAGAATTTCTCTATTTCTCCTATTTCTTCTACCAGCATATTAGCTATGGCAAACAAAAAACACGTTTTTTTTAAACGTCTGTGCAAAATCAGACATGTTGTAGCATTAATGTTCTTTATTGAAGAAAATATCTGGTTATTTGTCAAAATTAAAGTAAATTAATTGCATCACAGAAATTCGTTAAGATTGTAATTAAAAGCTTCTTAGATGATTATAAATTTATTTATATATATATAGTTTTGTTTAAAAGAAAGCTTGTATAAGACTTGTAAGATTCTTCAAAAGTCTATAAAACGAAATTTTCTGATTTAGAAGAAATTTCTCTAATTGTTTTATATTTGACATGTTCAATAAGATATGCTGATCATTCAATGTTCAACATTAGTTTGCACTTATTTCACAAAATTGTTCAAAACTTAAAATGTGCCTTTACAAGGTTTTGTAAATGATGTTTTAAGAAAAGAAAATTTTTTTATAATAATTTAGTTTCAAAAGAAAATAGAATATTAAATAAAACATGAAATACATATTCTAAAGAATACATGATATTTAACAAATTATTTAAAAAAAAATTAACAAAATTTATAATATGACAAAATCTGTAAGGTTGAAGTACCTGGTTAATCCTGTCGCAGTTCACGTGAGCTTGTACCGAGAAAAATGATGATTTATTTTACATTTTAGAACGAGATTGTTTAAACTAAGGCGCACAAACTGTAAATTAGCATGATGTAGTATAAGACTTGTAAAATTTGAGAAAGAAAGAACTTTTGTTAACGGAGTAATGCAGAATGTAGACCATGTTGTTATCACATCTAGACTGTGGACGGGTAGTAGGGAAGCTAGCTTGACCGGCGAATTGTACTTTGTATTCAGGTGTCAGGCGATGCTTGGTTTTGGAGAGGGCCGCCAGGTGCCAGCATCTGTCAAGGCTAAGCAAGTTGAATGTATATTTACGAATGTGTTTTTGAATGCTACAAGAGTTCTTCCCTACTCGCTTGTTCGCTTTCTTCGCGTGCTAATTCCCTAGCTTCGCGTTCTCTTTCTTTCGCTTCGCGTTCCCTTTTCTCTTCGTTTTCCCTAGTCTCCCTTTCTATTTCCCTAGCTTCGCGTTCTTTTTTCTCTTTTTTCCTCTCCGATTCGCGTGCTTTTTCTCTCTCCTCGCGTTCTTTTTTATCTGCCTCTTCCCTAGCTTCGCGTTCTTTTTCTTTCGCCTGGAAATATCTCATGAACTTCTGCATTTCCGTTTCTGTTTCTTTCGGAGCTGCCATTTTTTTTTATTTAGATTTATTTATTAGGTTTACTACTGTTTATTTATTTAAGTTTTAAGTTTTAAGTTTTAATTTTGATTTTAATGAATTTAAGCTGTTCGTTTTCAACCCTAAAGTAATTTTAACAATTTTTTGTTTGGTTACTTTCGAGCCTACGCTGTTGGACGCCACTTGCAACGCACCCCCCCCCCTTGTTGGTGTTGGTTCTTCGACAGACAGACCCTTACGGGGGACACACTCCGCTGCAAGACCTCACCCCAACTACAACCCCGCGATCTACTTTATAATAGAGAGTGATTCCTTCGCAGTTTAATAGTTTTGATAAGGCTCTTGATTCCTTATGTCACACAAGAGTAATTTATTTTAATCAACTTATGCTAACACAGGAAATTTTACTATATTAATATATTCACTTCTTATACTAGCTTACCTTTCTTAAAACTCCAGACTCTTTTTCAAAGGGTGTGCCCTTTGGAGCTCTTTAATTCATTAACACCAAAATTTGCTCTGTTTTGAATTTTTAACTTTATACTTGGTGAGCACTTACTTTTTCTTCTTTCTAATGTAATGAGTTTCTTTGAATGGGTTAGATTTAATTAAAATATTCAACAATGAAATTTAACAAATTTATTTAAGAGTCTACAATTTAATTTTAATTTTGAGAAACAATGGATTTCTTTCGAATCTTTTACAACAATTAATGTCGCCTTTTCTGACAATTTATATTAAATGCTTTCTCTTTTAACAAACTGAAAATCTACTATATTAAACAATTTTAACAATAACTAAAACTAACAATTGATATTCTTATTCTAATACACATAAATATGAATCCTATTATTTATTCCTTTCCAATCTGTTACTTTTGCTTTATTATTGGACTCGAATTTTATTGTATTTTATATCTCTTTATTTGAATGAATTTAAAATTGGCTTTATTTTGACTTTACTTTGTCTTTAAAATGTTATTATTTAACTTTATTGAGTTTAATAATTTTGGACGTAATTCAAGTTTATTAAAAAATATTTTATTTATTAAAAAAGCTTGATTTATGCAGTACCTTGTTTTGTGGAGTGCACAAGTCCGCTCGTCCTGATTCTGAGAGTGTTTGAGGATCTTGGAGATGTTTTCTGAGAGTTGTCTAGAATATCTCGAAGTCCAGTTCTCGAAGAATCTGTTGATGACGACAAGTTCTAGAAGAATGTTTGCCGGAGTCCGTAGTGAAGATCTCTTCTACTAAGCTGTTGTAGGATGTCACGTTGTCTCCTGCAAGGCCGATCCTTTCTGTAGGCACCGTTATTAACCTGGCGAAGTACAGAGCGTTGACAATATTTTCCCGACGATTTCCTGTTCAGACTTGAGTAAAGTTGGTGATCTTTCCTGGAGCTGCTATTAGAAGACTTCCCTGGAGCTGGTACTAAACGAGACTGTCGAATTAACTTGAAGAAAGTTAACTCGTCGAATTTTAGGCCTTTCAGTGTGGCCAACCTTCACTGATTATTGTTACTGTTTTATTTCACAATTTAATTAATTTTATTTATTTATTTGCACTACGATGAACTTTCCTTGGCTTATTCTTCTATTGTTTGTCTATTTTTCTTATTTTAAATTATCTATTCCTATTATTATTTGTTATAATTAGTTTAATTTCTTATGGTGGATTTGTGTTGAAGTTGGTAACTTTCCCTTTCCTTGCGTCTACTGCCTACTATGCGCACGACGTTCAAGACAAGTTGATTCCTGAAATTCCTAATTTTTTACTTGCGAATTCTTCTTTTCTTCATATATCCCGTTCGCTTCGCTCGATCTTCTTCTGGGTGATTTCATTTTGAAGCCCTTCTTTCCCTGATGATTTTCCATCTTCATTTGTAGCGATACGACATATATTTTTTCTTTTACGGAGATTTGAAGATTTCGTAAGTTTTCAAAATTTAGTTTTTCCAATTTTGGAAATTTTGAAAATCTTCTTTTTGCAAGTTGTTCCTCTGATGCTGAAAGTTCCAAAACTGCTTTCCTCTTCTTCCTCGCTTCTGGGTTTCACAAGTTACGGTACTTTCTGCATTGTTGGTTATTTATTATTTAATTACTTTATGGTCTTTTATTAAATTTTGATTTCGAGTCTTATTTATTTCTAGTTTATATTATGGTTATGCGTTGTTATTATTAGATTTTGGAATTTCTTTATTTTAAGGGTTTTTTATGTTTTATGACGTTTTATTATGGCTATAACTTTTTTATTATTAATTTGACGAGTTTATTCTCTTATTATTTATTATTAGGTTTTCCTAGCTCTACACGATTATATCATTTTAATTTAAGTTTTCGGATTTTGATGTTTTTTGCATTAGAAACATATGGACGAATTCATGTTCAATCCGGAACGCTAGATATTTCCTGTCAAGGCGCGTGACCTTGGCTTGGCTAACTTACATATTCCCTTTAACTTTTACATGTGTTATTTTATTTTTAGAAATGTTTTTGTCATTTCTACAATTATTGTTTGATTTAATTGAAATTTTGGAATTTAGCTCTTTTCCAAAATTGCTCCTTGCAGGCGGTTCAATTAAACCGTTGCAGTGTGTGTGTGTGTGTGTGTGTGTGTGTGTGTGTGTGTGTGTGTGTGTGTGTGTGTGTGTGTGTGTGTGTGTGTGTGTGTGTGTGTGTGTGTGCGTTCTTGCGCGCGTGAGTGTTGTGTGTTTTGGGTAGAATATACATATGTTTAGTGTATCTAACATACTAAAAAAAAATTATTTGATAAATTCTGTATTATTATTTTTTATTTATTAATACAAATTATTGTATCACTTTCGTATATAGATTTGCATACGACAGAGAACTTTAGTAATTGGAAAAAAGTATGATATTTGTATATTTACCATTTTTGCTCCCTGCATAATCAAAGTTGTTTCAAAGCAGCTTTATATAACCAATAGTATTACGTACTTCTACAACAAAAGGAGTTGAATAGTTTTTCATAACGATATTGGTATTTCTTTTTCTATGACTACAAATTCCTCTTTAGATTTTTAAAAAAAATCAGTTAACACGAACCCTTATAAAAATGTTTCAAAAACACTGTAAAGGGTTTGACATAAAAGAGTTGCGATATAAATTACATATCTAGAAAATCAAGCTTTAAATGATGAATGAGAGTTGTTAAATTCTCATTTTTTTCCATCTGTGTAAACACAACTGAATATCGAGACTTATATTTTAATATTTTAAATATAATTATTGTTATAATTATAGAATTAAAAATTATATAAAATGAAAATAAACACAACACATAATACAGATAGCAATTTTTAAGTTTCTATGGAAACTATTTACATGCAAATAAAATAAATTAGTCCTTAATTGACATCTTACAATCAAGTTGATAAATCAAATCTTAGTATAAATAACAAACTGTTGTCAATGTCATTCACATTATCTAAAGCCGACAACAGAATGTATTTTTTACGAAGTTCTAGTTATATATTAATTTTAATAATTATGTTTCATGTGTTCTTCGGTCTGCTTTGTGTCCATTATTCTTCAGGAGAAGAAACAATTGGAGTTTCCGAAAAACAATCAAGTGTTGTTATTGTTCCAAAAAAAACATGTCCGAATGGAACTAAACTAGATAGTAATGGAATTTGCAGAAAACCATTTCGGAAATTGTTAAACTTTATCTGATACCTAAGTGAGAAATTATTATCACACCTTGATATATTCTATAGCTTTGTTTAAAGAAATATATAAATATGTATTATTTACATAAATTATAGCTAAAAACATAACATAATTGTATTTTACGATATGAAAAGGTGTGGTATATTTGAATGTGTTTTCTTTTAAAATATTTTGTATATGAGGTTTGGTGTAATTTAGTTTAAATAAAACGAACCACCTAATTGTAAATATTGTAAACTTCACGTGATTTTTAATTAAATCAACTATTAGCATTAACTTTAATGTGAATATTTATGTATTTGTATAAAACAGTGTAACATCATTATTGTACAGACGTAATTATAATGTTTGTCTATTTAAACACGTAGTGTTGTGCTTTAGACCTATAGCTAAGACATAGATATAAATAAATACATTATTTTTCAACAAGTAAGTTTAAATCCTTAATATTTTTTAACTCCTCACCACAATGTTTTATATACTTGCAAAGTATAATCTTAATCAAAGATTTTGTAAAAATTATCTTAGTGTTTTAACTTTTCTTGAAATATGAATTTTAACATTATCATATACTATCATCCATTTAATCATTTCATTCCTAAATTAATTTCCATTTTTATTATATAAAAATAAACCATTAAAAATATTCAGCTTAAGTAAATAGGGGTCCTTAGAGGCTCGAAGCGCACATTTCTTGCTGCTTCAAACACACTTTTCAGTTTGTAAAATATATATTGAATTTAGTTAGGAAGGAGGGGGGGTGATTATTATTTGTTTGGTATTGGTATTGTGACACTGTTTAGTAAACTCGATCTTATTAATATTCCGTCCTATAAGACACATCTGTTATTAGAATTTGTTAAACGATCTCACTATAACATCGGTTACTATAAGATTGGGTGTTACCGGATCACACCGTAATTAGTAATAACAATTAATTAGGAATTTAAATAAAAATTTAAAAAAAATACATTGTAATAAAATATCGTCGATTTTATACCTTCTTGTCCCTCTATATGTCTATTGAACATATATGTCACTGTTCCATATATATTTTATGGATAAGGTAAATTTTGTTGTATAACCATTTTTTAAAGTTATTATTTTAAGACAATATTTTAAATTTCAACTTTTTGTTCATAAATGACTATTAAATGACTATAATAGTGTAAGTACAATTTGAATAATTATGAGTCATGATAATATTGTAGTTTAACCATTTTTGTAAGTTAATATTTTATAATATATAAAACTTTACATATTTCACGATTTGCCCAAAAAATAGTTTTAAAATGTAAAGTACGTTAATAGATGCTATGGAATTATAACTATAACGTGACTAGTAATGAGTAATAACAATTTGTAAATAACAATTTCTTATAAAAAAACGTTATATTTCTCACTTTTCGCAAATAAATTACAATTTGTTTCTAAAGTGTGAGTACATTTTGTACGAAATTGTAGCTACCCAGCTACATTTGAAAGGATAAATATTTTTGAAAATTAACATTTAAACAATGAATAACAAAATGTGAAATATGAATTGAAGTAATAACTACCCTGTCAATAATAGAAATTAATGACAATTTAGCACTTTAACCTTTTTGCAAGTTAGATTTTTAACAAAACACTCTGTACTAAACACTTGTTGCAAATAAACGATTATTATAACGGGAATTATATTTACATTTGCTATGAAATGATAACTACTCCATAACTAGTAATGAGTTATAACAATTTCATAAATGATCATTTTTGAAAAAAACGTATAATTTTACATTTTATGTCTATATAAAAATAGGAAATATTTCAAAAATGTGAATACCTTTTATATTAAATGTTAACTAATATGTTGCAATTTATCAGTTTAACCATTTTTAAATGTTAAATTATTTAACAAAAAATTTGAGATTACAGTTTCATTACTTAAATTACTATTAAAATGTGAAGTTTGATTACATTTACTACGAAAAGATAATGTGACTAGTAATAAGTTATGGGAAACTTGCCTCTTTAACCATTTTAATAAGTTAAAATGTTGGTTAAAAACCCTTAGTTTTACATTTTGTACGTATAAAGGACCAATAAATTGTGAATTACGTATACATTCGATATGAAACGATAATTTCCATCTGCTTAATAATGATTTTTGGGACTAACAAATTATACCATCAGAATATGCCAGTTTAAGCATTTTTAAAAGTTAGCATTTTAACTAAAAATCCTTATTTTACACATTTTCCCATAAATTACTAATAAAATGTGATGTCTCAATGCATTTGATATGAAATGGTAACTAGTTAGTAACTGGTAACGAGTAATGACAAATTGACAGTTTAACTATATTTAAAAGTTAAAATTTCACTCAGTCAAAAATTATAAATACTTCACTTTTTCCCAAATACCTCTTACAATGTTAATATCAATATATTTTTGCACCTAAATACTTACAAAAAAACAAGGTTCTTATATATTTCTTATGTAATGATAAATAACGTTGACTTGTCAAGGCTAATGACAAGTTGGCAATTTATACTGTTTGTAACTTTAAAAAAAATATTATAAAACTGTACACATTTTGCAAATTAAATGACTAAATGTGAAATGTGAATACATTTTCAATGAAATGGTAACTAACTTCTTAATTTTTTTTTTTAAATTACGTTTTTTCAAAAACCCTAAATTGTACATTTTCAGCTCTTTGGTATGAAATGAAAACTACTTTGTGTTGGTTGTGAAAACTACTAAATCACTATTTAAATGGAAAGGTGTTATTTACATTTTCTATGAAATGTTCACTATACATTGACTGTAAATGGGTAATGACATTTGTGCAGTTTAACCATTTATGAAAAATAACGTTTCTTATATAAACCTAACATTTTAAAGATTTTAAGCTTATATATTTTGTAAATGTTAAACAAAAATATAATTTAATACACAATAGTAACAATCCTGTCATTATTAACTAGTGCGAACAATTTTGTATATTATAGAGTTTTGAAAGTACATATTTAATATATAACTGTTAGGTTTTTCATGTTTTTGAACTAAATGACTAATAAAAGTAAAATATAAATGCATATGCTATGTAATAGTTACTACCCTTGTCTAGAAAGAAGACATAATTAATAGGACATAATAAACAAATGTACAAATTATCACATAAAAAAATATCGGAAAAAATTATTAAATTTAAGTTTTAGATATAATATATAAAGTATAAAAATAGAACTTTGACTTCCGTCATTAAAAAGAGCAAATTTTTATTTTTGATTTTTTTAAACACTATAATTAAATATAAGTTTTTCCTTATTTTTACAATTATAACTTTAAATTACAGATCTTAAACTTTTACTGAATATGCAGAATTTAGAGATATTTTTTTTATACTTAAAATAATGATTACAAATAATAATATCAAGATTAGAATGAATTGAGAGATTTGACATAGTAGAACAGAGTGTGGCAACATGTTGGTTTAATTAAAGTAACAATTTAACATTATCCTATTTTCTAACATTTTAGCAAATAACTGAGTAACTAAAGTAATGAAGTGAAATGTGAATTTATGTCTATTCAATATTTGAATGAATTCCATTATATATTAATGGTAATTAGGAAAACAGTCAGTTTATAAACTCTATTTGATTGTTTAGTTGAATAGCTAGTAAATTGTCATATAAATTACGAAACAATATCTAAAGTATTAATAATAGTTCAGTGTCCGTTAATTAGCGTCGCAAAATTTACAATAATTAATATAAATAATCCCAAATCATAATAAGTTATAATATTTTAATAATTCAGTTACACAATGTTTACTATATTATATGTAATACCTTGAGGATAATGACTGTGACATCGAAAGGTATATCAGAGTAGTATAATAAACTCACCTGGATTATTAAAACATTCTAGATATTTTCCTGTTTTTGTTTTCTTAACAATCGTTCTACTTCATATTATTATAAGTACACTGGAATAGTGATACAAAGACGATGTTAACTTAATGAGGGAAAAGATGAGATTAGGTTACAACATAACCAAAAACAAAAACAGTTTTTTCTTTAATTGAAACCAAAATAATATATCGCAATAAAGAAGTGTATAATATTCAGTTGGTCAATAAAGAAATACAGTTGAGAGGGAAAACGATTCTGCAAATAATGAGTATCTTATATATAGCCTTAGATGGAAAGTTTTAAGTATGTACAAGGGAACAATGAAAAAAAAATCAATATACTACTCGTAAATAAAATTTAAGATAGATATTTATTCACTAAAATAGTAAATCAAATATATAAATATGTAGGGTTTATATACAAACAAAATCTTTCGACAAACATAAATATGCATTCATTGAATTAAGTAAAAATGTTTCGTCGCGGAAAACCCAACGATTCATCTGTCTAGACGAAAACTAAGTGACATTTGACGAATCTTTTCACATTTGTCTATTTATTACTGTATATCAACGATATCTTGTATCATTTTCATTCTGAAGGATTATGGTTCTGCAATATTGATAGAAAAACAAAGAGTGCGCTTGAGTTATTAACTGATTTATTATATACACATTTTAATTGTTATTACTACTGGGATAATATGAATGCATGCACACATTAGATCTAATGATGAATATAATAGGTCTTCGGAGAATTTTGCAATATTATTTGTTAGAGTAAAATGTGAAGTAAATACCAAAATTTCTATTTATATCTTACCTGGAACCGACTTCGTAGTAATATGACGTCATCTCTCCTATTAAAAATTTTGAATTGTCTTTCATTTGTTCTATAGTTTGGATACAAAATGACCATTATTTGAAAGATATTGTCAATCCCACATTTGTATCCACGTATCGTTAAACCATTAGCAACAGACTCTAGGTTATACCGTATATCTTCCTGACCGAAGATTTTTTATTTTTTTTAAAATTTTTTTTATTTATTTTATTTTTTTCAAATTATGCATTCTAATTATCTTATTCTAGACCCAAACAAAATCAGTTGTTCTGACAAAAGTTGTATACTGTTTAAATTCAATCATTCCAGAATAATCAAATAGAACCATTTCGACTTCCACTTTAAGCTGTGAAGCCAGAAGGTGCCTTTGAGAAAATATGTGATAAAATCTAAACTAGATAATTAATTTTGTTAATTAATAATAAATGAAGGAAAATGATTACACATAAATAAAAGTGAATAATTAAGATTATTAGGTTAACTTGTGAAAGTAACCAGTGTTATTGATTGCCTAATAAAAACGCAAGGGAATATTAGTTGATACAAAATAACAATGTTGATAGAGATATTTTCATTCGTTTATAAAAGGTAAAAAGTCCATAATATATATGAAAAATTTGATACACTGGATATGATTATAGCAATTATATTGATTAAAATAAATTTCCGGTTCCCGACACTCACTTGTCGAATCGATTTTAATATAAAAATTTTAACTGGTATTAATTTGAAGATTTTCCCGCGAAGACACTGTCTTGCGCTAACTTTGGGTTTTACAAATAATAAATGACAAAATCAAATTTTAAACTGTCAGAGTTTCACCTTACACTTGAAAACTTCATTTCACTTGAGAGCCCTGGAGAACGTTGCTACCCAGTTTTATAGAACAAAATTCCCTTTCGTAATACCCCTTTGGTACCAATTTCTTACATATATTTATTTAAGTTTTTTATAATTGTTTATTCATCATTTTCTTAGTTAATATTTATTATTTTGATATAATTATTTCCTGCAACTTCCCTACATCATTTTATTTTAGTTGGCAGCAGTCCATCTTACCCCCGTCTCGGCCTGCGTATCGGCGATGCGCAAAGCGTAGAAGTTTCAAGAACATTTGGTCAATTCTCCATTGTTCACAGACTTTTCCCCATAACTTTTTTCCTATGGGAAAACTTCAATTCCTGACGCCATATTTAGATTCTTCTCGCTCTTACTCGTCGATCAATCTCTGTGCCAAGATCGAAGGCCTTCTATTTCTCGATCTTTTCGTCACCTTACGATATCGTAAAATTTCAGAATTTTCTTTTCACACCTGTATGCTTTCTTGAGTTTTTAGTCTCTTATGCACAAAAAGTTGCCTAGACGCAACCTTGGCTTCTTCGATGAATTGTTTCCTGTCGAAAACATACTGGCTAAAAACCGATTTTAACACCTCCGTTTTTCGCACGTTTTAAATTAAAATCTCCGAGTTTTACAAATGACAAAATTTATAATTTCCTATAATTTTACATTTCCTTGGAGGTTAAACTCTTCATTTTTAATATTTTTCGTGATATAATGTGTTTTTTATCACGTTTAACCATAATTTGAAAATCTGATTTTATTAATTTATAGTTTTTCCTTTAACTTTTCATACTAAATAATTTCGTTATTTTGACCTTGATTTTTACCATTATCTTTCTTGCAATCTTCTTTAAAACTTTACTCTTTGAATATACCTCTGAAATATTACTTTTTCGTAAAACTTTTATTTATTTAAATATTCTTGTCTTTGGAACTTAATACTAAACATGACATAAAATTAGGATTTTCAGCGATTGTTTTGTTTCTGTGAACTTTAACAGACTATAACTTTTCCCCCATAAACTTTAGAAAATTTTTCGTAATGATGGTGTTTGATATACACTTCAAGAAGTATAACCGAACACCATCAAAACCACTTTTTCTGTCAGTTTAATTTTCATCAAATTCGCATTACTTTTATATATATATATAGAGAGAGAGAGAGAGAGAGAGAGAGAGAGAGAGAGAGAGAGAGAGAGAGAGAGAGAGAGAGAGAGAGAGAGAGAGAGAGAGAGAGAGAGAGAGAGAGAGAGAGAGAGAGAGAGAGAGAGAGAGAGAGAGAGAGAGAGAGAGAGAGAGAGAGAGAGAGAGAGAGAGAGAGAGAGAGAGAGAGAGAGAGAGAGAGAGAGAGAGAGAGAGAGAGAGAGAGAGAGAGAGAGAGAGAGAGAGAGAGAGAGAGAGAGATTTCTCGAAGTATTTGACCACAAACCCAATTTCAATAGGTTTTTTTTTAATCATCATTAAAAACAATCAACATACCGATAGAATTCCAATCACTACTTTTTTTTTAGGACGACAATAAAATGATACAAAATCGTCATATATTTTGACGCATGACATAATTGTCTCTTTATTACATAATACTTTTATAAACGCCAATAAGTAAATTAAAATTAATATTTGTTTGTATATGGAAAGGTCTATAATTTGGATAATGTAACAGAGCTTAGGACAGTGACATTCAGCATGTTTGTTTAATTGAATGTCACTAATATATCTTCCAATTGGCTAACAAAGGACCGACTATCTGTCAAACAGCGGTGACTTAATACCAGTTACTTGTGATGTACTTTAGATCATAATTATCCTGTTACATTAGAACTTATATTACATTTATAAACTTTAATGATAATACAGAATAGTGTGCTATTAAAATCCTAATTTAAAATTACTTACAATATTCACATTCATTTCCCCACGTCATTCTAATCCGATTTGTGAAATATCAAAATAACAATTCTAAGCTATATTATTTTATTAAAAATTGACGTTAAGTAAACTATTAGACGGTAAAGACACTAATCTTAGTAGAAAATTAGAAGGATATTTTGAAGACGTACGCAGCATCAGAACTTGGCCACTGGAAGGCCAAATGACAAATAGAAATTAGAAGCAACGATGTAGGTATTATGATATCAAAGAATATCTCCATTAATTCAATGTTGTTTTACATTCACTAATTAACCTAATATATGCGTAGGTAATGGAATAAGATAGAACGTAGATATTTTTTGGCTCAATAAATTCGCAAGACTTGGTACACTAAAAGATCAATACTATAATGAATTGAATTATTTAAAAAAACACTACGCTAGATTAATTAAAATAATTGAGAATTAAAGAAACATATAGTGTCAAATCCTCAAATTAGGAACTTAGATGGTAGTTGGGCAACAAATAATATACAGAAGGCTATAAATGTTTCCCGAACAACTCAAAAATACCTCCCAACTGAATCCAGTAGATGAAGTACTAAACATTGCAATAAACGTCAGTATTATATCAACCTCTCTAAAGGAAGGTTTTAACTAATTATTTAACCCTAAATTTTATTAATCCTATGAAAACTCCTTACTTTGACCTAATTACTGGACAGGTTTTAATTTCACTTATAAGGACAGGATTGTTTTAGCCTACGCAAATGATTAACCCTTCATTCATATTTTGTTATGTACCTAACACTAACTCATGGCAGAAGTAATGATGATTCCTAAACCAGGAAAATCCTCAAACGAAGCTTCGTCGTGTTGATCAACATCACTAGTTCCAGTGATGTCGAAGCTATTTGTAACATATACTTCTAATCAGATTGAAGTCCATCATCATAGAAAAGTACATTTAATTCCTGATGTTATTGAAAGATCTCTTAAAATAGGGAGGTCTGCTCAGTATTTTTCCTTGATGTTAAACAGGCTTTCGTTAAAGTGTGGCACGACCGAGTAATTTATAAGTTGAATATGTTACGTCCACAACAAATGTCAGAACTACTGAATTCTTACATTACTGTTAAATTCTTCTGAATCAATTAAAATGAATGTTATACTGGGTTGAAAGAAATAAGAGCTGGTATTCATCAAGGGAATGTCTGTGACTTCCATCTATTTGTTCTACACTAGAGACTTACTGCAAATAGATGATAATTCTATTGCCAATTTCGAAGATGATGTAGCCATATTAGCTGTAGGAAAACCCTTGAAGACGCTGTCTACAACTTACAAACCCCAATTAATGAGATTAGCAAATAGACTAAAACTTAACTTACTACATTGAATTAAAATAAATCTGTTCGTATGAACTTAGCAAATAAGAAGGTAGATATATTCCAGGTAAATTAAGTATTGCCCAAATATCCTATGCTAACATAATTCTTCGAACACAATTCTCTCTATTTACAACAATGGCCGGCGATATTGAACCAACAATATGGAAGTAATGGATTATTTTACGTAAAGTGGAATAATATTTCGAATCCTAACTCATTACAATTAACTCCTTTATCGAGTTATGTGAAATATAAGCCGATTTAAAATTATAATATTAGGGAGTTATAAGTCTCACTTATAATAATTCTGTTATTTTGAAGAAAAAAAGAGTGGTTGATAAGTCAAGAGAAATCATTGCTAAATAATGTGAAGACTATTTTTTAATTTATATTTTAAAATATATGCATAGCAAAGACATTTTATATACCTATATCCTATTATGGTAAACGTAGGATTATACATTGATTTAAAAAAAAAAAAATTTTTTTTTGTTTTTTTTTTTTAAATCATGGTTTTGTTATTGTACAAACCTTTTAATTTGTTTAAACATAATTTTAACATCCTTATAATACAAAAAAAAAAAAAAAAAATATAAGGAAAGAACTTCACAGCAGAATGATTTCATAAACTTGATAATAGTTATTATGTTAAACAATTTGGAAATATATTAATTAACATTATTGTAGCTATTTTCATCTTAAAATAAATTTTCATTAAATTATTTTAGCAAATATTATTAAACTAAGAGTAAACTAACAACCTGCACTGAAGACAAAGTTTAATCTAGAAGAATGATATGACCAACATCGTTGGTGGAATGAAATATGCTACACTCAGACTAATGTGCGGAGGCTAGTTTTTCTTCCAATAAAGAGTGAGTAATATGGTTGGTATGCGAAGCATGCAAGACTGTCTGTTTCAACTTTACTTAAGGAATGTGTTAATATACAGTTTGCATTCACGAATGCTTTAATAGATATCTTCAAGGTCCAACGCTGCTGCGATTTTATGATCACCCCCATTCTCGTCTATCGCTTCCAATGCAGCAATGCGCATAGATGTTTCAGACACTTCTCTAGTCCCTTTCAATATTCTTTTTGTACAAGTTTGAACTTTTGTATTCGGGGCAGAAAGATTAATGATACCTGTGAACATCTTACCTGCGGCGATGCCTCATCCAATAGAACAAACGCGTAAACAAATCGTGTGTTAACTTTACTTAGACCTCTCACTGTACTTGAAGACATTCCCGTTTGTTGTTGGTCACAGTTCTCACACTCAATCACAATCCTATGTGCTAGCCCATTTCTATTAGTGTCATCACACAGTCTACACCGTCACAAAATTTGCGCTTAGTAAATGTCATTAAAATATGTGATACCAAGTCTAATTCTATTATTAGGCTGCGTCTATAAGTGTCTGTATTTCCAACTTGAGGCAGCTTTGATACAGAAAGTTTCATAGAACTTGAGGGTTTTTTGACTGGAGTAGGCCTAGTCATACTAGGGCTATTAATGGCAGCTGGAGTTTTGAAAAAATAGGTCTAGACTCGTTGTCCTTTGACCTATACCCATAAAACTTATGAGATTTGATGAACTTTCTTATCCTAGGTATTGTAGATCTAAAATAAATAAATAATAACTAATTGACTACTAACACAAAACTATAAAATTATAAACAAAACTAGTTCACTTTGATTCCAAAGCTGAATTACAATTTCAATAATCCACTGAGAAAATATAACCACTGGAACAAAATACAAATTGCCAAAACAACTGGCAGTGACAGATCACCTGTCTACAGTGAATTTAAAAAATAAATAAATTAAAAAAATAGCGGTGAAATAAATGGTTGTATTATGTAAAGAATGTTGTAGACTGGATTTTCGTGAGATTCACAGTTGACCTGGTCACGGACATAGTTATGCTTTATTATTTTTTTCAACGTTTATAATTTTTTATATATATATATATATATATGAAAGAAAGACGAACATTTTTATATAATATAAAAAAGATTTTTTTTAAACCCAAAAGCGGAACACTCCCCTTAAGCTAAATCAAAGATAATATCTAGTTATGTGGACGAGGAGTCCTAGCGTTTTCTTCCAAAATATTTTAGAGAAATATATCTAATTATATGTTACAGAGTAAAGGCTCTTTCTAAAATAATAATAATTATAATTAATTTATTTATTTAAACATATTCATATTATACAAGAGAAGTAGAGTTAGGTTTTCTTCCTGATTTGTTTTTATTTTATAAGCATCCTAATAGGTGTTGTTTAATTCAATTACGAAGCACAGATTAAATATAAAACATATTTTAGTTAGTTACTCAATTTTGAAAGGCAGATCCCATTAAAATGTATATGTTTTACATATTTCAGATATTATGATTAGAAAATTACACAAGTT
The DNA here is from genome assembly GCA_963513935.1 of Aphrophora alni. Taxonomy (NCBI): domain Eukaryota; kingdom Metazoa; phylum Arthropoda; class Insecta; order Hemiptera; family Aphrophoridae; genus Aphrophora; species Aphrophora alni. Next base: position 54,796,700 of record OY740774.1, read on the forward strand.
CTTTTCTCTATGACTAACTGATATAAACAATGGTTTTCTAGTTCAGAACGTAGCTATATTATTGCTAAAATTTTACGAATGAACAATCCTTCAATTTCTATATAGAAATAAAAAGAGCTTAAACAAGGTGGAAACTACTTCAACGTTTAGTCAAAATTAACCAATACGATATATCTTTCTTCAAAAAGCATTTCAGACATAATAATATTAATTAATTAAAAGAATTATCATAAAAATGAAATTGGTAATTCTATAATTAAAATTAATCTAAATATAAACAAAGCGAATTTTTACCTTATTTAATAATTTGCGTCATTGTATGGATTCATTTGTTTCAAACACTAATTATTAATTATTAGATATACTTTCACTTAAGGTAAATCAAAGGATCACACTAATCTCAGCACCTTTTATTAACTATTTTTATTTTTTTAAGATTAATTTAGTGAAATGGAACTAGTTCCTCGGTCGAGTTATCTGTCTGCAATGAATTCGGAAGTTTCTTAATACAGATCAGCCCAACTTATCACGTGACCAATCTGCTGTTTGGTATCACAGAATGATGAACCGTGCTGACCCCTGTCTATCAGACGTGCTGTTGGGTTTTTTTTACAGAAACGTTTTATTGAATGCACATAACCTAATTAATTTTATTTAATGTTTCTTTGAGGAACCTGATTGTTTATTTTGGGAGACGTTCTGTTTTGAAATAAATGAATTAATGAATGTATTATTATTGAGATGTGATTAATTTAGAAAGTGATTTTTAACGTTTGAAACTCCGAGAAAACAGCATCAAATATAATAATATCGGTAAAAATTTTAGTAAGGGAAACTTAATCACATTTTTGGTAATTGTATCTTTTCATAAATCTAGGATAAAAAATTGGTTTTCTACGCTTTTATGTGGTTACAATAAAACTAACTGAAAAACACTACTTTTTGACGTTTTTAAAACATCCTGTACATACTGAGTAGGATAAGTTAATTTTTTTATAAATGGTCAGTGAACACAAACCTTCGAAATGAGGTAAAATTCGACCTACCTTTACATTTGAAAATATATCGAAAAGAACCTCCCCCCCCCCCATGTACGTTTGGGGCTTTTTTGAGATTTCAATACATTTTTCTCAATAGTATAGGGTCATAATAGGGGGGTTTAAGTTAAAGGGAAGATTGCAGCTCATTTGGTTCCGACGCTATACAAGCCCACAGGTGGTCTGATTCACCTTGTAGCCTACATAAAGAAATATCTGGAAATCTTTTTGCATTTTAAATAAAGGCAACAACATGGGTGTATTTGGATGAACATTTATAAACATTTCAATACTAGTCCGGAAAATTTACTGAACCACAAACTAAATTTTACATCAAACTGTTGCTTCATTACACGTCAAAAAGTGTACTTCTTCAGTTGGTAGTTAACTATTGTTAATGTGGGATGTGGCTACATGATCCAATGAACATTGTTGTAACATTGTACTTGTACTATATTACTAATATTTTATGTTATATTTTTGTGTTCATTGAATATTAGTGTGAGTGTTTTGTCATTTTATGTTGGTATGATAATACCATAACTAACTAGTGTAATAACACATTAAATATCTACAACAAAGAATGCTTTACGTAAGTACTACAATAAAAATATTAAATCGCAACCATTTTAAAATGGTAAAACTGTTATGAAACATACGTTATTAATAATAAGAAGTATTTACAACAAAGTTTTTATCAACATTTACACGCGTGTAATAACTAGATTTAAGTAATAATTTTCCCTGTTCGCCGTAATTAAAGCTTATAAATATTTCCAAGTGATAAAAACTTTGCGTATGAGACATAACATTTACATTTTATTATATGTAATTGAATCTACAACAATTAATTACACTATTATTAAAAGTATCAGTTATTGTTTGTAATGAAAACACATTTTAAAAAAAAAGTGGTTTAAATATGAATATACATTTACAAATAATTCAAGTCTTTTATAATCTCAGGTATTTTTGAGGTACGGTATATTACTAATTAATATTTATTACAATTTTAAGATAACAAATGGGGTGAAATTGATAGCAATTTTGTTTGAATTCCTGAATACTTATAACTTATTCAATACAACATACAACAATATCCTCGTGAATTTCTTAAGATATTATTCATTCGGTTGTATACAATAGAATCTGTCATAGGCCCCTAATATTAATAGTATTATCATTATGAAGTTTTCGATGTAAAACTAATTGATACTTTGTTCTTCAACGGAATAAAATATTACAGAATAAGTAAACATTTATATAAGACATATTTAATATTAATTTTAGCTTGATTATTACGAAGGTGTTAATAATATCTGTCCTAAGGTAGATATGGTTATTATTCATATTGTGTCTTCGCCTATGTTTACCCGACCAATAAAACAACTTACTTTTCAAGTTGAACAGGAAGATTGTTAAACAATACTGTATATTTTTTGAAGTATTTTTAATGCTACTTGTGTAATGGTTGTTTAATTACAGTGTAATTATAATCGAATAACTGTTGTCATCAAAATCACTTTAATTCATTATAATTCAAGAAGTTACTATAATTGATATTGAATTTTCCTTTTAGCAAGTACTCGCAACATAAATAAATATAATTATGTTATTTTGACCTAATTTGACATAATCTACTAATGTTTATAATCAAACCTATTGCTTATTGACAACACAATAAACTATGTTTGAGTAAGTGACTTTGCTTTATAAAAAACTTCCTCATTATAACTGACACAGTTGCTTTTCCGAAAACAATGTGTCAAAGAAAGAAAATAGAGTTGAGCTTATGCTTACATTTCGACATCATGAGGGTGGAAATCCGAACTGAAATGACAGCAAATTGAAGGAAAACAAAGTACCTTTATAGTGTTTGTTTTTAGAATAAATTGATTTCGAAATCAAAACAATGATTTCAGGACAGATAATTTTACACTGGTATGAAATAGGTAAATAAAGACGTACTTACATACTGGTTATATAATCGACGTATGCTTGTATTACGAATAAACCAAAATTACATTTTTACCAACATACACAATTTTCATATAGTTCTATATAATTAAAATAGACTAATATTGTAAGATGTTGAATTAGAATGTAGTTAAACTACAGCTAAAAATAATTTAAACGAATAGCTATATATTTATACCACATTCAGCAACTAGAGACATAAAAAATCTACAAATCAAATAGTTAATAGACATATTGATAATTATATCTTTTATTAGGCCTTATTTTTATTTTTTATTATGCATTGCAACTGCTTTTGGTTAGAGACCACCAGAATCAGTTCAATTACTAATGCATTATTATTTTTTCAACCGTAAGCCTAGATAAACTAATATTACTCAATTCAACTATTTACATAAATTATACTTAAAAGTTCAATGTGGTACAACATGTACGTCTTCTTAAAGTTATATTTTAAAATATACCAATGTTGTAATAATTAGATTGTAAAGTTTACAAATACAAAACTGCCGTATCATTTCTATTGTTAAGTGTTACATGTAAACGATATGAGCTATCGGGTCCCCTTAAATAGGTAGTTTTTTCTCACTCATTTTACCAAAAGTTTCCTTTTCAAATTATTGCTAATCTTCATTTATTTACAGGAATTTGATTATATTGGTTTTTTATATATTGGAATATTATATAATGGTTTTTGGGGAAGGTCATGTCCCATTATAAATGAACGTAATATATAATATATAAGGCGTAGTATATATATATATATATATATATATATATATATATATATATATATATATATATATATATATATATATATATATATATATATATATATATATATATTTATGGTGACCACGGGGCATATTCCAAGAGATATACACAATTATCGGTATCTTAAGAAGATCCATGTTTTAATTTTATATATAATAATTAGTTTTATTTAAACCATCAGTCAATGTTGTAGAAAGTTTATTAAATTTATATTAAATTGATTTACCGGTTTATTTACCAAAATGACGTGGAACTTTCTTATTTCTAGTTATTGAAACGAGAGAAACTTCATGGAGATATGACAACAAATATCTAATTCAAAATATTTATTTTAATAAAGGCCATTAAACAATAGTTTTGAACATATACTGGATCAAATACAAAAGCCACTATTATCATCCTTATATTTAAGTAGACAGAAAGCTTAAAATATATAAATGTGTAAAAATAAATTTGGTATTTTATTTGCCTTAACGAGTTCTATGATTACAAAAGTAACTAAACAACAATAACATTATTAATAGATAAACAGTTGGCTTCTTATATCTATAAAATTAATATAAAACACACGATTGGAAACTGAAATTTTTATATTTATTGATAATATTCGAAAATACAACAGCATTTTACATTTTTGACTTAAGTACTTTCACCAATTGAACGTATGTATGACATATGAAGGTATCATACAGTATCGAAAAAATATTTAGAGTAGACATGACACAGAGATTATTAACATTACTTTGCATAATGAGTTAATTGGTGATTGTGCTGAATATAATTTTTGCTACAATATATGAATTACAATTCTTTTGTTGATTTAATGCCCCTATATTTCAAACAAGGCACATCCTACTCAATACAATATGGATTTCTCTCTGACAATTTTATAGCTATTACATTGAAATAAAAGTTATAAGTATGTTTTTTTTTACCTTTTATATAATTGATTAGGAGTATGGTAACCTTTTCTTTTCAGTATTTTCTAGGAAAGGATAGGATAATATTACAGGAAGTAGGCTGGTTTAATTTAAAATATTTGAAAATTGAAATTTATCTCGGAAAGTTTTTATAGTTTTTTTTTTTCTAAATATAATAGAACCGAAGTTTAAGTGATAAAATTTCAAAGATGATACACATCCAATTGTATATGAAATGTCGTATAATTTTTAATTTTATTACAGAAGTCACATCAATGAGTGCTAAGTGGAGTGAGTAATCGGGTTGAACTACGTGGTTAAATTTACAATTTAAAAAGAGTGTTTTGGAACCTAACAATATATCGTGTTCGTTGTATTTACGAATGTAAATAATTTGAAATTTCCAAACATTTGACGCTAAACTTTTATTTCTTTTCCGATCTTAATACAATATTTAAGTAACAAAATACATAAAGCTACGAAAATAATAAATAATTGCAACTTAAACTCTAAATATTGAAATAGATCTCTGATCTAAAATACTTAATACTGTTTATGCCATCATGTATAAAGTTTTATTATTGTATATTACAACTGATTTGTAAAGAAGTATTGTATTTATGCACTGTAATTATATTGAGTACGGTTGTAATTCTAGTCATTATTTGTAGTTGGTTAATATATTCAGTAATTCAAGTTTTTCGAATAATTCTTTAAATCAGGGTTTCTAGACTTTTGCGGTTACTATTAAACCCTTGAGGCTCGACGGGGCAGTTGGTGGACATTCTACAGGAATCGAGTAAATTCCTAATATTGCTATTTAATCACGAGAACAAAGTATTATGTTTTCTACGTATTTCTGTAGATAATGCTCTACTGAAGGATGTCATAATACCAATAGTGATCTGATACTCGTCACTGTTAGGTATATTACGATTAATTAAAATATTTCTAATTTAATACTAAATTTCATTATTAATTGTTTGTTTGTATAGTATTTACTACTAGTGTATTCTTTAAACACATTATTGTTGTCTTTATATTATTTGTTTGTATTCAAAAGGTACAAGAAGCATGAGGGAATATTTGATTTGAAATCCTTTTTTTCGATCGAAATTTTAGACTATAAATGTTAATGATAAGTATTCATCAAATTAAAAACCTCTATAGTTTATTGTATTATGATATCAAAACTTATAACTTCATAATATGTTTATTCCATTATACCTGAGCAAATTTTCATTGTATGTTCAGTGAGGCTGTTGTATCCAGGTTATGAAACTAAATCAAATAGTTTATTACTATCTCGTATTCCAACATTTAGAAAACATTATTCGCATTGGTCAACCTTTATTTGACAAATGATTGTAGTTTGTTTGAAATAAATATTAAAGAAGATCAAATTCTGAAACGAAGGGATACACAATTTTAAACTATAGCACGCACGTTGTTAAGGTTTAATAAAACGACACAAACATATACACGTAGATATCACATTGATTATTACCTAAAACTATTTGTAGTGGTCTAATACATAGATGTGTATTTCAAAGCTAATACTATTTTGTATAGCCCTCACTTATGTAATACAAAATTACCAGAATGGATTTTATCTGATTAGTAAGATATCCAAAAACATCATTTAAACATTTTAAAATTGTAATTGAAACCTGTCTACAAATGGAGTCGAAAACGTATACAATTCTAACCTTCAGACGAATAATTTTATTCAATATGAATATAGCTTTGAAGTAGTCGAAGTTTCAAATCAAGTACGGAAGTCCAATACGATTTTATAAGAACATCCATTCAATATATATGTTAATTTTTGACATGAGATGGTCGTTCCATAGTCATTCAATAACTTGACATTTCATATGAATAGTTTTTCAATCATATTCCTATAATAATTCTTTTACTGTACTATGATATTGTTTAATGTATACATATTGTAAATATGCTAACGCAACCATAAGTAACTTGTTCTTTATTGTTATATTGTTAAAATAACAGGAAACTGGACCAAACAAACTCTAAATTAAAATTTGTATGTAAATTGTTACAATACCTTCAAAAATCATACATACATTGATAACTAGAATTCCAAAATTAACTTTATGTGTTAAACATAATTTTGGTTTTAAATGTGTTGATCGAAATTATTTCACATTTCGTTTTTTTTTAAATTATTAATTATTTTCTTTTAAAAATATTTGGTGAAGAGGATTCTAATAAAAAAAGTAATGTTAAAATCAATTTGCTAAAAATTGATAATTTAGGTACGTTGATTATTTTTCAAGGATTATTATAATTATCTTTTACAATATAATGTCCTAATAATTGCCTTCCATGAAGTAATCAATTCTTATTGTTTAAAAATAGGCCTGGATTATTTGATAGTAATTGAGGCATTATGTAAGTAAAATTTATATACCGTAAATAAATTTATTACTAGGAATGTATTTAGGGTGTTTAAATATATAATGTATTTGTTAATATAATTTGTCTATTTTCCAAGACAACAAATCAGGGATTATAAAATGTTCCAATTATATATTTGTTACCTCACGACCTCCGGTGGCAAAGAATTTAAAATTAAAAGAAATAAAAGCCCGGGATCTAAAGTAAAAATAATAAAATGGAGGGCGTGGAGCAACAAGTTTGGAAGTGTGCCACCCAAAATTAATTTAGCCCTTCAACCAAAATCACCTCAGACTGTCACTTACATCGAAAACAACCGTTAAAAAAAATAAGTACAAAAAGAAATAATACAATATATATTCCTTTCAACAATATAGTAACATAAGCTATGATCAGCTAGGATAATCGATAGAATACTTATATCCCAATACAGGAGGTTGAGAATGTTTTGCATAACAATGTTCTAGGATAAAAATAGCTAAAATCGTTTCCCTTTTAAATTCGTAGTTTAAAAATATAATTCCTTGATTTTACTGAAAAATTTCAAACATTTCTTGAATAATAAAAAACGACTGCATAAGGTTAAATGTTTAGAATATTTGAATTCTTTGCAGGATATTCAAAACATTATTTGTGACGTCAAAAGAGTTGGTAAATAAGACGATTGGTGAATAAATGTAAAGTTCCAAAACATCAGTATTTATACAGTATTAATAATTTAAACCAAGTGAATAATAAAGTATAGGGTTATCAATGTTAACATAATAATCTTTCCTTTAGTTAGTAAAATAATAAATAACTATTTAAACAAGGTCATATCAGTGATCCGTGTTTTAATATCAATATCCAGTGATTTCTCTTAGACTTACAGATAATGTTATACAGTAATAACATTAAACGTACGTGAGTTTATCTGTTAGGAATGAGTGATCCATACTTCAATATCAGTAACCCATAAATAATTAGAAATAAACATAAACATAGTTTACTACTTTTATACAACCGATCATTTATATATGTTGGTAACTAGTCATCATTGTTTTAATACATAATAAAATACAATCACAATATGTCGACCAACAATCAATTCAATAGACGTTGCGGAAGTTACATGGTGATTGATAATGATTGGAAGATCCCTTTTGCAAATTCAACTCTAATAACAATGTTATATTCTGAAAAATAAGAAAATAAACGTATACTATTTATCTTTTAAAATTTAAACAAATAAACCAGTTATGATTAAAAACTACGTTGTAATGGCAACACAATTAAAATATATAGTTGCTATAAGATTATTACATATACAAATCACCTATTTAAATTTCCTTATATCAGGAAAATAAATTAAACTATATAGGTCCGATAATTGTTAAAAGGTTACAAATGTCTTGTGACAGTAGTTACAGAAGTTTTTTTTCCCAATGATTTGAACATAGCAATAATGAAACCTTGTATAGCTATTATAATGTACGATTATAAGTTATACTATTCTACCAAAATGTTTTTACTATTCGGTATTTTTTTAAACAACAACATACTAGCTTTAAAACACGTAATAACTTTTGTATGATTCGATATACTGAATCACCTTTGTTTACGTTCCGATTCTTTCAAACCAGGAATCTTCCTTTTACGATTCGCTATAATATCGAATCTTCTTTCTTGACATGTCGTTAGTGTTCAAGATTCTATCGAAAAGGCTTATTAGGTGTACGATCAATACAAAACCATTTAACCGGAAAATATTCACTCTGGAAATATTTTAAATAATGATAATTTTTACATTGTTTTATTTATTTTTTACACATTTTGATACACACTTGATAATTTTCGACAATATTTTAATAACATAATTTGACTCTAATGGTATTTTTTGAAAATATTTAGTAAAAATTCATTTCTCTTATTTGACCCTAAATGTCATTATATTAGTTAGTGAAAGAGTAGGAACTACGATAAGGCGGTTATCTGTGACTTTTGATCCCTAAAGTTTGCTATGAACCTCCACTTATTTTCAACCATTTATTATAAAGTCCAGTCGTTTGGTTTCGTGTAAATTCGTATTTTACTTTCGCAGTTTGTTTCTCTTTATGGATAATCGACATCTTAAAATTACATATTTTTTCCAGTTATAGAAGGGAAATATTTATTTGGTGTAAAATATATTAACTTATGAATGTTTTTTTAAAATACAAATATTGTTTAATAACAGAAGGGCTACCATTTTCCTATACAAAATTTGTTTTTCTTACTAAATATCATTTCCTTTCAATTATTTTCGAAATATATCTGTATGGTTTTAAATATCGCCTAATAAAGCCAAGTTATTATAAAATCATAACTAAACATTAATCATATTACTGTTATGTTATAACACTGAAAAAAATGTATTGCATAATAACCTTATAACCTAACCTGAACTCACAGCTATAAAATAAATTTTTATATTCATGAAAATGATACTAAAATGTGATGATAAATGGTGCTTTCTACCATTAAAATACCTCATCCGCACTTTCACAATACGTGATAAATCTGGGACATTTCATAACAAAATATACCACAGTATTTTATTTTTTTATAAATCATCAAAAATTATTTAAAAAATTTAAATAAATGAGAAGAGTTTCAAATTTTTGTATGTAAAAAAAACAAAAAAAAAACTATAAATAAAAAATAATCAAAACTGTCATATTTTTAAATTATAATAGTTTAACGACACTTTTAAGAGTATAAGACAGTGGTAAACAACAAAGAGAAAAAAATGGTTTTTCGAAAATATAAGAACAAATAACAATTAGTAATAACGAAAATAATAATGAAGGTAAGTTAAACTTAAGGTTTGTATTGGAATTTTCAATAATTTGGTAATAAATATTAAGTTCTTGGCTAAATAATTTCTAATCTTAAATTTATCTGCTGTCGTTAATCCACTTGTGACATCGATATAATTGGAATCATTCTGTGAGATGTAAGGCTGGCGGTTACGTATGGAATATACTTCATTGAGAAATATCTTAAAGTTATATTTTTATATTTCCCATAAAATTATGTAATAAAAAAGGAAGGAGAATAACCCAAACTATATCGTACTTATAAATAGTAAAGGTAAAATAATAAAAACAAATTATTATCACAATTCAGCCGTTTGCGGATGATACATGTGAGTTGTGAAACATTATTAATAATTTTTTTTTAAGTATGCAAATAAAACAAATAATATTTGAAGGAAAAGGCAATGAAAATAAACAAATGTTTCAATTTTTTGAATTAAAACTAATATCATTTAAAAAAAAAAAAAAAAAAAAAAAAAAAACATTGTCAGCTGTAACGTCGGTATACTAATTGTTAATGCTCTCTGTGATGGAACCAAAACGACGGTTATTAAACAACTTTAACAGAAAACAAAACAACTTACTTAAAACTAATAATGAATTTCTAAATTATAAAATGTTTAAATTTTATTTCTTTGCTTCTTTATTTAGTATATAATTTTTTCATAAAGGAAGTCGAGGTTGAATTTGGTATTTTATATATTACATTTAAATCGAAATTTCAATAATAATTTAATTATTTTTTTCGCGATGTTTTGTACCTTGACTTATTTCACATTTCTCTTCACAAAATAATTACTATTTAATAGAAAATATATTTATATTTTACAAATGCTTATTTATGTGAAAAACACGTAAAATATCTGGGTTTAGTTGAATTATTAGAATCATGTTGAAGAATTCAAGTCACTATTGTTTTAAATAACAATTGAACTGCCTTATATGGTTATCGCCAGGAGACTTCTTTCTCAATTGTAAAACACTAACGCGTTTCAGAATATATGCTCCATCTTCAGAGTTCCATTCACTCAGTTGAGATCGTAACAAAATTAAAAATTAAATATAAAAACACATGGACATCACTATATATATATATATATATATATATATATATATATATATACATCACTTATCGTATCGCAACACTTGCGATGCGCATCATATCGATGTCCTAGGACAACTAACGTCTCGTATTTACAGCATGGTTTATTTAAGATTATTATCTTGAACTTTAAGTGCCGTATAGTATATTGTGTTGGAAGAGAACTTTAGTTGGTTGTTCAGTAAGTTGTGTGAGTCATGCTTAAATGATTTACAGATTTAAAACTCTCCAATCGCGTCCACATATTTCCCCTTTCTGCAAATATGTAGTGGTTCTAGGTTGTTTTCGAAATCTGTATAAGAGTGGTTTTCGTCAATGAGGTGTCTTGCAAAATTTGACATATTGCTGTTGATATTCTTCATTGGCATGTGTTCTTTAAACCTTTGGCGAAAAGCTCTTCACGTTTGGCCTATATAGAATTTATTACATTGGTCACATTTCGGTTTTATAAATTCCTGATTTAAGTTGTAGATGTTTGTCATGTTTATGACTGAGCAATTACTTTAATATTGTTGTGGGTTCGAAATGCCATTGTAAGATTGAGTTTTGTTTTTAATTTTTTGATAATATTGTTGGTAATATGTTACATGTCCACGTAATATCGTTACTAATATAATACATTCCTAGACGTGGCTAAACACAATTACTTCATAACAAGTTCTTGACTCCGTAAAGAAGGTACGTAGAAAAATAATACATCAACATTAATTCCTAGAAAATCAAAAAAATCAATATATTTTTGTGTAATCATTTGGTAATAATCATGGAAAATTGAGATATCAAAAGACCTATTCAAGTACATGCTATTTGAGAATTAGTAAAAATAGCTGTATCACAATTAGTAAAAACAAAAAATTATATAAAATTCTCATATTTTTCATACATGTACACATGCTATATAATTTAAAATAATTAATAATTGATTATTAGTTTTGTCTAAAACATTCCTAATACAACCAAAGAAGTCATTTTGATTATTTTTATCGTATTTAAAAAAATAAAATAAATTATATGGTTATTTATTGTAAATGTGACTAAATATTACGACAACTATGAACGAAAACGTTTAGGTGAAAATTTCCAACATTATGAAGGGTTATGTTAATGTTTCTACTAGCTTTATTTCTACTAAACCGTAAAAACTTCATGGGCGATAAAACCTCGCAGAGTATTATTGGCGGGGATTAACAACATTATAAAAGTATGCCATGCTTTTATGACGGAATCCGTTTAATAAAAAGAGAAGAATTTAAATATACAAGTGCTGCGACAAATTATTAGATAAAAATAATTTGTACCAACATTAAGTTTTATTATAACCTAAAGACCTTCAATAAAAGAAAAACACTAGATATTTTTATATTGTTTTGCTTAAATAAATACATTATTGTTTACGTTAAATTTAATGAATTACACATTAAAATAACATGGTAATTGGAATGTTTTAAACAATTATTTACAAGCAACATGCAGGTTAGCACAAAATCGACTAAGACAGTTGATAAACTAGGTTTTTATTCTTAATTTAATTTCAAGACTCATTAAACTCATTAAATTTCAAATATTACACAGCCACCATTTAAATTACATGGCAACAATAGAACTTCAATATATTCGTTGTCCAGTTAATTGGTACAATGTTAGCAAACTGGAAGGGTGTAACTTTAATTAAAACTACATGTTCTACGTTCAGCTATGGAATATAAAAACCTAAAATTATTTAAAGTACCTTAAAAATACATTGGAAACCAAATTTTCCACACAAAATAGTGCTAAAACCCGTGAAATAATGTTGAGAAGTATAAATTACTTTAAGTATTATTATTATTGAACATACTGTTTGTTTAAAAAATTATTCATTGATGTAACAACTGATCACCAGTCACTAGGATGCAATCAATAATTAAAGACCAAATACAGTTATCCTTATCCCTATCCTACAGAATATTATACACAAATATAAAATATTCTGTAAATATAAAATGAAACGTATAATGTAGGCTAGATGTATAAAATATTTAAAATGTTTGTTATGTTCTACATTTAATTCGAAGTGAAAATTATTATGTAAAATATTTAAAAAGAGTTTAACTAATTTACAATAAACAAATATTATATGGTGTCTACCTTGCTCATGGATTTAATATCATACGAATTATGTATACACAATTTTAATAACCTGTTGAAATTATAAAGAAATTATAGTTTTAATAATTTTCTTACGCCATGTTATAAATGATGATATACTAAATTTTAACAAATAACTAAGATCAGTCAAAGATTATAAAATCACCTTACTACAAACTTACAAGACTAATATTCTTTTTAAATCGAAACCTGTACTTTGATTAAATTCTTTAATAAGATTTTCTCTTTAGAAGTACAGAATTGAAAGTATTTACAATTGTTACAAGGTATTTGATTTCCCGTTATGTAGCTTATTTGTACGTATGATTAATATTATTCACAAAATAATTTTCTTGTTCAAACTTACATATTACTTCATTTACATGAAGAATTTCATTAATAAATAAAAACAATACTGAACAATTCTCAAGCTCAGACATATTTTAAGATTAGCTATATATGTTAACTTTACCGCCTAACTGAATTTCTACACATCTTTACAGAGCGGGAATACAAGAAATATTTTTGTCTCAAGATTATCTCTCACTCTAACCCCATAATGATTAATCTTGTTCCTATGTCTACACAACATGTCGTTTATAATATAAATGTGTACAACAATGCAATTTTTTTTATTGTTTTTGTGTTTAATTAAAACGTTTCAGTTATTAAAATCCAAATGCATATAGTTGAACATTGATTACGAAACCTATAATGTCTTTGGGATAACAAATAAATACTGATGGTGATTTGTCAGTTGAAATAAATATAAAGGTATACTTTTGAAGTTAGTTTTTTTTTTTTTTAATAGTAGAAATTGCTACAAGCAAAGTATCATTACTCACATTTAGTAAAAGAGAACTCTTCTGCAGTTTAATCTATTTCTTTGTTTTAAGTTGACACTTACACACACATATATATATATATATATATATATATATATATATATATATATATATATATATATATATATATATATAAGTCCAACTAAAAAACAATTATATCATACTTCATCCCAACACACCATTTCTATAAATACATTCTATACATATTAATAATTAATTGTAAATAACTTTATAAATAATAATTCTTTACAAACGACAATATTTATCTCCAAACCGAATCCTGCAACAAATAAACCCCACTAATTATCATTATATACATTTTACTTATTTACCTCATTCCATTTCTGTTTAATTATCGCCATAAACAATCCTACGTCTCTTAGAACCTGGTCGTCATTGCTTCTACCAATAAATAATTATCCTCCTTAGACATCCATGATTTTAAGTGCTTCCCAAAAAATCTAGAACGTAATTTTTTTAATTTATTGCAATTTAACAATAGTGTTGTGCTGAAACATTACCCCCGCATAGCCGGCATGCTTTCCCTTCCATATTCCATACCCTTAGCTTCCAGACCCCCACTCTCCACCAAGCCATTCCCCTCTCTCTCTCTTTCCCATATTCAAATACTATGCCCTCCCAAAATCTCTCATTACTTTGACAAAATTGTCCAGCGCCGATTTTCCCACATTTGAGTTGCCAAAGTTTGTGTCTCTATATTTGTAAACTTATTCTTAATCTGCTTTTTTATGAATTTTAATTTTTAATCTGAATTTTGAATTACCCAATCGAGGCCTATTTCTTCCATCTTTTTCTCTAATTTCCCTAACTTACACGTGCTTTTTAGCTCAATTTGATATTGAAAACATATCTGTTGCAAAAGTCCACATTTCCCATCCCTTAGCTTAACACATAACTCCATACTCTTACCTAATAAATCAGCCTGAACTGGAAAAATGATTAATTCCCATCTCGCGGCACAATTCGCAGCGCTACTAGGCACACTCATCACAGTCTTTGCAAAATCATTTTGAATGGTTTCCATCTCCTTAATATTAGTCTCGCAACCCCGTATTTCCCCTCCATATAAATACACCGATTTTACTAAAGAATTAAACAGGTTTTTCAATAGCGCCCAACTTATATTCGGTAATTTTGTTACTATTTTATTCATTGTTATAAACGCTTTCTTACCTTTTCCCTTTGCCATAGTTATATGATGATTCCAAGTGCCATTGTTACTTAGCCAAAACCCTTAATATTTTGTTTGTTTCCTTATTTTCATTTCTTGTCCCCCATAGTGCCATCGTTCAGATCTCGCTGGTTTACCCCCTTTTTTGAAAACTACTATCTGGCTTTTCTCTACATTTACTTTTAAACCACACGATTTAAAATAATTTCCCAGTACACATAGACCCCTCTGTAGACCCACAACTGACATCGATGGTATAACAACATCATCAGCAAATAGCAGAATCGGTATCTCCGTTCCTTTTATAGACTGAGGGTGCGTGCCACCCTCCAGAATGAACTTTACTTTCAATTTTCCCGTTTGTTATCCCCTGTGTTGACTTAATATTTAACTCTACGCTTTGATATATATTAATTAGTTTATTAATTATACTCGCCGACATACCTTTCCGTTTTAGTTTATGCCACATTGCCATACGAGATATTCTGTTAAAAGCCTTCTCAAAGTCAATAAATGCAGTATACAGTTTCCCTGTTTTTTGTTTTAATGATTTTTCTATTATAGTTTGCAAAACAAACACATTGTGAGCCGTGCTTCTCCCTGCCCTAAACCCAGCTTGATATGGTGAAATTTTTCTATAGACCTCAGCCCATCTGGTAATTCTGGACGCCATTATTATAATATATATTATAACAATTAATTGTACTCACGAATATACCTCCATGTTTAGATTGTAATAAATGGAATTGAAGATATTTATAAAGTATTGTTTGTATTAATCTGTTTCTACTGATAAAATAAGTAAAAAGACGATTTTATTCAGTGAACAAACAAAATTACGATCATTAAACTATATAAATGAGAAATCTTGGATCAAAATGGAATTAAGGTAAATATATATATATATATATATATATATATATATATATATATATATATATATATATATTATAACTTAAAATATTAGGCACATCCAAAACAAAGAAGGGAGATAATTTGTGGAGGTAATTTATAGTCTGAGATAATTTTAAATCAAACGTATACCGTTAGAACTGAAACATTCAGCACAATTCACAAAACGATTCATGAAATCTTTAGAAATCAGGAGTCACAACCCTTTTCCCTTACAATAATCATTTGTATGGTGGTTCAATGTATTACCATACAAACTGCTCATTCTTTGTTGTCGTTATCCAAGCTCGGTTTTGAATTGAAGACAATTCTTTAGAGCAGCCATGTTCCTTATATTGTATATCTTGGTTTCAATATCGTAAAGTACTGAACGGCGTTAGTTTATTTATATCCAAATATCCGGATGCTATATTTGCATATGTATTGTAAACCATTGCGATTGAAAACAAGAAATTAAAAATATATTTAAATAACCTTTCAATATAAAAGTTATGTATAAATTGATAGACATATACAGATCTCTAGACAAAAGGGATACTGTGTACTTTTCTTAAAAGATTTCGTAATTCATCAGAGGCTTAAAAAAATTATAGAACTCTGATATGTTCCATTTACTTACAGTAATAATAATTTCTGTACATTTTTGTACCCGTAATTTTGTATACAGCCAGGAAATCACAACCACAAATGAAAGTGAGAATTTTTTTTTTTTAATATATTTATTGAGTATAATACAGCACAAATGTTTCGCCTTTGCGAAATGTGAGCTCTAAATTTTTTTTTGTAGTAAGTTAGCTTAGATAGTCTATTTTATAAAATATTTTAACAAAATAAAATAATGGAAATACAAACGATAAATTTATTTCATATTAATAAATTAAAACACTTTAATTTCAAAAGCAACTATGTAGAATAATTTAATCTATTCTACATAGTTAATAGTGGTGGTTTTGGAAAATTACTTTTAAATATTATTAATTAATACAATATTTTAGCAATTTCTTTAATATATATTAAAAACACTTTGTTGTGTAGCAACATTTTTTTAAAGATCATACATAATAATTTTTAATATATACCCATAAATAGAAGTTATAAGTGTATATTGGCCTTCGGTTGTGTTGAGTCTAAAGTGTATCGTGTTAAAACTGGAAATGTAAGGATTGTTAATATACCTGATAAAATAACATTACGATATCCACAGATCAGCCAAAGTTTTGGTATTTCCCAACCCTTAGGAAATTCATTATTACATTTTATACCTGATATTCCTTTAAATCTATACTGCTACCCATAATATATGATAAATAACATGAGCTTATTTACGTATATGTTTTTTTACCATAATAATAAATTCAGGGCAACATAATTATTGATTCACTATTTCTAGCTATTCTTAAGACGATGAAAACTGTCACTCCAGATATGAGTCATAGCTGTTCAGTTTTATTCTTAAGTAATACAACAATATTAAAATTATAAAGTAATTATTAAAAGGCATAAATAATTGTATTATATATAATAAATATTTGACATATTTTTATTGCTACAAAGTCGTTTAATAACCCGTTTATAAATGGTATAACAATATTAAATTGTATTATTTAAAGATTTAAATAAAAAAAATGATATAAACTAACTCTAAACATTTATTCTTTAATATAATTGTTTTTATACATCTAAGAGATATTCTATGTTATTTCAGCTTAGTACAGTGTTGGATTTTTCAGCTCGTTTCTTTTTTTTTAGATTCAATGTACACTGATTCAAACTCTTGATGAAAAATATATCTCAAGAGGTTAAATAAAGTTATATAGACGGGGGAAAGATATTTAAAAATATCCAACCTATAAATAAATCTTAGACCAGTGACAATTAAGTCCAACCAAGGTGAACAGTAGCTTCAGATTACAGAGAGAAGTCTTATTATTTTAACTGCAATTTACATCATCAATATTATAATATTACTTTTACTTTGTACTAAAATAATAAATAAAGTTTTAGTTAACCTCAAATTAAACACTTTTAAACAGAGGGATTTTCTTTAATTAGATAATTTTCTAAAATAAGTCCAGGATTGACCAAAACGTATCAAAATATTGAGAAATGTATCATCTGAGGGAAACATTAGGCATAGCGAATTTTAAACAATCTGCTTAATAAACAATCCCACTTAACGTCGTGATAATAGAGTCTCTACTTACAAACTTTAGATTTAACTTTTGGTTTAGAGTATCTGGGTAAGTTAATGTAGCTTGAGTAACGTAAGATTTTCACGAAGTCCATAAGACCATTGCAATTCTATGAACTAACGGGCTCAGCAATGAGAACCATAGAGTGTGCGTTAATACGTAAACTCACAATCAACAAGGCTATATATTATATTGTTTAAAAACTCTTACGTAGGTAGCAAGAACAATTTGTATAATTCAGTTACAATTTTTGTTTAATTTGATATCCTTGTTTATTTATTCAGTTTACTACTATGTTTGTTATTACCCTAACATAACTATATATAAATATATATAATTTTATTTTTGTTGAAATAACATACCACTATCAGTTATAGAAAATTACATTTTATTATTTACAAAGGAAATACTGGTATCTGGTACCTTGAAATTAATAACAACCTTGAAAACAATTCTACAAACGTTATAGATTTCAAGGCCTGTAATATTTTTGCTGAACTTTGTATAGATCAAATAAATGTAATCGCCTCCAACGATTTAATCGATCAATGAAATTCGTTTGATCTCAAGATGGGGAGGCAGCCCCTCTCTTGAAATCTATGAAATAAATTAAATCGCTGGTAGCCGGACAATAAATATAATAA
The DNA here is from genome assembly GCA_963513935.1 of Aphrophora alni. Lineage (NCBI taxonomy): Eukaryota > Metazoa > Arthropoda > Insecta > Hemiptera > Aphrophoridae > Aphrophora > Aphrophora alni. Next base: position 54,815,680 of record OY740774.1, read on the forward strand.
TTCATTATTTCGTTAAGGCTTAGTTGAATATAATCCGATATTGTTAGTTCTGTGTGTAATAGATTTCAACGCAATACGTTAGTATATTGAGGAGAGTGAAACTTTTCTCTATCTTGAAATCGATCCATCAAATTCGATTGCTTTCTTAAACGTTATCATGGATAGCGCAGTATGTATTTTTGAAATCCAGTGTTTTCGGGATATCTTTGATGTATCCAAAATCATTTCACAGAAGAGAGCTAAGTCGCTTTTCAAAAATTGTCGATTTTAATCAATATATTTTAGCCCCTTCATATATAAGTCCATTTGCAAATACGAACCGCACAGCAGCTCTACCTTTTCCTTCTAATCTTGATTAAGTTTCAATTCTACATATAAGGGGATGGAGAGACAAAATAGAATTAATAATGAGTTTCAAAGGGTTTTGATTAAAACTAATACACTTATATTTTCTTTCATATTGATGAAGTTCCAAATTCAAATAATTAGTTCCAGATATAAGGAGGTGGTGAGATAAAACATCCAAACTTTTATAGTAGAACAGTTTATATCAAAACTAAAGAATCGCCAAAAATGCGATAATTGTAAAAACATTTATCTACAACTAATTGGGCAAGACTTATAAGGACACAAAGGCAAAATTTTGATAAAGTAATAATTGAGTAAACGCAGATGATAGACAACACTGTCTCGTCCGGTTATTACAGTTTTCATTTTGTTTGTAAAATTTTAGCAATGAGGCTCACTAATGTTTCTTTTTATTTTAATCGTCCAATTGCTATTGTCAAATTACTAAGCCACTCAGTTTTCGGCTTAACCTGTTTGTCCCGTGTTGTCTTATGATAACACATATAATTTAAGTCTTCCATAAATGTTGTTAAAATTTTATTCCTATAAATAGTGTTTTTTTTAAATATACTATCATTTAAAATAATTGTAGGTTTGTGATTATCTTGTTTTGTTGAATATGGTAAATAACATAAAATATATAATAATAAAATAAAAACAAACAACAAGAAAAACCAAATAAACAAACAAAATAATACTACATGAACAATATCGTTGAATGAAGAGCGGTACGCTCATCGTCGACTGATGACGTAACACATCTGAACTCGACCGATGCTGGGTTAATTTAAATTATCATAATATTTACCATTAGGCAGAAGATAATTCCCAAAGTAATTAATTGAAATACTCGTATCGGTGGAACTTTTCTTTTAATGCTTGGACAGGTTGGCTATTGCATTTGCTAGTGTTTTTACCTCCAACATTAAACGGCAAAATCTATTAACCGTTAATCAGATTTTAGTTTGAAATTCCTTTAGTGTATTCAAAGACGGAAGACAAAAATGTACAGTTTAGAAAAAAGAATACACATTGGTGTCGTATTATCAGATCAATAATTGGAAGGTTAGATTCCGTCAGACAGGCATGAAGCCGACGAATAGAGTAGTACCTTTTAGCCAATTCATGTAATACCAAAGAAATATTTTGTGTGAATCATTTCCACCCTTTTCCCACCTCATCAGTAATATATATAATGCTGCATTCCATTGATTTTCCTAAACATATATACAAATTGTAAAATTTAAAAAAGTAGTAACATCATAAATTGTCAAAATTTCATTAAATAAGTTACATTTGAATTTCTAACTAAAATTTTTGAAACATTTTCTGTCTTGTTGATAGTAACATTTCAGTTTGTTAATCATTCTATAGCCAACCATTTTATTATGATATAATAAAATGTATTCGAATTACTAAACATTTTCGTTCTAGACATAGACAACTACCGATAAATATATATTTTTCAATTTTTTGTCCATAACTGAATAATTTTTGTACTACAGAAAAGATTGAGAAACATGTTGTTTTTTGTTAAAAAAGAAAAAAAAATATTGACTCTGAATAATTTTTTAAAAGTTAACGGTGGTTTAGATATTCCAAGTTGAATATTAAAAATGGATGGTAATTTGAAAATATAAGGGATATATTATTTGTTTTGTACCCTATCAAACCGTTGAAAACATTGCCTACCCCTAATTTTAACTCAATATCTAATCTATTTTTGGAGTTATAGTGAGTTTTTTTTAACAAAGTTTGAATGGGACTAAACTAAGGGGAATTCGAAAAAAAAGTTACTGAACATTTTAAATTTATATAGATAAATAGACTCCGAATCCGTATAGTTCATTAAGGTATTTATGAAAACTTGACTTATATGCAGTGAATTAAAAATTGCGCTGTTAACTATCATAATTAATGTCAATTATACAAACGGAAAAACAAATGAATTGTAATACTAAATCTCAATAAATATTGTTCATATTATTTATTTTTATTTTAGACGCAAAATTTTAGGCGACACATTTAATAATCCTGAGGTACGTCATGACTTACACAACAATATTACCTACTAACAAATATATTATTAGAAATATCTTATCTTCCCAACATAGCAGCTACACATGTTTTAAAAGACTATCAGACGTAATAAATAACATATAGGAAATTAAACTCAAACTAATTTAAATAAATAGTTATGTTAAAACGTAATTACATCAGCTCTTTTCAACATCACACGCATAGTGCTTGATAAAACGAAGCTAATTTTATTTCGTACGGTGTTTAGTATAATCAAATAAAAATCTAAATAAGTATATATATATATATAACGTCGATAATAGAGTTATAATTATCTTGATCTGAAAACATTAGGTAAATACGACTATTATTATTTATAACGTCACCTATAGTAAAATCACAACAATGAATTAAACGTTATCGCTGTTATTGCCTGTGTAAGTGATATTCGATAAAAAAAGGTTTTTCTATTGTATGGAAAAAGAGTGGAAATGCTGTAAAAACACTCCATTGTTAGGACAAAATACAATTTAACGGGACAGATAAAAGGCCAGAGCTAAAAATTTATTTAATTCTCATTCTAAAAACGTTGAGTTTAATGAACATTTAATCTCTTTGTTGTATATTTTACTTGTGTGTGTGTGTGTGTGTGTGTGTGTGTGTGTGTGTGTGTGTGTGTGTGTGTGTGTGTGTGTGTGTGTGTGTGTGTGTGTGTGTGTGTGTGTGTGTGTGTGTGTGTGTGTGTGTGTGTGTGTGTGTGTGTGTGTGTGTGTGTGTGTGTGTGTGTGTGTGTGCGCGCTATATATGTTTGTACGTTTTATTAAATTTTACGTAAAACTCTACATCTTTTAAATTTTAATCGGTATGTCATTTTACTGTCATTAATTTCTATATTAAATATGGCTAATTATTAAAATGAAAGGTAAACCTATCCTATAGTAAATTTTTGCAACGCGTAAAACATTTTTCAGTTTTACAACCAGTAAAAATAACCTAAATTGATTATAATTAATAAAACACTTTCTGCAATGGAATATATTTTTAACCAATATATAATAGAAGTTTTAATCATAAAAAATTTAATTGACTTAATCAAAATTTTTTTATGTAAAATGGTTGTAATTTTGTAAGAGGGGTAGCTATAGTTAGGGATATTCACAAATGAGTTTAATATTTATATTTAAAATATGAATTTAGCAGTAAAGTTGGTATATACTGAAGAGTTCAGAATCTTTAATATAATATTATGAAGCCTGTCGTATGTGATACTTATTTAGTTGTTAGCCCATTATATTTTTAAGGTTTACAATTATAAAAATTATAAATCATCATTAAAATTAAGTGATACCTTTGTATACTAGTATTTTAACGCAAACTTATTCCACCTTCATTCTTAGTGTTTTTTTTTTTTTTTTTTTTTTTTTTTTTTATAAAAAGAAACACATAATGAATAATTTTAGAAATTAAATGGAACTTGCTATTGTAAAATTTGTTACGATTAATTTTTTCTTTTTATGAAGTTATTACAATAAAGATTTTAAAGATACTTTTATTTCTACAAACGACATTGTAACCTGAGCCAATATGTTCGATACATGAGTTGTCTCTGCATTAAATTTTAGTTATTTGATGTAAATGGTTCACGGATATACAATTGAAGTAAAAATAGTTAAGAAAAAACATTAGAGTAAATATAGATGGTTTTAAATAATCCACTTTATTATTTTAAATCTAATGCTTCATTTCACTTCTCGTCACCGGTTTTTTATTATTAAGATAAGAGGTAATGACTACTTTGAATAAAACACTTGCATCCAAATAATGATGTATAATTTTAACATCATTTTTGTTAGTCAAAAGTAACAAATTATGATTAATTTGAACACAATATTTTATGTTTTGTGTATGTTCTCGTGTTTAGCTATTAACTATTTAACAATGTATTTTGATGATACACTGTTTTATTCCAATAAAAGTTATATTATTATTTACTCACACTAATTATAAATTTAAACAAGAACATTTAGGAATGTACAATATTTAAAATAATAATCCCTGATCTTAAAACATTATTTGCTCAAGTAAATCCAAGAAGGATTGGAAGATATATTTGGAACGAATAGTGATAATAAAACTCCTTACTACTGTTGCCGCTTACCTACTGTTCATATATATATTAACAAGAATGGGTTTCAAATAAACATTACACAGAAATTACACCATTGTACAACATATAAATCTGTATTTAACGGTTTAGTTTTGTTATTTACGATACCGACATGGACGATATGATATTGCCATCAGTCGTAGTGAGCAGGTGTTTTCCAATATGTTCAATATATCATTGTGAAATATACATCAATGATGGCATAGTGGTTTATGTTTGTATTTGTTAAATCTGGAACATTATTTACATCTCGTTATAGTGATGTTGAAAGTAATGAAATTAGATTTTTTTTTAAATTAGAGATAAAAATTTGTAAATATATTTTTTGAACTACGGTTCGTTTTATGGACGGAATTCTGTGAAACTTACTTAAACATAGGGTATTATTTCGTAAGAAGGGTAGAAATAATTTATAAGGTAGGTTCCAGTTTTGACTTTCATTGAAGCCTACCAGTAATTATAAAAATTTATATGGAGATCGGTACAAACATCTCTTCCAGCAATGAGCACATACCATCTCTATTTTTTATGGAATAACATTTATTCCTTAGAGTTAGATATTAATTAAAGTGTCCACAGAGTCTAGAGTCCCACAAGTAAAACAGATATTTTATATTATAGCGAATATCATATTGGAGATTAGCTATTATCTTCAGGTTAAAATAATTTATTATAATCATGAACATTCACAAGTGTATCAAATAATTACAAATAGGACCTATTTTCACTATCAGTTACACAAATATTTAATAATCCTTTGATATATTTACGCCTCAAAAGTACCTGTATTTGGTACAAATATTGATTCCTAAAACAGCTTTAGCTCATCACAGTGATATTTAAAGTTTGTTTTTAAGCCGCTGAGTGACTTACATGAAATAGCTATACATTATGCAACCATAATGCCTTCTTCTCTCGTGTACAATATTATATATATTCACCATTTCTGTTCACTAGAAAATGAGTGATGTTTACAGTAGTCAACCAATTTATTTATTATTCCATTCTGATTTCAAATAAATCCATTTTTCCTAAATGGCATACGTCCAAATTATTATTCTACCCTTCGAAATATCTGCGTTGATTAATTATACTTACAGTTTAATATTTCACAAATTAGTCCTGAGTTTAAATTATGTGTAGGCCTATGTGAAAGAAGAGATATTATTTAAAAAAATTAAATTTACAGTGAATGAATTAGGATTTATTATAAATAAACCTCAAAACAACGACTTACCTTAAAACTTTTATAATTGTACATGTTTTAACAAAAAAATTCCAACAGTTAATATTTTATAAATAAATAGATTTAGTTAAATCTTACTTTTTTCACGATACGTTAGTTATTATTAACTTCATCATTGTGTATGACAATGATGATTTTCTAAAAAGTTAAATTGTCAAAACAGATTTAGATATTGATTACACATATTACATACAAGTTTCATATATTGTAATAAGAATAGAAAAAGTATTGATTTTTTAATTATTTGATTTTTCCGCTTATACGTTTTTACTATCAAGTATTTAATATACAATAATATTTCACGTGAAAATTATTGTAGAAAAAGTATGTTTTTAAAAAATTAAATCTTAAACAACGTCCCCTACTTGAAATATTGTCTGTTCAATATCGCGTTGTTTTGAAAAAAATATTATAACAAGTTATAGTTTTTTGATAAATATTATTTTTAAAATTGAAATAGATAAATACGTAAATATTTATTCATTTAAATAGATAAAGAAATATATATTTACTTATTAAAATAGACTAATAAATATATATTTATACATATAAATTATACTATTTAAAACCTATAAATGATCTACAATGAACATCTCTGATATATTTATTTTTTGTAATCATTTCTTCTTTTTGGTTTGAGATTACTTTTTCAAACTCGTGAGACTAATTTGTGCTTAAAAGTTTTTTACACTGAAAAGAAGAAATGGAATATTAGGTTACTACATTTTTAAATAAGTAATTTTATGTTTTGTTAACTTTTATTTTATTTGTTAATGTCATTTAAAAAATGAATCTTTTTAAAGATTAACGAAATAATAACCATTTTTATGAAGAGAGGCTTCGGAGAAAGATAATTGTGTAATATTTTTGGATTGTAAAATAAATGAATTCAAATCGAATTAATGTAGAATACAATACATAGTAAAATAGAAAACTCTGAACTTCTTTTTGATTGATGTATCGGAGAAGGAGTTACTTTACTCTTATTTTCTCGTTTAAACGAGGGATTTAAAATGAGGTATCACTCAATAAAAGTTGCTATTTAAAATGTTTGTCTTGCAATCCCCATCCCAACCAAATAAGGGTAAAATTAATTTATGCCCCAAAAAGGTGCAGAATTTAACCAATATAACTGCCTAAAACTTAGAGTATATACGTATAACAGGTTTAATATTATGAAATTGTTGCGGAACTTTTGAATCACTCTGTATATTAGCAATAATATTTAGTCTAAATATACATAAATAAGTTAATTTCTCACAAAATTTCGTTACACAGATTGAATCAATATCTGTCAGAATGTAAGTGTTGATAACGAAACATTTTTATAAGCTTCTCCCGATGAAACATTATCAAGGCATATATTAAATTAACGTTACTATCGGTCTTGTATGTAAAATGTTCACTTTATTTATTTATTTTTAAACAAGTAGCGATATTTTGCACAAACAAATCAAAGTTTTTTTCTTCATTATATAGAAAATTGCAGTGCGCTACGATTTAAATTCTACTAAATAATAATCATTTTACAACAAATTTATAATAGGATTAAGCTTATACACAAATTGCAAATCGAGCATTATTAAATAACTAACAGTGAAAAATAAACATATTGTGGACAAATAATATATATATATATATATATATATATATATATATATATATATATATATATATATATACTGCGTATTCTAAATAATAATATTATCAATATGTTTAATACAAATTTTATAATAAGTTATAAAATATGTCTTCTAATATATATATATTTAGAAGACATATTTTAAAACTTATTATAAAATTTGTATTAAACATATTGATAATATTATTATTTAGAATACGCAGTATATATATATATATATATATATATATATATATATATATATATATATATATATATATATATATTACAAAAAACAATTGAAACGTCGTGGTTCAAGAGGATCGACTTAAACAAATACTTCGTATTGCGAAGCTAAAGAAAGGATTACATTCTCTATACCGAAGTAATACATTTAGAGCTTACAGTTCCTCCGGCAATTAACAACCGGATACAGTAGACTTGGACTTCACAGTAGTTGGGGAATCAAATTACAACACTTTTTATTTGCTTCTAAATGCGTTTTAATATGGTGGGAATAAACCACTTCTACGGGTTGGGTTTTTGTTTCCGTACTTAAAGACTTTAAAATATTAGTTTTTCATTGACAATATGTTTTTACTTTTGATTTAGAAAACTATGTTACGTACACAATAAGTTACAGTACTTTTATGATATATTTCTGAATATATGTTTAAATTAGTAACTTTGACCTTTAATTGTTTATATAATATAGCCTATATATATTCTTTTAAAATTCAGATTTAAGTATTTTTGTTAACAATTCCAGACTTTCTTTGGACTGATTTCCATATTTTATTGCCCGTTTTTAACGGATATTTATGTTTCATGGCCAGCTTTGACCGATGTTTGATCAATTTTCACGTTTTAAGTCGAGTTTTGGACTGATTTTCACCTTTTTGGACAGTTTTAGATCGATCTCTTTAAGGCTTGTTTTTCTATTGATCTTTATAATTCAATGCCATTTTTGGACGGATTTTCACATTTTATCTTCAGTTTTTTATCGTTATTCACGTTTCTAGGCCAATTTTGTATAGAGTTTCACCTTTCACGGCCCGTTTATAGACTTACAGTATATTCACATTTAATGGTCATTTTTATACCGATCTCTTCAAGGCCCGTTTTTAACTGATTTTCACCTTATATCGTCAGTTTTTGATAATTCTTCACGTTTCAGGGCCATTTTTGGACTGATTTTCACATATCAAAATCCATTATTGACGTTTATTCATATTTCATGACCAGTTTTTGACTGATTTTAACCTTTTATCATCAGGAATTGATCGACCTTCACTTTTTAAGGCATGTTTTGGACTGATTTTCACATGCCATAGTCCATTATTAGCGTTTTTTATGTTTCCTGGCCAGTTTATGACAGAATTTCAATATGCAATGCCGATTTTTGAGCAATTTACATCTTTTATCACCAGGTTTTGAACTATCTTAACTTTTCGAGGTATGTTTTGGACTGATTTTCATATATGATTACCCGTTTTTTACGTATATTCATGTTTCATGGCCAGTTTTGACCGATTTTTGATAGATTTTCACGTTTTAAGTCGAGTTTTGGACAGTTTTAGACGGATCTCTTTAAGGTCTGTTTTTGACTGATCTTTAAAATTCAAGGCCTTTGGACTGATTTTCACCTTTTATCATCAGTTTTTATCGTTATTACAGTTTCTAGGATAATTTTGTACAGATTTTCACCTTTTATGGCCCGGTTATGGACTTAGGCTATATTCACATTTAATGGTCATTTTTATACCGATCTATTCATGGCCGGGTTTGTACTGATTTTCACAATACATTGCTCGTTTTTGACTATATTCACGTTTCAAAGTCAGTTTTTGACAAATTTTCACTATTTATCGCCATTTTGTGATCGATAGATACGTTTAAAAACCAGATTTGAACTGTTTTTACTTATTCGCCTGTTTTCGACTGATATTCGTTTTTGAGAGCCTGTTTTAGACTTATTTTGAATTTTCAAGGATCGTTTTGAATAATTTTCATCTTATATCGTTAGTTTTTGATAATTCTTCACGTTTCGAGGCCATTTTTGGACTGATTTTTACATTTCATTATCCATTATTGACGTTTATTCATATTTCATGGCCAGTTATTGACGGATTTTCAATCTTCAAAGCCCATTTTTTAACAATTTACATCTTTCATCGCCAGGTTTTGATCTATCTTAACTATTCGAGGCATGTTTTGGACTGATTTTCATATTTCATAGCACGTTTTTAAAGTATATTTATGTTTCATGGCCAGCTTTGATCGATGTTTGATAGATTTTCACGTTTTAAGTCGTGTTTTGGACCTATTTTCACCTTTTTGGACAGTTTTAGACCTAACTCTTCAAGGGCAGTTTTTGGCTGATTTTTAACTTCTATCGCCAGTTTTTGCTTGATCTTTACAATTCAAAACCATTTTTGGACTGATTTTCACCTTTTATCGTCAGTTGTTGAGCGTTATACTTTCGAAACATGTTTTGGACTTATTTTCACCTTACTGTCTTGTTTTCGACTGATATTCGATAATTATACCCTGTTTTAGACCTATTTTTTATTTTCAAGGCCCGTTTTTGACTGATTTACACCTTTTATGACCAGGTATTGATCTATCCTAATTATGGGAATATATTCCCTTTAATGATGAAATATTATTGAAAAACATATATTTTTACCAGTTTTATATTCCACCAAACAATGTTATTTATTAAAGTACGATTTCTAGCCGTATAACAGGTTTTAACCTCGGGATGAAGTGACCCTTTGCTATTATCTTGTAATACAGCAGGAAGTATTTTTTGTTATTATTATTATTATTATTATTATTATTATTATTATTATTATTATTATTATTATTATTATTATTATTATTATTGTTGTTTATTATGTTATTATGAATTTTATTTTATATGTATTACATTTTATAATGTGAACAGTTGTCTATTTTATTATTAAGCATATAAGATTGTCAATTTTTTCCTGTTAAAATTATGTATAAAAGAGGGTCAAATAAATAAATTTTTCATTTTCTGTTTTATTTATAATAATAATGTAACTTTTATAAGAAAAACCTTTTTTTTATTCAAATAAAAATTTAACAATTAATTGGTAGGTTTTTTTTTTTACTTCTAAAATAAGAAAATATATTCTGGCTCCATTTTTAGGTCTTAACAAGACAACAGACTAAACACAGGATATATAATTGAATTATATCATTTAACTCTAATATTTGTAAAAATAAATGGGATTTGAATTTATGATATTCGTTATAGATAAACATTCATAGTTTCGTAAGTAATATAATATATTATCCATTTTTTTTAATTTACAATATATATTTTATGAAATTTTACTAATATATTCTTGTATATTTAAAGAGGGAATGGAAAATTTTGGCGTAAATCTATGCCTGAAAAAAATGTAAGTCTGCCTTAATAGTTCGTAAATAGCAAGACATATAATTAATTTTACCTGCTCAACTAAAGATTAAATACTTTAAGTTATTTAATATTACAATAAAACATTTAGTCGTTTTAAATTTAGGTGTTTTAAAATAAACGATAATTATATTTAATATTCCAACTAACTAACATTTTAAAATAAAATTATTTTAAAATAAACTATGGTGAGGGCATGTTCTGTATTCAGCATTTAAATACGTTATAAATCAACTATACTGACTTAAGTATGTCCGTTTATGTTGGCGGTATTATAGTCTAGTCATTTGTAATTACAAACTTTGTTTTTAAAATTACAGTATAATAACAAGTAGTATAATGTAATTAAAATCTTCAATTTAATTCCAGCAAGAACTCATTTGATTATAATTGCATTTATGATTTATATATTTGTATAATGGAATACAATTTAAACTTAATTATATTCAGAAAATACATTGACGTTATACAAATTAGTAAAGTACTATATGTACTTTATTTATTTTAAAGAAATAACGAAATAGAAGGTAATCATTCTACAGGAAATAAAACATCGCGAACGACATAAATAAGGCCTAAAGTGGGATGTGGAAATTGGATTAGGATTGTTTATTTCACTCTAAATGGTCAATAAATGGGGTTAACAAACTAACATTTAGGGTTAAGATTTTTGTGTATGTATGGAACAATGTATTTCAATGAACGTTGTAGTTAATGGATTTTGTACATCTATCATTAAAATTTTGATTTACGTCATGCTATTTATAATGGGAAAAAACGTAATAATAGAAAATAAAGTAACAACTTTTAATTAAATATTTGTAAGGAAAATTATATTTACGAAAATATGTACACAAAGAAGAAATATTTATAATATTTCTCAAATTCTTGTAATATATTCTTAGATTTTTATTAAGTGTTCAATTTGAATATTTATAACAATTATTATGCATAAAAAAACAAATTCACTGAAATGTTGACAACTCATTTAATTTAGTCCAGTTAAATATTCCCTCTTTATATTATTTACAATTATTTCCAATTATTAATTAATTTTAATTTATAATATTTTTTGTTGTTTACTAATAACTAGAAAGTTTTAATCCGGGGTAAGTCTAACACCTAACTTTCAAACAAACACTAAATGCAATATTGACAATAAAACACAGATTGTAAATGACTGACGTCTAAGAATGACGGTGGTGCTAAGTATATAAAAAAATGTCAAGTTGGGCTGAAATAAGTTATTTGCTGTTAACAATTTTGTATATATAAGAATTTTAAATTAAGTAGGCTATATTATGTCTAATATTTTATACAGAGTTCTAGGAGAAAAAGTCAATAAAACGCTAATAAATTGTCGTATATGTATAATCCATTATCATTTCTATTGATATCATAGAATTAACATGTCCATTCATGTATAAATATTATTATCTATTGTTTCTCTGCTACTATTCATAACATATATATTTTTTAATAAAACAATATTAGTCATTATTATTTTTTTTAAACAAACAGGGAAATGAACAAAAAATTAGAGACCTAGTTCTTACTCTAATAGTGTCATCGATCTCGAATAACAATATTTGGTCATAAGAGATCTGATTGTAAAAACGAAAAAGAGGCACCTGAAACAAAACCACATAAAAAAGGTATAGATCCAGCTAGGTGCCTAGGATATTCCAAGGATGTTCTCACTAAAAATGATCCTCGGTAGTTATTAGCACCATTATCTCTGTTTACTTTTGTTTTACTTGCCTGCAGTTGCACCGTCCTTATATAAGTCTTACATGAGATTACTGGATATCCTTTTCTCGTTACACTGACCAGTAAGAAATATGTAATTAAGAATATGACCCATACTTTCTCAATCACTAACCCCCGAAAACGAATCTGAACAAATCTTCATCAGAAATGTCAGTTTGCTAGCTACCATAAGAAAAATAAAGTGAACCGTGGAAGCTGTCTTAGATAAAATAATAATATACTATATTCTAATATTTTCCTAAACCTACTTCGCCGGTGCCATATATACGGAAATAATACTGAATTGGAATAGAGATTTAATGACGTCGCTCAAGATTCATTTTTGTGATTAACAGATTATGCTTGAACCGTAGATAGTTTTCATTTTACTGTGCAGACTGGTTTGTGTAATGGATATTCACATTATTGTAAACAAAAGTAATTCTTATGATTTTGAAGAACTACTTCTTTTTACTTCTTCTGCAAACAATTGCATATTATGTTATTTTTTTATTTACCCCATATAACTACTTACTTGACATTTTATTAGAGATGTACAACCATATTTATGTAATACATTTTTGTAGGTAGACACACTGATGGACTAGCAGAAATCAAACATCTTTTCAAAAAATATCGTTCGAATTTAAGATACACCAAAACCGATATATCAACAAAAACCATAAATTCAATTACCTTGTCCATCAAGTCACATTCTTTATAGTATGTACGTTTGAGAATGTTAAACAAAAGGCAATATTACAAACATATTAATAACTTTCGGTTGTACATTTTAAAATCAGTTTTTAGGAAGTATACTTTGATTATATGGAAGAGATAATAAAAACTACGGAAATATATGTTAAACTGATTTAGATCAATGGTTGTAATTAAATTGTTAAAAAAACCTTTTTTTAAATAATTTTGTCAAAACTAAAACACATGCATGGACGTATGATATTCATAATTTTATTATTTATAAAAAAATTCACAATGATCTAGGAAAAGTACCAAGTTTTGCATCATAATAGAAGTACGCACTAAATATTAGAGTCGCTTAAAACGATAAGTATATATATATGTGTGTGTGTGTGTGTGTGTGTATATATATAAATATGTAATTAAATTTTTAATTAAATTTGCTCCACCGATTTGTTTTCTGCAATATATCTTATTATGTGATGTATTTGGCTTTAATTTTCCAATAAATGTGCATTCCTTTGTAATTCCTAATAGCTAATAGAATTTCGTTACTACAACAATTGAACTTGTTTGTTGCAACAAATGGAAGTATATGTATGAATAACAAGTCTTTCATATTTTTGAATTTATTAAAATTATCATTTATTACATACATATTTGATATTTCAAATGTATTAAGTTACAAATTATTACCATTGTATATAATTAATACTCAAGGAAGCAATATGCAAATAAATGCATTAAACGCTCTATTTTTTAATTTTCAATAAATATTAATGTTGCAAAAATGTTAGTTTTTAATTTCATTCAAATATCGCAGTTTATTGATGTTTGCTAATAGATCATAGCACTAAAATACAATTTTTCTGACCATTCTTACACTGAGGACTAAAGTGATTCCTCTAATAACAAATGTGACGTAACGAAGGAGACCGGAAGGGTATGTATTTCTTTTTAGATTTGTATAACGTTACCGCGAAAACTAAACAGTTCCTGAAAACTAAACAAGATACATAACATATACCATAACTTCTGTCAGTACTGTTTCAGTTTTACCAATAATAAACACCTGTCTGGCTTCTTTGATATTGTTTACAGAATTATGCTGAGTGTACCTTGCCACTGAGGACGATAACAGTAGTACATATCCATTCGTACATGGGAGAGTGGCAATTACCACTTCCCCAGGATGATTTAATTTACTATAATGAAAAATGGTACAACTGGTTTCCGATTTATTACATGGGTATGAGGTTGGCATAAGCCCAGAAACAGATAGATCCCTCCGGACAATACTTAATTAATTAATAGTTCTGTTAGAGAGATGGTGGCGAAGGGCAAACGTGTAGACGGAGGCTCGGTTATGAAACTAAACGTAGGTTTATTACTTTTTTTAGCATTTATAAACATTTGTTTACATGATTGAAAATTTTCCTGCAATGAAAGCAGATCAGTTGCAGCTGTAGAATTGATACTTACTTTAATTTATTCTAGCCCTTGATTAAAAGTTCAATTTCTTTTCCTAGAGACATATTCTCTCTAATAGTTTTGAAATTTAAGTGTTTTGTATTAATTCTAATACCTGTGTCAGGATAGTATCAGTGATGACACCCACATTAGCCACCTTATTTGTTTACAGCAGATTGCGTAAGACTGTACTCATAGCAATAACCGTACCAGACTTTCCCCCGAGGATCACCACTTCAAATACAAGTTCTGCCTTTCATAAACAGTCCTTTATGTTTATTAATTCTCTCATGTCAAACGTTTTAAACAAGGCACAAATGAAATTGATTATAAGGAATTAAAATTTTTAATTTATTAAAATTTAAAAAATTTCGTAAACAACTGAAGAAAACTATATGTTTCCGAAACATGCCTAGACCCCAAATTTCAATTGTCAACCCAGCTATGGCCTTCAATATTTTATGGATAGTTTCCCTAAGGAAACTATTTGACCCTTAACCACGCTCTGCTTACAGAAAAATATGTGACACTCCCCTTGGGAGTAGTCTAAATAAATTTGGAAGTTAAATATCCTGCATCGATTTCTTTATCAAAGTAATAAACAAAAGTGCACATATTTCAAATAAATAAATAAAAAATAACGCCTCCATTTACTTGATAACTGTTGTTCAAATAAACTGGAAACTACATTAACAAAAATTAAATACATGCTAGTGTCACAAATTATGTGAAATAAAAAAAAAAAACTCTTTAAACAAAAATAAAAATAAATCATTTGATTAGATCAAGATTTTATTTTGATTATATTTTATTCTTTATATTACAAATATATGTTTATTCATATATATTTATATATTTTTTAAAAGTTTAATTGCTATAACTACAAAATTATGTTTAAAAATAATATTTTTATAATTAAAAAAAAATTAGTTATTGAAATTGTAATTTGTAATATATGATTTTATGGAGACTGTGAATCGAAAGGTTACTTAAGCTGGACACTCATGAAATAATTAAAGTTTATGTTATGTATATTTTGAAATATCATTTGGCAATTTTGTAGTGTTTCACTATTGAATATAAAAATATATCAGATTATTTTGATGAACAATCTCTCATAGTTATAGGATATATTTTTAGTATTCTATCTGGAAGTTGAACCAGAATAAATCTCTAGAATTACATATAATGTAGTATGCTATTATGACATTGTTTAAACAAATAGAAAATGGTAAATAAAGGTTTTAGAATATATTTAAATAAACTCCCTAAAACTTTATTTTACAGGTATTTTAAATAAGGTTACACGTGCTATTTTGAGTAGTTAGTCTATAGTGTATTAAAGTTATACATATATGAAACTTTAATAGAAAAATTTACTTGTCTAAAATGGTGACATCTTTCGTGTTATTCAAATAAGTAAAAATAAGGTTATGCAGACCAAGAACAGATTATACATATTTTGTCACACAATAGGTCTTAGGATTTCTACATTTAATATTTTAATATTTAAACAAATAATGGTTATTTTAAATTTGACCTGTAAATAGATTTTAAAAAAGAAAGTATGAAAGAGGAAAAAAATCACTAATAGATTTTATATGTTATGTTTCTTCAAAATACAAAACAACCAATGGTATTAAACATGACCATTGGTAGATATAATTATATTGTGACAGAATACACGTCTTCGGTCACTATCTTTCAATACCAGTGATAGTATTATAATACTTATATTATGTGTTCGAAATAATGTATCTATTTCCTACATGTATTTATTAAAACATTTTTCTCTTTATAAATGTTTCAATATAACATTATATAATAAGTTTGTAAAGAACTGCACACAAACACACACACACACGCGCGTGCGCGCATACACACGTGCGTGGCGCACACACACACTAACGCGCGCTCGCCCGTGCGTTTTTATGTGCTGGAAATATTCTCCCTACATAAGGAAATTCTACTGAAAATTATATTGTAATAGAAATGATTCTAATTCAAAAATACAAGTATCAAGCTGTATCAGAATTTGGTCGGGGAATAAAGGTTTTAACGATATGACCAATGACTCGATGGTGCATGAAATAAGTGTATGGAAGATTTTACACCTCAAAAATGGGCTGATAGATATAATAAAATAGTGACGAAAACCATTCCGATATCATAATCTATTTTTTTCGTTCTTAATAAATCATCCCGTATTAAAAAAAAATTGTGAAATTCTTAGAAGAACTTTTGAAGTTCGTAAATTTTGAAGTGGAAAAATATTATATTTGTAAAATACATAAATTTCAATTTCTATGATGAAATATGGTCAAGGAAAAAAATGTTGATAAAATAAATATTTGTAAAATTTACAAACAAGTAAATTTCACCAGAATTTTAGGTAAAATAAATAATAAAATATAATATATTCAAAGGTTTATTGACTTTAAAAGGAGGTAAAATAGTAAAGTGAATAGATTTTCAAAATAATTTAAATATAAAAAGTGAAACTACTAGTATAGAATACATGAAAGGAATTGACTATACTATGGCAGAAATAGATTAAATGGCGGAGGGGCGATAAATGTTTTGTTTAAATAATATAAAATAATAATGTCTTTAAATCACATTAAGTTATGATATTTAAAAGATAAAGTTTTACATAAAAATTTATTTAGTAAATAAATGTATCGTTGTCAAAATGTCGTAAGTAAAGAATATAACTTTGTATTATTACATAATAATAAATAATAGTAAATATAAGTTTTTAGTTGTCGATATGTACAAACATAATTTAGTTGAATATTTAGTTGAAAGAACAAAGGTGTGATATTTGACAGAGTGATTTATATTGAAATCTTAAAATCATAAATAATTGTGAACGAACTAAATTAGGTACAGTAATAGAGAGACATTATTTAATAAAAATATGCACTATTAGCTACAGTATAATTGCATCAGTTCTTATCTTGCTTGTAACTCAAAATAGGTATGGAATGGAGCTATGGAAGAGTTTCCATGCAAATACTTACTGAGTTTTACAAATTCAAAATTCAAAATATTTTATTCTAACATTTAATTATTTTCAACAAAATCCCTTTCATCATTTAACAACGCATCCATTAAAACTTATCTTGACAGCTGCACGATATTTTTATGGTTTTTTTTTTTTAAATAATAATAATAATAATATATTAATGTTAGTTTCCAATTATTAAAATATTATTAGATATTGTCTGATTATGTACTTTTAACTGAAATTCTTAATCAAAGTGTATAAACATTACTTTATTTATCCTTCCTTTCTTGCACACACTTCACCTTGTTTGAGTCATATCTATATTTTTATTCCTAAAATTTATAATATATTACATAGTATTTAGACAGAAGCCAGGTAGTCTTTATTATTTAATCCGTGTCCACGAATATCTTAATAATGTAGATATATAATTGTAAAATCATTCAGTTGTAAAATTATCAGAATATATTAATATTTAGTTTTATATTAATGTGACCGACTCAAAGATGAATTGGTTATAAATAAACATTATTATATTAAATGTCTTTTATTGTTGTATTTCCAAAAAATATATTCAAATTTAATACTATTATATCTGTTTACGATAAATTTATATCATATTTATGACGGATCCTATACCAACGTATTATTTCTATATAAAATAGCATACAACTGCATTACGTCTAAATGGTTTAAAATAAATTATGACTATATCTCTTGAACTATAAATTTATTTTAAAATATTATAACAATATTTTCTTTTCGCCGATATGTACACAAATATTTAATAACTTTCAATAAATAACCTGCTATTTCTGAATATTAATGTTTCACATTATGTTGTAGCAGTCAATGAGGAATTGGAGAAAATAGTGAGAGAGACAGGGATTGATTTAAGTGACAAAAATATAGCATACTAAAAATACTCCAAATGAAATATAATGTTTGTATTTTATTATCAGTTATTATATATGAATGGTTTAAGTTTTTTTTTTAATTTCAGATATGGTATCATTATTAACCAATTGTAAAACAAATGTGTGTTTTTACTTTTTAGTAAGGGTAAAAACTTGTCTAAATATATCAAAAGCTTGTATTGAGATGAAATAAAATTGTGAGTTAAAATACAATATTATAATTTATATTCCAATATAAATTATAAAATAAAATAAAAAATAAATTTTAATATAAAAAAATAAAATTATTTCATCCCAGAATGCAATAGTTCATTAACTTATAACAATAGTAGGCCATCGTTCCTGATTCCATTTAAAAAATATATATAAATATAACAAAAGATACGTTAAATATATATACTTATACTGTGGATGTAAAAGTACAACATTGTGTAGAAATATCTTTCCGTAAAAGTTTCGCTAGAGAATAGGAATGAGGCTCACGTATTTAATTTGAGTTAAACAAGATCCTTACACTCAGGGGTGTGAAAAACGTTGTGTACAAACAATAAATAGAAAAGTTTATCTTCTAGTTATTTCAACAACGAAACAACATTAACTAACCTGTTTTAATTTCATTTCGTGTAATTAAAGTTTTAATAAAAAAACTCGTAACAGGGAGTTTAGCAAATGAAAGTCTGAATATAAAAACATACAATTGTACGTGTTATATTATTTACGTTTATAAAGATAATAAACACATTAGTGTGTTATTTATTCAAGTAGTATTTCTTATCGGTGTTCTAAATATACTAATACAACACTTTTAGAGGTTCGGAGATTCAAAGGAACTAATAAATATTGACAGTAAGCACAAAAAACAAAGAGAAGTTAATATTATTGAAAGTAGTATATTATATATTTTCATTTTTACATAGGAGTTAAATTCTATTGAAGTTGAAGAAGGGAAACACCTTGTAGATATATATTATTGGTATAAACATAAAATATTAAAGGAGTATCGAAATAGAAGATTTTTGAAGTTCTTCTTATTTCTAAATTCTTAATGGTTAGACCCCAGTTGTTGGTATTCCAGTTGAATAAATGTTCATTTTAAAGGCTCGCCTGAATTAAGCATTTTCCAAAACTTAGGTAGGCAGGGTCTGCTCCAGGTAGAGAGGTGTCAAATTCTCTAAATTGGCTAAATTAGGGAAATGATAGTAGATAAAAAAAAAGTAAAAATACTCCTATAAACATATGTCCTAAAAATCTTTCGTTTTCCGGATATCCATATATATATATATATATATATATATATATATATATATATATATATATATATATATTACGAAATAGTTTATATTTCTGGAAAGTTTTTATTTTAATATAAAGCAGGATTGAATTAATACAGTTTTAAGGTTTGATTGAAGAGAAATATATTTAATAAAATATATAAACTTTATCAAACACTCGTTGATAGCGTTGATTTTGAAAATATTACAAATGAAAATACGCAATGAATTTTCGTTTTGTTTATCGATATATTATATTCTTATATAATTTTCGTTTTCTTTAGTGATTTTTTCCCGTTTATTTTAATGTTTTGTAATTTTAGTTAACAGTGTTGCTACGTGATCCGCAATTTTATCCACTTGAATTTTCCATTCTATTGCCTTCACTTTCATTCACACTTCGATTACCAAATTGTGAATTGTATGCGTACAATATATGCCCACGTAAAGAATTTTTTAATAATTCCATGATATATATATATATATATATATATATATATATATATGAGCAAAATAATATATATATATATATCATATATATATATATATATATATATATATGAGCAAAATAAAATAGTTCCTTATTTTATTTTTTTAAATAATAAACGTTTTTAAGATAACAATAAAATTTTAGGGGAGATTTTTTCATAAACGTAATGAACAACCAATAATAGTAATTACTGAACACACTCTAATTATTAATATTGTGTCACATATATTGTTAATTTTAAAATGTCTTTTATTCTCTTGATATTGAGGAAAGAGCATTAATAAAATTGTACCACTTTAAATTTCTTTAATAGTGTATTGCAATTGTGTTATCTTAAGTGCCAGTACTGTATTTAAAAATAAGTCAATATTAAGTACAAATAAAGGTACAGAACATGTCATGTGAATACACATCAGGGGGAATTGACACCATTATTCAAAAAAATTATCAATGTGATCAGCAAATATCAGCTGACAATAAATTCGACATATGACTTAGTTAAAAATATGTATAAGATATAAAACTGCAATAAGGATAATATGTAATATATATTGGTCGTTACTTAATTAATGAAACTAAACATTAAATAATTATTTCAAGTGAAAAATATACGACCTAGAATGGTAATCAATAATACTAGCTTGGTAAAATAATGTATAACCGTTAAAATCAATAAATTAATGAAACTAAACATATGGAATAACAAAATAGAGAGGTTTTCACAGGACTATGTGAATTACTAAATTATATTCACAATTTTTTTTCTCCTTCACTAGATCAAAATATCATTAATAACTATTCATAATTTTAACGTTTCTTCCTCCTTATTGAATACATTTAGGATAAAACTATGTCCTGCATATTGTCTACATCGTGTTTTGTGTTCCTATTAACCTGTAGTGTAATACAGGTACTCATATTGTACACACATTCACGAGATCTACTTAAAAATTTCGAACAAGGCCAGGGGATCTCTAAGCGGATATTTACTCCTCTTTTATCTAATTAAGTTTAAATTGATTTTACAATAAACTTTAAAGTACAAATATGTAATTAATTATTTTAAGAAGTATAAAATACACAACGGATATTGTATTGAAGCATACGTTGATATATTGAACATACTGGAAAACATCTGATCACCATAATTGAAAGCCGTATTTTATCAAGACTTAGATATTTGTATAGGAAATATAATCTACACGGTTAAATACATTTGGTTAATACGTTGACTGTACTGCTGAGTAATGTTTATTTGAGAAACGTACATAGTCATATGTCTAAACTATATATTTACCGATTATTACTTGTTGTAAACAAAATACCGTACTGAATTCAATTAATTGGCTATATTTCAATAGGCTAACGATCCTCCTCTCATATACCTAATTATAACTTCAGATTAATAAAATTTTATCTTTTGAAGATACTTAAACATAAGGTGAGTCATTTGAGATCTACTACCATTTTGTAATATTTTTACAGTTATAATTTATATCACTTATGATGATCTTAATTAACTTATACACACGTAATTTAACATTGTTAAGTAATTTTAGCTGTCATTTTTTGTTATCCAACGTACAAATTCTAATAAAAAAAGTACAACTCGGTATTAAGACACATAAGTTAAATTTTATATTTGTTGTATGAAAATAGGCATTAAAGTGGTTTCATAGATATCTTTGCAATAATATAGTAAAGAAAAATTATACAGGTTTAAAAGTAGTTAGAACGAAAGAAGTAGTAAGGAATATTTATTATATTAATTAGGAAAAAACACATTTATTCGCTATGAATGCACTTTGTATTTACATATATTTATTTTTGAATTATTAGCCTAAAATAATGACTACTCAATGAATCGGTTATTTTCAAAGAATATAATATATGTTTATATTATTATTTCAGACAAAACTAATGTAATCGCATTTCATTTAAATATTTAAAAAATTGTTACAATACAAATACAGTTTAATATAAATACACTAAAATAGTGGATAAAATTGTGAGGTTGGTGCATGTGGCCACTTCATGTGTTTCTTGACATAACAGTGAATACAATACAGTAAAATAAACATTGTTTAAAATCGAAGGAGGAGATGGTACACGGAATGATTAGGTTGGATCCATACATCGTGTTGCAGAAGTGCCAAGTTGCTGCGCTATTGTATACAATATTCCTTGATCCGGCACCACACACCAGAGATATCCGGTTTGCATGATAAATGGCACGCGTTGGTTATATTATCTTTCTGCAAACAGCATGGTTTCATAAGTAAGTATTTATCCTGTTGATACGAAGTTTTGAAAAAAATTGGGTACAAATTTATATTTTATTTTATTTCAATATTTTAAAATTAGGATAGTAATGACAATACTGTAGCATTCAGTAGAATAAATCTGCATTTTTGTTATCGACAGTCCACTCGCCGTCCCTCTTATCTTCCCTTTCTATATCCGTCTCTATCTAAGTACAAAGTACAACGGCTGGTTAGCGAGCCGATCTAAAACTCTAGTCTAGTCTACCTGTAATTACTCACCATGTACAACATTCTTTCATAGCTCCGTTAGTCATTTTTTTCTTCTCTTGTCTCAAAATTCACATCTCAGTTCATAGATAATATGTTAGTCTACAAATTAGTGTGCTTTAGTGTTCTAAAATGTTGAATAAATTTTTATTTTCACGGCACAAGCTCACGTGAACTGCGACAGGATTTTCCAGGTATTCAAATTTACAGATTTTGTCATATCATAAATTTTTGTTAATGTTTTAAAATAATTTGTTAATTATCATTTATTCATTAAAATATGTATCTCATGTTTTATTTAATATTCAATGTTCTTTTCTTGAAACTAAATAATTATAAAATTTTTCATTTCTTAAAACATACTTTCAAAAACCTTGAACAGGCACATTTTAAGTTTTGAGCAATTATGTGAAATTAGTGCAAACTAATGTTGAACATTAAACAATCAGAATATTTTATTGAACATGTCAAATATAAAACTATTAGAGAAATCTCTTCTAAATCAGAAAATTCGTTTTACAGACTTTTGCAGATTTTTGCAAGTCTCATACAAGCTTTGTTTTAAACAAAACTAAATATATATAAATAGCTTTATAATCATCTAAGAAGCTTTTAATTATAATCTTAACGAATTTCTGTGATGCAATCAATTTTCTTTAATTTTGACAAGTAACCAGATATTTTCTTTAATAAAGAACTTTAATGGTACAACATGTCTGATTTTGCACAGACGCTAAAAAACGTGTTTTTTTTGCTTTAGCTAATACGCTGGTTGGAGAAACCTAGCAAATCTGGTTTCATTTTGCATACACCAGCAAAAGCTCTTAACATGTTTCTGCCTGCTTACAAAACACGTTTCGCATAATATATCTACAAACTTTCAAGTGCACAAAAGTGATGTTTTCCTTAAAACTGACTCTACAGAACTTGACTAAACTTATATAGTACATGTGCCTAAATTGTTTCAGCGAATGTGTGTTTCTTAAAGCTGTCATTTAAATGTAGTCTAGTGTAGTTATTTATGAATTATAAAAAAAAAATCATTGGGTGGAGCCTGCATGCAAACTTTCGGTCCTAACAACCTCCAAGAGGTTATTTTCTAAATTAACAAAAAATTGACGTCAATTAATAAAACTTCAATATACAAAATTTTCTTTTTTTTACAAACTTCTCATTTTATAACAAATTCTTTTATTTAAAATATATAAGTTTATTGGCCAATTTAGTATTTAAGAAATTTAACAAACAAGTAATATTATGTAACATTTAGTCTAGTGATGAACCTGTTTACAATTGATATAAATTTTTTGAATTTAAAACATCAAACTCATTTATAAATCTTTTCATTGTTAAATTCTGTAACTGTTTTAAAAACTATCATCTCATAAAGTAAAAGGGGGGAATAAATATCAGAATCTTTTCATCTTTTTATATTGTAATTTTATATTAAGGGCGTATAACCTTTTTTTTATTTTAGGATTAATTATAATCCTGTTAATTATTAAGCTGTGCTCATTATTTTTTTTATTGTTAAATTTTGTAACTGTACATATAAACTAAAAGGGGGGGGGATATTTTTTCAGAATCTATTGATCAATTTCTTTTTTAATGATTATATGTTACATTAAGGGCGTATAACTTTTGATTAATTATAATCTTGTTAATCATAAGCTGTGTTTATGATGATTTGTCTCTGGATGTCTTTTAATTTGTAAATGATAAAATCTGAACCGTCGAAATTTCTTTTTTTTGTTTAATAAACTTGAGCCTTGTTAATTACTAAATTTGTCTTTGTCTTTTTTTAATTTTCTAAACATTGTTACCATTTTGGTTCCGCCTTTTCTTAAATTTAAGTCCCCTGGTAACAATACCATTATCGAACAATGACTGAATTTAGATAAAAAAAGTTACTGGTAGTCGTCAAATATAATTTAAAAGAAATACATATTCAATTTTGATTCGCATTTCGATATACCAAAACCTGTATAGCTGAGTATCAATGGGCCATGTTGAATATGATGGTAGCAGAGATTTATCCTGATAAATATGTGGTTTTGAACTGTATGTGAGTGAAAAGTATGTTAGTGTGTGCAAACACATTTATACCACCAATCTTAGAAGAATATGTGAAATATGAATTGTTTGATATTTCGGTTGGTTTAACGACTGTGGTAAAAGTGGATGGTTTAGTAATATATTTTATATTGGGAAGTAGATAGAAATGAAAAGACATGAAAAGGTTAATTGACATTCTGAAATTATTACCAACTAATAAAATGGTTTTTGAATAATTTTGCTGTCATGTTTAGTTAAGATCTAATGTCACAGTACCTTGTAGAGGCGGCGTTCCTTTCTTGGTAATGTTCTGTCGTCAAGAATGCCCGTGTGCACACGCGAGAACAGCTGCTCTAAACGCACAAACTAAATACAGTTTTAAATCATAAACACATAACAAAAACACTTGACTCCTTAATAACTAAACATGACAATTGTTTATGAGTCACAATTAATTAATTTGTTGGCAGAAATGCGTATAATAAAGGAAAAGAAAAAAAGGATTTGTAACTGCGGATTTTTAAGAAGAAACACCGTTAGGCTACCTGTTTGAGGTTGAAACTTGGACTGATTGATAAGAGACAAAGGATGCCCCAAAAAAGCTGGAGATCTCAGACTTCCGGTTGAAAACAGTTTCATAAAAATAATATTGGAGCGGAAATTTAAAAACTGTAGATATACTAAACATGAATATCATTTTAAAATTCAAAATATGTGGACGTGTATGTGAAATTTAACTAACATCTTTTTAAGGCCATTACTATTGTTATAAATTGATTCCTTCTTTCCAAAATTTCTTTAAAAAAATCTGTTCTGCACTGACAATATTTAAATCAATTGTCATGTTGGAAATAACCTGAAAAATAATGCATATAACGCAGATTGATAATAAAAAAACAAAGGTGAATAACTCAACCGAACTTTATTATATCATGCGAAGTCGTAGGAATCAAATTTTATTTACATCAGATGTCTGTAAAAAAGATATTTAACCAAAATATCGTCACAGTTATAAAAATAATTATTTAACCACCGAACTCATTATTTTAGAACGCAAAAGTTCATGACAAATCTAAGTCCAATATCACGTGATAAAGTTACATCTATTAACAATAATTATACAAATTTACAAGTAGTTTCAAATGATTGGCATCCTTCACTTCTTGATCATTCTCATTCTTTCTAGGTCCAACTCCTAATTCTGAGATAGTGTAACTTCTCTTCCCGTATCAAAAACCCTGGATGGTTTGATGAGTTATTCACAACAAGGTTATACAAGCTGTAATAGTTATAAGATTAGGCGTCATTACCGAGGGTTGAGTACTATTTTACCATTTATTTCTGCTTCGTCGATGCCTCATTTTGTGTGACGCACATATCGCCGTTTTACTGTACCTGGGGAATCGTTTCCTTGCGGATTTTCACCGGAAGTTGAAGCGGAAAACGTGATAATGATTCGGCCTACATACTGAAAATGCACTTCCTACTTCTAATCTCAATGTTGTAAGAAAATTAAGACCCAGCGTGATAACTTTCTTGAAGTTCCTTAACATGGAGCACCTCAAGGCGGTGTGATGCGTGCCTGCAGTGACCTTGTATCCGTTGAAAGATTACCGGAATCTATCCACAAACTACCAGTGCAAAACATTCCGTTTACTTAGTTTTGTGCCTTGTATCTGGATCCTTTAAAAGCTTTCTGACAATGGCTATCGCTGCGTGGTCTCATAATGTTTTTGGATCTACTCGGAACTCTGGTCTTCAATGGATCCATCTACGCAAAGAGTATAGTTTTATACACCTTCTGGAGTTGAGAGTTTTATAAGTTCAATTTTAAAAAGTTTAAAAGTGGCTGACACAAAACTAATGCACATATCACAGACTGTTTCCTTATCACTTACCTTTATTTCCATATTAAAGAGTTGAGACACCATTGGCTGTGATAATACCTTCAACATAAATACTGATTTTAAAGATAACAAAATTAATATATAATTAACCAATTTTTGCAATTATATTTAATAACTTTTGAGATTTATATTAAATTACAAAATTCTATCAACTATATCATAAAAAGACAACATATAAATTATTAATAACAAATAGGGGGGGGGGGGTATGTATAAGATAAAATTATTCCATTAAAAAAAATCAAAATATTTGTTCAAAAAAAATTGTTTTTCATTTATTAAAATTGCATTACAATAATTGTAGAGTTAGCTCAACCTGAACTGTTGAAGGGATAAGGAGGTTCGTGTGAAAATTAAGAATGTCCATGCTTCCAGTGAACCGTCTAAATCTACTTATACTCTCGAAAACAAAGCCTGTAATAAATATTACAGGTTTTGAGGTAAGTGCGTTAATTAAAAGGGGGAAGGAGCACAACCTAGCTTAGATCACAACTGAATATTTTCGTTGTCTTGAAGATAATACAACTTTTGATATTCACCACCTACCATTTCAATTAAGGAGAAAATACTGTTACTATTGTTTAGATAAAAATATTTAGTAATAATGCTGTCTTTGTTAGTGTCGTATGTTGTATTATATTAAATAGCAGAAAAAAATATCTAGTGAAAAAAAGATTTTACAGCAGGTAATTATAGAACAGTATTTTGTGCGGTGTTTTTAGATTGTAATATGGAATAGTAAAGGTAACAATTAATATTTTTTTACGTAAAGTTGTAAATCTTGATTGCCTTCAAAGAAATCGTGGCTAGGTAGTTTTCTCAGTACGTGACTTGTAAATCAATCGTTCATTAAATTGAAATACTCTACAAGAATACTTCACTTGCTACTTGAAGTCAAACACGATGAAAGAATATAAAATGCAATCAGGATTCTATTACAAATGAAATGGTGATAACGTGATTTGCATAGCTTGAAGTTATCAACTTGGGAAATGGAAGAAAGCGAAGTGTTAAGAATAGGATACTATATTTTTACCACTTCATTGCCAAACTTTTAGGGAAATTAGTCTAATACTTTGTGTTATTATGTTTCATTTCAGTTTTACACTGCAAACTTTAATATAAGTTTTAAAATGCGTAAATGTGATCTATAAGATTTACATATACAATTACGTACAAATGTCCCAACTCAATTTGTTGAGCTCATGGTTTTAGATACCAACATCATGCTCGTCTTGTTCTATAGATAACAGTTTCAAAAATAACCAAGTGATAGAAGTATATAATGGTATATAAGTGTTTACGCTATTTATTTAGTATATTTGTAATAGTGCCACCTGTAAAATCGAAAAATGGTAATAAATTAGAGGGAGTAATAAAACCGATTTTAAATTATTATTTCACCTAATTTACACATACCGATAAAGATATAGGAATTTAAAACTTGTGAAAGAAATTATTATTACCTACTGACAATATTAATCATTACTATTAATTTATATAACACAGCAATTAAATAATATACCAATTTTTGATTAAATTAAAAAAAAATTATTCCCCTTTTCATAGAAATATTAGAATGGCTCCAATAAACGTACATTAAACTGTTGAAAATTCTGTATTAAAAAGAATAATTGAAAACGGAGGACTTCTAATTAATTGTGCTAGTAAGATTTAAAAAGAAAATCTACATGTATTTCTGCATGTATAAGTAGAAAGTATAAGAAACCGTTAACGAAATGGCATTTAGGAAACTGGAGTAATGAGTTGTAAGTAGTAATAAAAACTGTGTGAAATATTGTCTAGAGTTTCTACAACCTTTCTTTTTTAAGAGCCGAAGAAGGAAGTATATTGAAAGCGGATTCTACCAAATTTAAATGAATAAAACAAACTCGTTTATTCGTATATTGATTAGAATATTTTGCGTAAAATAAAGAATGAATTTCTTGTTTACTGGTTGTGATTTTATAAATCCAAAGTATTCCAAAAATTAAATAAGAATTTTAAAAAATTAATAATAAATTATCTATAATATTCTTCAAAAATATTATAACTCCAAAGATGGTACTATAACATAACACGGTATATTGCTGTCCAATAATTTTAGATCTGTTGTGACCGGATTTTCAATGTAATAATTGGAAAACAAATTTAGTAATCAACTTGTTGGTTTTGGCAAAAGTATTGTTTTAAACCAACACGTACTCTCTAAATATTCATATCACTACAAATATAAAATATACCAATTGCGTTTTAGATGGCATATTTGAAATTAGTTATTTAACAATCACGGAAATGAATAAATTCACGTCAAAGGGAGGAAAAACCAAATTATGTTCTAGTATTCGATGAGGCATCTTGATTAAAACAAAATTATTTTACAATGAGGCGTCACAACATGTGAGTTTCTGTTTGTATCATAACAAATCATTCCTGATCATGTAAATTGTTTTATGTTATGTATACAAGACGAGATATATTTACGCCATATTTATTTAAATAATATATTATGACTACATAATAATTATGAAATGAGATCCCACCGATTCCAAAACCCCATTTCCCCAACCACCCAAAACATTTGTTTAACGACACTTACAAATTGAAGTAGTACAAATTTAACATTGGAATAAATTATTATAAAACATCAAAAGTTAAATGTAACAGACACGACGAAGAGGTAAATGTTTCTTAACAAATCAATAGCAAATAATACAAAATATCGTAAATATGAATATTATAAATATAAATAACGTAATTTTTGATTCAGTTCGGTTTAATAAATATGTAACTAGTTTATAATATATGTTTAAGTGAAAGCGGGATTTATTGATTTAACTTTAGTCGTTTATATTTAAAATGGTGTATAATACTGAAAAAAAGCAATGTTTTGAATAAAACGTTTTATTCCTTACTTTTATACCAAAGTCAATTGTTTTATTAATGCTGTTATTTTATCGTTAGTGAAGTATAGTGTATTATATATTCTTTAATAGTATTAATTTTTAAAAAAGACCTAATCTGTACAGCTTGAAAAATAAATTTAGTTTATTATTTTTAACGTAGATGGAATATCAAGGTATTTTAAATTCAACTCATAAAATAAATATAGTGAGTAAATTAATTTAATTAAAAAGTAAAAGTGGGTTTAAACTGATATTGTCTTTATTATAATATTTGTTTGGCGTAGTTACCTTTTGTAAAATAGTGTTAATGATTTGTTCCAATCTTACTTAGTAATATTAATTATACATTGTGGAAGTTGTTTCAAAATTATTATTTTAACTAGAGAAATATTAAAATCATTTTGAATTATTCATTTATCTTTTTCCGGATAATTGATTATATTCAATTATATTATTAAGGGGAAAAAATGTGTTAAAGTATATATATATATATAAACTAATTTAGTTTATATAATTTGATTTCATAAACCAAGCGTTGTTAATATATCCCTAATGTTATTATCGTTGTCTATTTAAATAATACATGAATTAAAAAAATACTAAAACGATTCTACTTGTGAGTGTACTTTATTCTACAACATAAAATATATTCTACGTTTTTCATGCATATAACGAAAATAATATACGTCAAACACTCACACAAAATCCTAGAGAGTGACAAAGGTTTATACTCATTTTGTCATATTTTACGTCAGTTGGGGGCTTTGCAACGGGGGGATGGAAGACAGAAATTTAAATTCCCGTCCCTTAGTTACTGAATAACAGAATTACACCTGGCTAATAATATTCCAGATTGTGTGTTACACATTATTTCTAGTTAATATCCATATATAATAAACTTCCTAATACTTTATATAAATCGTACATAAGGTGTGCATGTTTAATTCAATATTTTAAAAGATAAATAGAATAACAATATTGTAGAAAAGGACAAATCATCTATCGTTTTTGATAATTTAGTAATGATTGGAAAATTATCAGGCTACAACTACCATATTTAAAATACACATGTCGATAATTTTCAACTGATTTATTATATTGTACTACTACAAATAATTAGAATGATATAATCGGAACACTTTTATTGACTAATCTCAAATCAATTCATATTAATTTTAATAACGTAGGTTTAGTGCTACCGTAAACGAGCCAAAAAATCACTAATGTTTAATTTACAACGAGGCTATATTTTATTAATTACAATTTAATTTACAATATTATTTAATAACCAGGCATGAAAAATACGATTCTTAAATTCTTAACAATATGGTTCTAGAATGTGTTTTAATTAATTAAATACTACATAGTGTCTTAAAATCTAATGTTAGTTGTTTCCTTTATTTTATAATTTATATTCAATTGTCGCGATATTTTTGTAATAAAAACTATATACATATTTAAAAGATTATAATAATAAATTTAAAATTGAAATTTAAACTCCTAAGAAGATTGTGTATAGTTCTTGATAAACATATTTAAGAATGGATTTTAAGTTAATTGAAATAATTAGACTGAAGCAAAAGAAGATTATTTGATAAAAGTGTAATAATCGTGCCATAATTTGAAATATATTATGTTTAATACAAATAATGAAACACTTGCCATTTTACAATTTCATTAAACAATTTTATATAGGGGATATAATTTTATATTTAAATGTAATTTTAAAATTATACTAGTTATTTCAACATCTTTATTAACATTTACAATCGGTTAGTGTTATGTAGTTAATTTAATCATCCATTAACAATATTAATCCTTCTCTGCATACAAATCTGCAATTAATAGTACCGAGCAAGTATCATGTTCTTTTACAGATTACTTCAAATGAATCGAAATAGCTTTATAATTATATGATTTTTGTATAATTATTATTAAAAACTAATAATATGAATGTTATTTTCTTAACTTGGCAGGATAATAAACGCTTAAACATCATGGCATGTAATTGTCGTTTGAACTACTGTGTATAAAAAATGTAATGATTTTTGTTATCTTGTTACATTATTATTTTATTGAATGATCTTCTACTATTATTAAAGCTGCATAATTATAGGAGGGGTTATTTATTGTTTTTTGTTTTTTTTTTCATATTCCTTCCCTATTCAGCGTTCTTCCAATTGTCCTTGTTTAAACTGTGACCCCCCCATAATCTTTCAAATGATAACCTATCTGTTTCTTAGGCTTCCTTCTATCAGTAAGAACAATTTACTTAAGTTTTCCTCTCCTTCTGTCATTAATTTGGCTTTCTTCCACAATTTCCAACTCGATTCAGACCAAAATCACTACGAATTTCATGGCTTCTTTTGATTCTGCTGACAGATTTTTGAAATATATTTATTCTTGCTGCTATTTCACACTGGGAATATCTATCGTCTTCTAAAAATACCATTACTTGGGTAGTTTTTCGTGGTGTAAGATCATTATTCCGCCCCTAACCTCAAAATTTAAAGATATGGACTTTGTGAAATATGGTTGAGATATTAAATTTTTAATATTATTTTGAAAAACATTTTAGGCATAATAAAACACTTAAAACACATTTAAAAAGTTTAACTATTCGAAATGTTACGGTATCAAAACAAATTACCAGATAAATTCTTCATAAAATAACTGAAATGGCAGTTAAACAACAATCAATAGTAAACAGCTGTTGTTGTTTTTCTGCCAGATTTGCTGTTACTGATTCATTACTATCAACCTAACATATTAAAATGAAAATATGAATTTTTGGAATGTTTGTATGTGTGAAAAACATAATATTTAGTAATATCTAGCAACGTTTAAAATGAATTAGTTGTAGTTTTTTAGAAACATCTACTTTAGTCTAATAGTTTGTCCCTTGTGTATATACGTATACTTTATTAACAGCTAAACGATATAATATATATATATATATATATGACAATTTATATTTATTTTTTTATTACAAATTTTGCGTGTTCAAGTTTAAATATATATAATAGATAGTAGGGCCAGATACCGTGTGTTTAAGTGATACTCTATCGTATATAAATATTAACGGTTGAAGTAGAAATTATAGTTGGTTAACGTAGTTTGCTATGTGTTAAAACTGATTGAAATTGAAAATAGTAGTTTGAAATAAAATATTAGACAAATATATGATGTGAAAGAAATAAGGGGAATGTTTACCAAAAAATTGTTATATAGTTGGACGCTGTGGACGCTGTGAATTAAACCCCAAATGAAAGAGTTGGCAATTTGTAAAAGATGCTGTCCGACCTTCCGATCTTACGTAATTTCGCACTTCTTTCTTTGGGGGCTTTATAATTACTAATCAACCTGGGACTTACATATTCTTTAGCATATACCATTTTAATCAGGTTTTCCTAATCATGAAATTTTAACTTTATTCGTTTTCAAACAAAGATGTGAAAACCGTAGCCTTTCTATTTTATTCAATTTTGAATCTTTTACTATAATCACTTGTTCAGTATAACTTACCCTATACAGCATAATCTCACATTTTACATATATTTATGTCTTATTCAACTTTTAAATTATACTATTTCCTCTAACTTTTTAAATATTGATTTTTTCAAAATTTATCCAAAAATATTTTTTTCTTAGATTTTTTTATTAATTACAGAAAAATCAAGTTTTTTCAATTTGTGTAATTTTGAAACTTTGATAGTTCATCATTTAAATATGCGACTCCTTTTGTACATTGGGTTTTCGTTTTCATTATTTAAAACGTTTACCAATTATATGTCTTCTTGAACAGATTAAGCATAATTTGTAAATCCGTTTCCATGATGAAAATGACCGTATTTACGAAGGGATGATAGACCAACTCTTATAAAGACTCTACTTGAATATTCTAAATGTGGTACCTGCCAAATTGTTTACACTGGTGCTGACATATGTATTGTAACTGTATAAAATCAAGGCCAGTAAGTAAAGATAATACTAATTTAAATATTATTCCTTGTAATTATTTAATAAAAGCATTTTATTAAAATTTACATAAAAAACAACTTAATAATTATTTCGCTAAACGTTCTAAACGGAAATATTAGGAGAGACAGACAGACATACAGTGGGTGGTAACAACATACTAACTGTCATCTACGTATGTGAGATGTTACCTTAGTATGTGAACCGTATGTGACTGGTATTTGTTAAGTGCCCATAATTTCGAATATCGGTAACTGGATGTGAGATAGGTCTCCCTTAAACCTGTGTGGAAGTTACAGGCGTTGTTGAAAGACTCGATAAACCTCGAATGATACACATTTTAGGCGTGAAGTAAAGACGAAATATATATTTTTTTAAAAACAAATGAAATCAAAACAAAAAGCAATTAACAAAGTATAATTTGGTGACAAAAATTTAGTGGTGGGCACAATAATAGTAATGGATTAGAGTTATATCTAGAGGAGGTAAGCCTGACTTCCGCTTAACACTTATTGTTAAGTGGGCACGAGGAAAGTCTTCCTACCGTACTCTGTGAGGGTTCAAATCACGTGACAACAGAGAGAATAAGCGATTCTAATTTCAGTGATGTCGAGATTGTGGACAAACGCTATAACCATGATATATTTACCACCAACGTAATCGAAAACATCGACATCGTTTGTAGCCTTAATAAGTGAATGTTTTGTTGAAATTTGTTGTTTCCTTACGCAGAACCACACTTTTTGTGAAGGCAGTTTAGGAAAAGAACATGAACCGTAAACAGTTGAAATGTCAACATTTTGGAAATACAGACACAGAAGCGGCATTTCTATAGTAAAATATGCTGCATTGCGTAGAGATGGATCCGTCAACTAGGCAAAACCTATATAAAATGTTGAGCTTGACTTATGAGAAAAACTATACAGTATAACAAACACACAGAACAAAATTCTCATAAAAAATACGCCTAAGAATCAGACGCGTTTCAACGACAAGGTCGTCCTCTTCAAACCGTTGACGAGGTGAAGAGGACGACCTTGTCGTTGAAACGCGTCTGATACTTAGGCGTATTTTTTTTATGAGAATTGTGTTCTATGTGTTTGTTATACTGTATAGGCAAAACCTGTTCTAAATAAAGTTCTACGTCTTTGTGTATTTCGGTAGTAGACCAAAATAACGCACTCAGACACACACAACAACACACTCAAACGAACCCCCACATACACACATACACACACACAGACGCACAACAACACTCCCACGGCAATATCTCGAGACGGGTAGTGGATATTGATACACCACAGCCGTCATCTTGTTCCCCGTACTAGAAACCTTTTTTTCTACCCAACGCGACCCTGAGGCCATACTGGAAATAAGAATACATTGATGGAAAATGGTATTTTCAACATTTTAGGACTTCGGAAATTTATTCATGCTAACCGAAATGTGTAAAAAACACACCACTGTTCTGCTTTACCCGAACAATTCTGATAAAAAGGTAAAATGAAAATTTTTAATCACAAGTACAGTGATAAATATTAATGTATGTGCACGAGCGATTTCGCTTTGTAGTAACGATTACTGCCATAATATATAATATATTATTTATCTATATATAACTGTAGTAACGTTTAGTCACATAATATATCTCAATATAATTTCACATATTCAAATAGGTATGGTAATTACTTGTAAATCAAAAGCGTTATTTTGGGGGAGTTAAATATTATATTGATACAAATATCTTTAATTTAATACATAATTTATTACACAAACTGCATAATCATCAAGGACAACAAAATAAATACTTTCATTTGTGACAATATATATATATATATATATATATATATATATATATATATATATATATATATATATATATATATAATCAATTGGCAAGTTATCTTTTATATACTTGTCACCAGTTTGTCCTATATAAATGCCTTTTAAATATACCATTTCTAATAAATAAATAATTCTTTTTGTACACACAAAAATATAACAGTTAAATTTGTATTATGTTTACAATTGATTTAATACAACAACGCATGGATAGAAATAAAAATTCAAAAAAATATTAAAATATTTTTAAAATATTTAACGTAAACTAGAATTTAATAGATTTATTTAGTTGTATTGTGTGCACAAATAAATTGATGTTTTTTTTCTTAGCGGTAAAACGATGTGTGTATTAGCTAAGAAAATAATTCCGTCGCGACACGCTGTAAGGCTGGCACTATATCAGTCTGATAAATGTGTGGTGTGGGAAAGATTGTGTAAACAAGCAATTTATTTCTCCGTCTACAGCAACATTTCGCTATGTAGCAATCAACTAGGCCTGTAACATGAAATGTTTTTTTCAAGTATTAAGGTACACATATTATTTTCTTTCGAATAAAAAATATAGAGGCAGAAATTTAAACAGTTTATCAGTAATAAAACAACCTTGTGAAAGACCGTCAACATAATATAGAACTTTCAAAATAGGTTAACTTTGATAACTAAAATAAAATTATTTAATACAATTTTTAATTACCACATTTTTTGACTTAATGATTGTGAATGTATATTTTCGCTGCTACATAAGTTAAAAATGTATACAACAATATTAAAAAAAATGTTATAGTCAAACATGATGTGTAAATAATATCTTCCTTTTCTTACAAAAATACCAGAATAAGTCCAAAATAATAACTATTGCTGTTTTTTAATTAAATAAAGGAATAAATATGGAGTTTTAATGATATTATATAGAGTATGAAACAAACATTTCTAAAAAAAGAATAAAATAATACTGCACACTAGTAACTATATTGAACACTAAATAAATAATAACAAACTCACAATTACATCCATACAATATAATGCAAAATTAAGATGGGAATAAAAATAATTAATGTATTGGAAGATTTAAAAATGAACGTAGAATACAAACCAAGGTAACCCACACAACATGCTCAATGACAAATATAGTTATTCATCCAAATGGTTCACACAATATTCACACTAAAATAATAAACATATAAACATATAAATGATTATCCTGTCGACAGGCTTATAGTATTCAACACGATACACTAAACATCGAAACAAATGATTCTTCAGTCTTTTACCGATCACATCATAGGTCGGCCAGATAAATTGTTTAGCCATAGACAATTTCATAAGATATATCTAGCGGAACTCTACTCGGATAAATTTAATATTATACTGTCTGTGTTTGTATAGGCCTAATTGTTAAGTTCTGTACTAGATATAGCTGATTGTTTACAGTTAATGGACTGCACAGAAATAAATGAAGTTATTAAGGCAATTCTACGAACTTACGTCATTTTTTTAATATTAGAATAGTTTAAGTGTTAGTATAAATTATTACCATAAAAAAATAAATTTATGATATTATTTTTGGTTTTGTACGACATTTAAAAAATAGAATTTAGCCTAATTTAATACCAATGGTGTTATCCCCTGAATACAATCCCAATAATAATACAATCCCCAAATTCCAATATTATTCCTACCTCTGTGCTTTTTGGATAAATTCAAATATCTCTTCCTCCTACTCCCAACCCCCTCAGTGAGTTTAAAACCTATAGTTGCATGTCCAGAAATATTGTATACAAAAATGGTATTAATAATTCAACTTTGTTTTATTTTAGTTAATACATTACATCTTTACTTGGTGTAAATGCACTATATACTAATCAGCAAGATTTAAAATTTGAAGAAAACTTTTAAAACTAAGTGTTTAGAGCTGAAAATTGCAAATGTTGGCAGAGCATTGGAAATTACTTAAGCTTAT
The DNA here is from genome assembly GCA_963513935.1 of Aphrophora alni. Taxonomy (NCBI): domain Eukaryota; kingdom Metazoa; phylum Arthropoda; class Insecta; order Hemiptera; family Aphrophoridae; genus Aphrophora; species Aphrophora alni. The sequence goes on from OY740774.1 coordinate 54,853,317, forward strand.
AAAAAGAGTTAATATTTCTTTAATTTTTTAAAAAAAATTTCCATATCACTAACAGGGTTATTATTATTTTTTTAAATTCCGGAAGCTTTATCATCTTTAAAAATGGATTAAATATACTGTTATAAAGAAATAAACGTATAGAACTACTCGGTAATTATATAAAATAATAAATTATAAATTCATTTCAGAAATAAATTTTTATAGAGTTAATAAAAATACACATTATTATGTTGGATTTTTTTTTTCAGAACAAATGATATTAGGAATGCACTTGGAAAGAATTAAGATAATTATTATAATTTAATTATAAGGTTTTGAAAATAATATTAGCATTTTGTGGTTTTTTTTCTTGTCATGATATATCAATCATCAATACACATGCATTATCTAAGTGCTGCTATATATTATCATCAGTGGTGATTATTAAACTAATTATTTATGTTTTAGAAAATTTACGTTTTCTTTAAAATATGTATATATGTGTGAGAGGAAAACACTTGTAATAAAATTTAGATTTAATTTATAATTTATTGCGGTGAATATCTCGACAAACTGACGTTTTCTGGCCCAAGTCGGGCAGAACTCCGTTAGCTAAATTGTTCTCCCTCATGTATTGACGCCTTCTTAGTTACATTGCCGTTGAATTAAAAAATCCAAAATGTTTTCAATATCACTGTTTTATCATCATGCTATAAAAAAATACCGTTTTATGCAGAATGTAATGTCTATACACATGGTCAACTGTTTCTGGAACGATGGCTACTGTTAATGGGTTTTTCTTGTTGTAGTGGCCGCTACCCATTATAAATGTTGCAATCTTCTTAGTTGTTTTACAATTATGGTGATAAAGGACCTTGTTTGCTGTAAATTTGATAATTTTATTAGCCTTATGCGTAGTATATGGTTAGGTGTCGCTAACAATTTACGGTGTTGCAACTCTCCAGCCCAGTTACTTACTTTGTTTGGAATAAGGGAACATTATTCCGGTCACTTATAGAGTATCGAAGTTTCTACAATGTAATCTCATTCTCCATTATTCTATGACGTTTCGTTACCAGTTACACAATCAGACGCATTTCCGTACTAGATTTTAAGTTAGTCGAGTGGTTTGTTGGCAGTATAGAATTGTTATGTTTTGTCTAATTTTGTAAACTATAAACTTCCTAGATGAACGCAGACAATGATAGTTAAAATATATAAGTCTGCAAAACGCCACTGTCTTTTCAAACACAGTTATGGATATTTATCTCTGGTGATACGCTATGTTCTACATAAACAGAGAAACCTCTGTGTAACAAATGAATGATCCTATATCGTTTCTCAACAAGTTGCTCTCTTTACAGACCTCTCTTCATCAGGTGCTCTCGAGTAAAGAACATATTCGATGCTCATAAGCAACAATTGCCATTACAACAAAGATTATTTTAATATTGTTTTATATGTCAGAGTGGCTCACTCCAGTTAGGCCTCATATCTATTCATCGTCACTCGTTTTTCTATTTACGGTTTGCAGTAACTTTATTGAAGGCCAAGGCTTATTTCAACTACTCCCCGGAAGCTGTGGGGATTTTTCCCTAGGCTAAAAATTAACATAAACTTGCAAGTATCTAGAAGGACCAGTTTTTTTTTTGCTAGTTGTAGTTTGTCTGGATTTTTCTCCAAAAATTAATGCTTAATAAGAGGTATGGTATCAGATTACTATTTCATTGAGCACTATATATTTATAAGACTTAGGTTGTCAACCTGATAGCTGTATTATCTTCACAGCTTTGGATATAAGTTTTTGCTGGCTAAAGATCTAATAGTAGGCTATCGACCACCATGTTATATAGCAAATGTGATGTCACTACAAAACATACTCTCAGGAACTTTCTGTTTGTAGGCAGATTGTTTTCGATGTAGCGTTGCTCTGGAGACTACATTTTTTCATAACAACTATTCTAACACTTATCTTGTTTTCAGAAGTATTGATAACACCCTTATTGATTGATAGGATTTAACATGTGATTAGTCTCTCTGCTATATATGTGACTAGCTAAAAGGGAAGAATTACAGATAATGACTTTTGCAAGTTGAACTAAAAACTCATTTAGTAAAGTTTTTTTTTTTTTTAATCTCGTAATTCTATTGCTTAATATTTAGGTTCAATCCTAAACGGACTTCTTAATTGATATTATCCATAATCAATAAAGATAAAAATTGACAAAAATAAAAAAGTTTCTCAAATACACACATATCGACGTTGAAACTCCGCCAGTTAAAATTATCCTGACAATCAAAACTGATTGTATTTAATTAAACAGTTTCTCTCAAAATAAACGTTGCAATACTAGAGCATGACAAACGGATTTTAAAATAAATCATTAAAAAGAAAATTGCAGAAGCTAATGGTGTCAAATCTTAAATTGTATACTCGATTATCAACACAATTTTACAGCATGAAAAAAGCATAGTAGAAAATGACAAAATACACTCTATGGACATTAATGAGCTAAAAATAAGTAGTTGGAACGACTTTTTAAATTTAGAACAACCAAATAATTATAAAGTGTATTAAAAATCGATACAAATACGAAAGCCATATTAGTGGCCAAAAATAAAATATTAAATCACCAAGATATGCACAACATTTAAACGTTGTATTCACAAATAAATTTCAATTCACATTTAATTGCTTGTATACAAATAAAGCTAAATTTATAAATGTATTTTAGGGCATTGAAGTATAAACAATAAAGCTAACAAAAATGAGAGTTCAAACTTGTTAAAAAGGACATGTCTTCGGTTGTACCCAATTATCAATCTTATTTGTGAGTGATTGACCTGGAATAATAACAAAAATATTTCTAATATAAAATATTCGTCAAATACATAAATAATAATGAATCTGAAAATTATAAAACACTTTTGACCTAAGAAACTTTTATATTCCAAAGTCTGTTATATGGATTAAAGCGGAGATCGCCCCGCTTTCGACCAATAAATCACTATGCTTTTACAAAACGACCTATGACGACTAAAATTTTTTAAAATGAGAGTACCACGTAAAACAGCTAATCATTTTATAATATAATAGACTGTTTTTATCCTTATCCTTCAGTTTGTTTTTCAGTACTAAACAGTGTATTAAATCCACGTAACAAAATATTTCACAATTGATATTTACGATGCTTGGAGAGTCATCCAGACCTTTACAATGCCTACGCATGCTGGAGAATTTATTACGGCTTAATCTTTTAATTGAATTATTGCAATTTTATTAATTACCTTCCAATTAATTACACTTAAACCCTTCGTCTAGATTAAAAGATAGCTACTCAACTTCAACCATTGAATGAAGCATGATTAGCATACTCTAATAATCAGGATAGACAGAAGGAAGAAAAAGAAGGATGAAAATGTCAAGTCAAATAATAACAAACATCCAAATCTTCTGAAAATTTTTACCTTTTGTTTATCATATTATAGTAGGTTAATTACTCACGTTTATACAACTACCCATAAATAAAAAAGTTAAGATTTTTTAAATTTTATATTGCATTAAAAAACCGTTTTTATGTACTTTATTCTTATAATTCCATTCTTTTTGCGTGAAATTTCATAAACGTAGAGCTGTATAGTCTCATATACTTGTAAAACCTTGTGTACAAATATCTAGCAAGTAGCTTTACTAATTTTAGAGAAAGAGGTTCATTTGTGAAAAAAAAGCCAACTTTCAGTAAATCACCAAAAACTAAATAAAACGCCCTTTTTTAATCTCTAAATTAATAATTTCATGAAAATGAGAAAAAACATACCTTAAAATCCATCTGGAACATAATGACATTTTGGCAATTTGCACGACACAAATGTTGCGCAACTTATCACTGACATTTATTAAACTTTTAATACGTACGTACTGATTTATTTGACTGTATTATATTAAAATGTTGCTCAACCACTCACTTACATTTATTATACTTTTCACATATGCTGAATTTTATGATTGTATTATAACAAAAAGTGCAATTTTATTAGTTATACTAATAAACTATTATTTAATAGAGTGAGTATTTAACATTCCTGCGCAACTTAAAATCCTTTCAGAATTAGCCTTATGTGTTATATTAATATATAAATTTAGAAACCGAATGTAAATTATGTTTTATGATTTTTTTCCTCAGATTTATCCTACATTTATTCCTCTAATCTTAGGGAAATAAAAGTAACGGAATAAATACTAACAACTTGCTTCGATATTTAAAAAAAAATAGAATCATTAGGATTTATTTCACTTAAACCTAAGGTTTATAGTGTAATTCTATTTTAAATTTTATTTTTATCCTGACCCATGTCAATAAATATAACATATTTCAGAGTAAATGTCAGTTATTTTCATAATTACCGTAAAGAGCAATTATTTATTACATATTAAATATACATTTTGTGCTAATAGTTTAGAAACTTTACAAACATTTTAAAATAAAACCTCAAATCATTTGGACATGCAAGATTCTATACCGGTGTCATTGTTAATTGAAAAATTATTTTCTTGGCGTATTTGGGTGAGTGTATTGACACAACATTGAATTTATTTTTTCATTTGTTGCACTGATTTGAGTAAAAAAGTGCACTACTTTATTCAATACATTACTATGTTTTTGACTGAAAATTCATATAATTCATATAACAAGCGTTAACCATAAATAAATAATATAATAAAAATAAATATACAAACTTTTATATATAAAACACGATCATATTTTTACTCCACTTACTACTGGTGGGATCATTTTTAAAAATATTATTATTTAAGAAATAGTAGACGTTTACCAGAACAATGCGATATATAATAACACGAAAGACAGGACTAAACAATAAACTGAACGCCAAATAGCAATTCCCATAAAAGAGATTTACTAAAGAGATTAGACGAAAATAAATGTTGATAAATCAGTAAACCTAAGAATTTTGCAATTCATTTGCTATGTATTATGTATACAAATGTATATAATTTCGTAAAATTATTATTTATTTGACTAAGGTGTATTATACCACCCAGTTATAGATCGCGTTAACACGTCGGGATAGTATTTGAAAAGGACGTAGTAAACAAATCTTCGATAAGGAATGTGGCAGATCAACGGAATACATAAACATTCTTTAATTATTAGGTTCTAGGAAGACAAAAGACAAGTTCTTTGGTAGCTTATAGTTCAAATATTATATTTCAATCTATTTTTGAATTATTTAAATATTAAAAAAATTAGAAATATTTCAAAAATGAAATTAGTACTAATATAATTTGTTCTTACATATATAATATAAATAATAATTTTAAATATACATTACACGTATAATAAAATTTTTCTTTTTTCTAATACTTCTCTGTATAAACGTAAATATGGACGACCTGTATATGTTTATTTTAACCCACATAATATAGAATGTTATCGATGTCAAAGATCAGTGTTTATTATTGTGTAATAATCTATTAAAGGAAAAAGTTCAATAACTTTAAAAAACAATACGAATAATATATTTATTCAATTTTAATTTTAATTCGATCTTATTGGTATTTTGTTGTTTTTGTTATATTAGTCAATTTATTGCAAAACAACAATTTTTTTTTCTATTGGTCTTCATAAACATACTGAAGAACATAAATACATAATCATTCTAAGACATTACTATATAATAAAACTACAATTTTATTTATTAATATATACGATATAGAATACAATAATTATACTTTAAAATATAAGAATAAAGATGATATTTTTGTTAATCATATTTTTGAGAATAAATAAAGAATGGCATAATGTTTTCATTCCCATCGAGTATTATAATAAAAACATTTTAAAAATCTGATTCTTTGCCAATATTTTTCACTTTACAAACAATTTACTATATAGGGGATCTAAAATATATTTATTTTTACATTTTATTACTGATTTTACAGTTTTATTTCAATATTTCCTACAATTTAAACGAGTATTTACAGTGTAATAAAATTAGTATCTTAAATAAAATTATTATGTTTAAATAAATATATATATATATATATATTAAAACACACATGTTTAATCAACGATCAATACAAAATTTCTTCTTCAGTAAACATGCTTAATTAATAACTGCTCTGAGCACGGATTATATCATTCATATTACATTCAATAAAAATACCCATACCAGATGAAATATTATATTCCTTTTTCTCAAGCTTTGTTTATTCTAAAGTTTATAAATCCTTTCAACTTTAGTCTATGTCCTATGGCTAGAGAATTCAATATTTAGGGATTCGATACTCTACTTACACGCAATGTTAAAAGAAAACGATTTAACAATTTAAATGTAGAATTTTTTGTATGTATCAAAAAATTTAATACCTTGAGCATAGTTAATACAAGTCGTTTTGAAACTATTTCGAGTGTCATTGTTTGTTATTAATTCTGCAAAGAAAATAATCTTTCTTCTTGTATATTGTACAAGTTATTACCAAAATTATATGATCACTTACTTCAAATACATGAAGCCTTCCATCATTTGGTATTACGTAAAAATGTGTTATTCATTTTTAAAACAAATGTATTAAAATTTTGGTTTCTTACGTAATTTTATGTTCAGAATGTTTTGGATATTGTGAAGTCAGGAGTTTTAATGATGGTTCGTTACAGTACCCACAGTCTCTTAATCAATGATGGTAAGATCAATATTAGTTTTATTTCTTTTATACGATTCTCCACTTAGTATTATAATAACTACTTTAATATGTGATTTTGAACTTAGGTAGTTGCAGTCAAATTTTATATAAATTGCTTAAGAATATTTTGAGATATTAAATCGTATTTTATCGTTAATAAAAAACTGTTAAATATCATTCATCTATAAAATATGACATGAAAAAATGTATTATATTTTCCGATACATTTTTCGGTGTTCCTTTGTTATACTTTTAGTTTTTTATTATATCAATTAAAGCTTCATAAAATTCTATAAGAAAAGTGTATAAAACCATTTATGAGAAAAATAGTCTGTGTTTGAGTTTCTCATAATGTTAAATATTTTCATAAATCAGCCCCAATATTATACAAATAAAAAGTTTTGTTTAATATAAACACCCTATTGATGTAAAAAACAAGTTCTGCTTGATTGAATTTGGTTTTCATTTATAATGATTCTAATAATAGTGTTATTTCATGAGCAAATTCTGCACATTCATATTTCATTTTAATCCATTAAACCATGTATTATGATAACAATCTATCCCTACTAAATGAAATGTAACGTACAATTTATTTATAATAATTTAATTTGGGGTGAGGATGGAAAAGTTTGGGATTTCTGAAATTACTTTTACATTAAAGAGTAAATAGATTACATTTTTATTGAAAAAAAACCTAATTAATGCTTTATACATAGCCTGTAATAACCCTACATCCTTATGTATGTTTTTTTAAATTTGTAGTAAGACTTTTTTTACAAAATATTAGTGTTAGTGTTATGTTTACAATAATAATATAAGTGAATAATTGGATTGGTGAAGAGTGTAATAAAACTCGGTGAATAATGGTTCGACAGAGATAACAAGATCCTTTGGGTATAGTTGAAGGAGAGAGTAAAACAATGAATCACTTTCAAGGACATATATAAGAGACTGATATTTTAAAGTTGGGTACAATCAATAACTTTGGGATCGTTATAAGGGAGTTGTTTTTAAATAATACACTACGGCAATCAATAAAAACTCATAATTCAAAAAACCAACTTTACAAACGTAACCAATTTTTCTAAAACTTTATTACAACATTGAATGCACAAAATTATTAAAATAACACGTACTAATCAATGCGATTATTTAGAATACAATAGTTTTGTTTGTTTAACTCACCAAGGTAATTATAATGAAAGGTGTCATAACAAAATTAGGGATAACGGGTTTTATTTGGTTACTTATTAAATAAATTTTAAAAAAATCAACTTAATAACATATTTTTCGTGTTTTATCTCTTCACAAATAACTTAAAGCTTTTTTTTGTTTTTTTTTTTATTTTTTATTTATTTATTTTGATCGATATTTGAAGTATATGTGTATCAAGTTATATTTACTTATTTCACTATAGATTTATATTCAAAATAAAAATAATATAAAAAAGAAAATTTTAAGAGACACAACAAATTATATCTGCAGCTATATGAAACTAACTGACGCATAACTTTTACACTAATTTCGTTATATTTTCAAGGAAGACAGTGACAAATATCATTTACATAGAAATTAATTTCGTCTATAGATATTGCGGTATCTAAAATTAGTAAAACAATATTCATCGCAACTTTATATATTGAAGATAAGTTTAAATGTTCTCTCCTTAATATCTACGGACAGGTTTGTACATTGCTGCAAAATATAAGGCGGAGCAATACTGGTGATTGTTTATACTGGATATCTTTACGTGTTCAAGATGATCCGTTTTAGTCTTGAGTCATAGTATGATTGTTTATACAACCATTTTAAATCTACCATAATGAGTTGTATAATTTAAAATATTGGTATTAAAATAAACTGTGATATTTCAGCAAAAAGTTAGTTCATGATATAGTATGGTTTTAGTAAAAGAAATGATGTAGTTTCGTAAGCGTGAGGTAATATATTTAACTATGATGACTAAGGAAAAGCGAATTCTGAATGCCAACGACTTAATTATATATTATGCATATTGAAACTCCACATGTTAACTCCATGTGTAGTAATGCTGTTGGGCCTCGTCATTATTATAGTCCCAGAATTAATATTATTATTAAATTATAAAATAAAGTTCTGACACTTCTAATGTTGTGTCATATAATCATAAAAATAAGTAAAATCATGCATGTACAAAATATAGTTACAAATTATTTTAACTAACTTTAAGAAAAAAATGAAATCGAATCTTGCAGACAGGTTAGTAAGACGATTTGGCAAATTGGATAAAAATATAAATAATAAGACAAAGATACCAGCAGATAAAGTTAATATTTTAAAGTGAAATGTAAAGTAGCTCATTCCGACTTCAGTTTTAATATAGGTTACGATTTTAATAATATTTCGATATTATTTAGTCTCAATAAACTGAGTTCGGTACAATATGGTAATAAATGTCATTTATTTAGATTTTTTTAATATAAGGAGTACAAAGTGTATTTCGATTATAGTTAATAAGTTTAGTTATCCTAGTAAGAAGTAATATCCTCCTGCTATTCATGTATATATATATATATATATATATATATATATATATATATATATATATATATATATATATATATATATATATATATATATATATATATATATATATATATATATATATATATATATATATGTATAGTTCAACATATCCTATAATATATACTACAAACAAATAAGTCTGTGATGATAGATTTTGAGGAGAGACCGTTTCAAAATATAAACATATAAATACATTTTTTCAAATTTTTTCAAAAATTAATTGTACATTTAACGTCAAATCGAAAACTACAAAACTATTACATATACTGTACATATGTTGAGATCCAATATATGAAATTTAAAAATATATTATAAAAAAAAGTATATATTAATACTAAAACACGACCAGATTAATGATAATAAAATACTTTTTATCAACTTAGTATGCATATCCCCAATATATTTAAAAAAAAAAAATTTGGGTGTTAAAAATTTCATCACATGTAATCAATATATTGCACAGAGAGTTTGTAACTTCTGTGGTTACTTGAATATACAATATATATATATATATATATATATATATATATATATATATACAATAATAATTATCCCCTTAAATTGTGTAACTTCAAAGTATTTAATAATTATACACACACATATATATATATATATATATATATATATATATATATATATATATATATATAACCGGTTTATAACGGCTTTACCCACAAAAAACTAGAGCCAATCTCATCAACATGACACTAGTTCTGTGAAGCTGATTAATGAGAAGTGAGTAATTCGCTTTAATATTTCATTTACATTCTTCAAGCTGATGTATTATACAAAGAAGTGCCACTTTCTGGATTTCATATGCAGCATATTATTTGTACACGTTAAAACATTTTAAGTGACTGTAACGATGAATTCCTACATTATCAAACTATAGTGTTGTATTTATATAACGTATTACATAATTTCTCATAAATAGTCCTAATAATTTTGAACTAGATCATAATTCAACATCCACTTCACGCAAGGCGGCGTATTAATAACCTAATCTTCATGGTCAATCTAACAGGTGATATTCGCTATGGCCGTACTTGCGTCATTTAAACGACGTATTTTTGGTTTGTTTTTCTGTGTTGGAAATGTAAATATTTCGTTGATTACAGGCTGCATATTGTCCATACTTTTTTCTCAAGAGATTTAAGTGATCAGTTCTTAGATATTCATATATTTGCATTTTTTAAATTAATTATTAAAGATACTAATGTCAATAATGTGACGGGTTTGGTTGAATATAGCAGTCCAAATATGCAATATAATAAAACAGTTTGATAAATTTTCTATAGTAAATATAAAAAGATCGATTCACATAAAAATTCTCATTGTTTTATCAGTACCAGCTAACAATTACGAGTGTATAAAATGAACTGTTATGGCTAAATAAATAAACACTTCTTTACATATATATTACAGTTGGTGTCTAATTATTATTATTTGGTGGCAAAATCTTATTATTGGAAGTTATCATTAGTGTATTCTCATATTTGAGAATATTTTATTATGTCATGTTTATGTTATTAATTAAATAATATGGAACCTGAATGCAATATGCTCTCTCTAAGTAACACGTGTTTTTATATTACAAAGAAACATTAAATATTAGTGAAGTATGTTATTAGAAATTTATCCTGTAACTAAAAACATGCTTTTATATACTTTCGATAAAAACTGAAAAGAATAAGACATTCCAATATTGTTACACCAAAATCCTAAAAAAAAAATATTTAAAATTGTTTAAAATCTAAATATGGGGAGGGGAATAACTTATAATAGTTATTATAATAACTTATATTATAATAGCGTGTTGTTTTCGCTTGTTCCTAACTACCCCATCTTATACGATTGAGGATACAATAACGAAGTCAGGAACCTAAATTTAAAACATTTACTTTATATTTTTATAATATTTAATATTTATGTTTAGATAAATATTTACTTTTAAAATTGCTGTATATATTTGGATCCTTCATTCAACTATGCACAATTATTTTTATTGATCTTTCAGGTAAAAAACACCGCCAACATCACAATAGGCATAGACTAAGGCAGCATATCATTAATTACAGACCTGATATTTAAGAACAATGCACCTTGCTATCAGCTAGTGAGGTTGTTTTCAATACGTGTTTGAATTACGTTTCTTATGAAAATATCTCCTACATGTATTTTTAAGGTTTATCTTAAACATCTTACACAGGTTTATCTCCTAAACATCGAATTAAGTTTATCAGTGTTATTAGTTAACTTTCAAAATATTATCGAAAATATATTTTTTATGTCAGCATAAATAAAGGTTCAGGATTTATTAACTTTTTACTTAAAGTGGTTAAGATATATATTTTTTAATAATGTTACTGAAAATGAAATTTATTTTAATTTTAGATCAAACAAATTGAAAATTGATATTGCCATTACAATATGTAAAGCTTACCCCTCTTCCCAAATGCATTGGCCCGAATCGACGATCACATAAATTATATACAAATATCATTATCAGAATTTTTTGAATAATAATAAACTATTTTCATGTAAGACTTTGAAGATGTCAGGTTTTAGCTATATAGATTACACAAGGAATACCGGCGATACAACATTTAAGGAAAGTAAAATAATATAAAATCTACTTGTATTGCAGATAATATTAAATCAAACACCTCTTCACATATTTTTGTTTACTTTGTTGAGTAATACATAATGTACATGCAAATATGGGGAAATATCTAAGTACGATAAGTGAATAAATTTACCCAACGAGGTTTCATTTTTATCTTTGGATTGTAATTTATTGATTAAATATCAAAGTCTTAAAGAAAGACTTTAACCTTTACTTTGTTATTTCATATGTTATTCACGAGGAACAAAAAGGACCTGACCAATAGACTTTAAGTGATGTCTCTATGTCTACCTTTATTACCAGCTAAGAATTTTATTTTACTTTGTGACGAGTTCTACTTCGTCAATGACTGCATTTCGAGGAAGCACTTTTAGAGAGTTGATTTTGGTTGTCAAAACACACACGCTCTCTCTCTCTCTCTCTCTCTCTCTCTCTCTCTCTCTCTCTCTCTCTCTCTCTCTCTCTCTCTCTCTCTCTCTCTCTCTGAAAAATAATTCTCTTTAAAACTAAAATATATTTGTAATAATTTTGAAAATTGTTTATATTTTATTATTTTCGGACTGTTTATACCGCCTTTTTACGAATCTTAATTTTAAAGCAACTTACGGAAATAATGTTTTGTAACAATGAATGCAAAATTGGTACTTATAGTTCACTTTATTCTTCATTGTTAGTAGCATTCATTTCTCTACTCAAAGACCTTTACTTAGATATTTTTAATTTTGCAATAACAATCCAAGAACCATTGATTTGATCCTTTGCAATAAGATGCTGTATATGACATATATTGTCATATATAATTAAAATTAAAACTAAGTGGTCAAATAATTGCTAACGTTAAAAATAATAATAAAATGCAATATATTATTATTTTAAAAATTAATTAGTTGAGCATCAAGAAAGTCAATGTTATACTTACCGTGAGTAAAAATATATATCATTTTGTGTCACCCAATAACGGCAATAATAATATAATATGAAACAGTGTACACTTAGGACGAATGGCTTAAAAATTTCAGTCCTAAAATAAAAAGTGTTATATAAAATATATTGTATAACAGCAGATATCCAAAGTAGGAATTATTGGTTATGTTAGACATATTCATAGTTTTTTTTTTTATAATGGAGAAGTGAATATATTATAATCTTGTTCCTTATCTCTCTCTATCTTGAGTAATGTGTCATTTTGGTGGTATTGTTTCTTTTAATACAATCCTAATCACACATAAATAGCAAGTAAACAATTCATCATTTTAAATGTCCATGTACCAATAAACTTATTAATGTTATATCATATTATATTTATTACTTTTATCTTACAATACATTATACAAAATGTATGTGTGTGCGTGTGTGTATGTATGTAAATAATAAATTCTCACTCCATATAAAGTAATTTATTATTTACCAAAATTTAATTTTACTTTTAAATTTTAAATTTCTAGGAAATTTAAGTTAAGCTGTAAATTTATTACCTTAATATAGTTGAACACCACAACAGCGACTTAACAAAAACAGCAGAAGTTGGAGAAGAGATTCAATTAATGCAGACTTTTTTTGTATAATTTATTTGCTAGATTTTACTTTAACTAATATCAACTAAATGTTTCCGAATTAAACATAGATTTATTAAAAACCAATAATTTGCCCGAAAATAAAACTAGAGAAAGAAAAAATCCATTATCTTTCAAAATTAAATTATTGCATCACAGATCAATACAAAGACAAACAATTATTTTTTTTTTTAGTAAAGAAATTTATTTTGCCCATCATTAATTAATATTCTTTTTTGATAAAACTGAAATTTAATCCATTGAAATAATGTGACATATTGTAAGGATATGAACTTCCATAATATTATTAAAACAATTAAAGTGTATTGGTAAAATAATAATGAATGTCTATAAGGCCCAGGAGAAGAATATCAGAAAACACGTGATATTAGGAGAGAACGATATCCAACTGTATGCTTTTATTTTATGTACTTCGTTTTTTATTTAAATATTTTAAGATATCTGTGTCAATTCAAACAACGTGTTATTTTGAATAGTGAGTGAATATACAATTTCTACAGCTTGGCATAGCTGTTTCACTAGAATGACAAATACGTTCCATGGCGTAGATGCTGATAAGGGTTCAATAGAGGAACGCAAAATTTACGCTAGACGTGTTTTTCTTTGTGGTTATATTTTTTATATTGTTTTGTAAATCACTTCCTAAAATTTACTTTTACCCAGAATAACTAATCAATATCGCAATTAATTTTTACAAAGATATATTTGTTTTACAAATATATGACATTCTTCGATTGGTTTGGTCAAGACTGCTTCTATTTAAAGTGTATTCTGATTTATGGACAAAATGGAAACGACACACATGGGTCTTCAATTATTTTTATTACAACTATACTTTTGTGATTTATGGTTTCGTGAGATGTTAGAAATATTTATAATAACAAAATTTAACCTGTTTGAATAATATAGAATATCTGTTTTATTTTTATATTTGAAGATATGTTTTTCATTATATTCATTTGTTTAATGAGTCTACATACTTATGTTACATGGTAACAATGGCAATATTTAAGGAAACAAATTGTCTGTTTGTATTATATTCGTTATATCTGTGTAGACCATGTATACAAATTAAAAAAATAAATAAATAAACAAAAAAAACATCTACTTAATTCCGATTGTTACACATTTAAAAAAAGTTTTAATTACAACATATTTACACAACCCCTTAGGCTACTTATTTGGATTGAAATATATCTCGATAAATGAAAAAAATAGTAAGCGTTAAGTCAAAATTCTATAATTTATTTTATATCTGATAGGAATGTTGACGGCAGTTTCATATAAATATTTCACAAATATTTTTAAAAGCGTATTTTTGTGTGTTAACACAATCCGTTTTAGCGTTATGAATGTTTTGAAATAATTCGATGAAATATAATAACTAAATTAATGATCATATTGTTGTAGACTTTTAGTTATGTTTTGTAAACATCCATATAGGTTTAATACAATATGGTATAGGAAATTACTATGTAATATGAAAATAAAAAAGAAACACAACCAAAGTAACTAAATTAATTCACTACCTCCCAATGATTTGATTCTTTTTTATTGTGGTATCAGTTTCCGTCCTGGTGATATCTCATTAAAAATAATAATAATGAGATAACGCAATTACAAGACAATTTTATTGATATCTTCATATATATATATATATATATATATATATATATATATATATATATATATATATATATATATTAGAGGAAAGAGTAGGTTAAATGCAGTAAACAGCATACACTAATATACCTGAAACTGAACAATCACCTAAAGCAAACAAAGAGCTAATATTACATTTATATTTTTATTTAAAATATAGAAATACACTTGACGATAATCTACTGAAATGTGTAAAACAAATTATTCCTACTTACACTGCCGACATTATTTAATAAGGTGAACTGAAACCAATTCGATATAATTGTTCATTAGTATAAAATTAAAATAAAAAAAAGACAAATATTTTACAGAAAAATAAAACGCATTTTGAATGAGTTATAATGTCCAATACTTTGTAGGGTTCTTCTATTTAACACATTGCTTAATATAACTTCAAAAATAAACATGCAGTGATTTTTTTTTGAGTAAATTACATAATTAATATTGTTTTTACTTTTTCATTAAAACTCCATTTTTCTGGATTTGTAGAACACTTTACATATTCTTTTTCTGTAGAATATCTGCAATAACAATTCTAGTTATTAAAATCTGTTGCAATACAGCATTTTATACTAACTTTATTGTTGCTGCGTCACAAATCTAATTCATTCAACTAAGATATTATACGCCTGAAGTTGGTCTGTATTTCAATTCCAATCCAAACTTCGGTCAAATTTGTCTCTAATATGGTGTACCCATTTATCCTCGATTACAGAATTATTACCCAAAACTATACCGACATTACTTAATGTTTAGCCTCTACCAGAAAAAACTTACTAATTGAGTTTTGCTGGTTTTAATCATAACAACTAATTTTTTTAAAAATATATTTAACTATGGATCCAAATTCTCATTCATACTACAATTTTCAATCATTTTCACTAAACAAAATTGTATAGTCAGTTTGTATTATAAGTTATCCCTGTTTGATAACAAAGGGAAGGTCATTGATGCAAATATGAAATAATAGTGGTCACAAAACTGATAAATCATTACATGAAACTTTGACTAAATCTCTTCTATTAGTCCCGAGAATGTTATGCTGTAAACCTCAATTATTACTGTTTGTTATCCGTAACTAATTTATACAGTCAAAACATATACCACAAATCTCGTAGTTTAACATTGGTACATTAAGCTATATCAACTCCACTCCATTAAATATTTCTGATAAATCCATGGAAACGTCATTTAATTTTTATCTTTATCTAGGTTTGTTTATAAAATATGTTCTACCAATTTTTTAATTACGAATATTTTAGAGTTATACTTTATTAAACAGTGTTATTTTAAAGCTAAAATGCAATATTTCCGTAAAAACAAATGCGATCTGATTGTAAAAACGTAACTATTACACTTACTATCACTGATAAAAAAATATTTGAAAAAGTAAAACATAAGAAACTGGTAACTATTCATTTGCGTTCATTTTTTCACTTTTAAATGGTAACATAACTCTAGCTTTTCTATTAAAATATTAAATATTTATACTTAATTGTCCCAAAAGTTGATTAATATATCATTTCAATAACAAATTAAAAAATTTCGTCCACTACGATAGATGGTTTTATTTTTGAAGATTATTTGTTATTTATTTATTTTTTATTTTTTTATTTATTGATAATAAACATAACCTATTTAATAAAGATGTTTGTGTGTTTTTTATTCATATTTTATACTAAGAGCATACTTTATTTATAAAAAGGAATGAAGAAATGAGTTCAATAGAAAAACCAAATAGTAGAACGTTCTATGTTTGCTATCATTTATAACTTTAACTTATGCTATACTGAATGACGCGTGTTCGAAGTCATAATATTAGAAAGATTTGCAATATTGCCTCAATCGATTACTCTAATAGCTATAATTAATTATTTGAAGTTTCCCACGGCAATTCTTCCTTTTTATGTAATAACAAATTGTGTTCTAATTATTAAAAGAATGTTATTGTTTTCGAAGATAAATCAGTAAATAAAGAGATGTAAAGTTATCATGCAACTCGTGCATCAAGTTAGTCATGTTAGAATTTGAATCAAAATCTATAAATACAAATTACAGTTACAACAGTGTATATTATTATAAAATAAAATAATTGGTTTAGAGGATGGGAATACAATTTCAAGAACTGCTTTTTATTTGCATTAGTTCATGTATATTTTATATCTTTCTCATATTGGTGGGAGACTCTTATTGTATTTAAATTATATATTATATGTACATTTTTTATATAACTCACTAAATACATTTCTGACAACATTTTGATAACTTTAGAATTATCGGTTTGGAGATAGGGATTGGCGGGAGCTCCCGTAAGATATTTAAAACTACACGATACAATCTTTATCATATTTTTACGGAACATTAAACGAGTAATTTTGTGATTCATTTTCGTAAAAAATTCCGTATATCAAGTGACAGAATTTTATATACGTCCTCCTACAAACTGTAAGATATCAAGACAGGATAGACAATATTAATTCGCATATAGGAGTATTTATTTATTTCTAAGTTCATAAATAATCTTCGTATCAATAATGTGTGCTATACAAACGGAAATAGTGCATTGTGCACTGAAATGTGTGACTTATGAATGAAATTATAAGCTACACACTTTTGTAAAAAAAAAAAAAAAAAAAAAAAAAAAAAAAAAAAAAAAAAAAAAAAAAAAAAAAAAAAAAAAAAAAACATTAGACATACTTAGAACAATACTGAATAAAAATAACAGAAAATAATTATATCTAAAAAACGTAAGTATAAATAATTTTGAAAAGCTTATTTTAAAAATTAACAATTATATTTTCCCTTTTGAGAAAATATGATTTATTAAAGTTATAAAGTCCTTACTAAATATATCTTCATAAATTAACAACAATAAGGTTAATGGATCATTTAGAATAATAAATTATTTAAATAAATGAAAATGATCATTACGTAAATGAAAATGAAAATTCAAAACCTTCTTCTGTTGATGTGATTTGAACCCCGATTTACATTGGATTGGAGTTCTTGAAGCCTAATGCAAAGAATAAACTACACATTACATCAGAATACTTATGCATTACGTTTTACTAATTTGTAAATTTATTATTATAAATCATATCTTATTATTCACAGATTTACCAGCTATCACTATGTTATATAAAGCTTAGTTTTACTAACTAAAACAGCTATTCTTGTTATTATCTTATGAAAACCACATTTTTTCCGTAAAGATATCTTAATGAGGTAAACAAATCAAGATGCTTACAATAATTATTAAATAATTTTGTGGTTTAAAGATTAGTTATTTAGGATACGTTAGAAATAATTATTAAATATTGTGCCTGTAGAGTAAAAGCTTAATTTACCCGTATATTATATAGTTCACTAACATGATAAATAAATCAATACACGCCTTAAATAAGAATGATCTGATTGTAAAACCAGACGGTGTTACAGCCTTTGTCTACTTGTAATAAATATTTTCAATTAAATTTCATCTCTATTAACATATGAATTCAACTTTCCAAAAGTACAAAAGTAAAACTAAACAGTGAATACTATCAAAAATCATTATTTAAAGATATACAATGTTTTAAATGAATTAATTGTTTGTAAATATTTACAGTCAACTATGAAAAACACTAATAAAATAATAGATTATCCCATCTTCTATCAATCGCTTTGTTTCTCTTTTTTGATGACAGATGTTACTTTCAGACAAATAGGTGTGGTTTTAGTATTAAAACCACAGCCTCAAACTAAATTTTCAAACTAAAACCAATAACAATCTGTTATCATGACATAGCATGTTGAAACTACTATTGCATCCACGATTTATCGAAAGTTTGGACTAATAACGAAGCTCCTAGCATACATTATACTCGTTTAATTACAAGTTATATAACAAAGATTTACTTAATTACTATCTTAATAATTATTTGAATATCCATTTCTATAAATTATAATCAATGCATATTTTAAAATATGTGATTTTGAGGCCTTCATAGAATAATATAATTCACCAGAAGATCAAAATACCCAATCTTAGGATCATGGATTAAATTTGCTATAATTTTTATCTATCACAAATGACAAATAAAACGATTATATATTTTTTTTAGTGGTGCTTTCATTTATTTATTATAAAATAAAATTTATGTGATATCCTCCCAAAATTTACATTTTCCTATTAATGTTTTTAACTAATAACATTAATTTTAATAATGTTATTAATTTATTTTTGAAAAGTAAATAATCATTTGTAATGTACTTAAGAATTAAAGTTTTGACCTACGTAAACAATAAAAGGTTGTTTCCTAACACGAACAAGAATATTTATGATTTTTTTTTTTTTAGAATAGAGGAACAAAATAAGATAAAATTGCATTATTTCGCCTAAACATTATAAAAGTATCTCTTTTTATTGCTGCTAAATAACGAATTAAACGTGTTGTTCGAAATAATAATAATTATATTTTTTCATCATTAAATGAACAGTAAACATAGAAACTCTATAATTTACAAGCACTCAATATGTAATGAACTGTAATGATTGCAACCCCCTTCTCCCTTTACTGGCTTCGTAGCGATAAGTGAAAAACTAGGTTCATTTAGCCGTTCATTTTGGTTTGAATGTATGTTTAAAATAGATTTAAATACAATATTCATGTTACTTGCACCAAATGGTATACATTGTTCTACAATAAATATAATCATTAATGAAAAATTTAGAAATTCAATAAACGTCTCAAAATCTGTTACAACTCACAAGTCAAACTTGAGGCATTTTTTAATTTTTATTTTACTTTAAACGTGTAGATAATGAAAGAAAATAATATCTTCAAAATACTTTCATTTATTAATATTCTTTAGAATTGGAATTACCTTGGCTAGATTTAAAATTGTCCACAAAATGTTATATACTTTATTTAGATATACTTATTGTAAAATAAATAAATGCTTAAAAAATAGAATATCAAATCATATAGTAATGTTTCATATTATTAGCATCCAAACGATTAATTAAAGTCTTAGGGGGTTGTTTTATAAAAAGCCCCTGCTTTATAAATATCTCAACAAGTAGAAAATACTACTCTTGAATATCCTAATAGAATAATCCTTCAGTGATTGCATCCCTTACTTTATCACATCAATTTTATTTTATTCCTGCATCAACTGATTTGAACAAATCAAATAAAATCTGTCCCTGTGAGATGTGACAGCCTGTCAGGAATATAATATTTCATTAGAAACTCTTTTTATGTATATATAACATTTATTTGATAACGTGTTAAAAAGTAAATAAGAAATTTTCACATCTAAAAGCATTATAGTTTATGTAATATTATAATAACTCAAACTACATACTTATTTTGTATTTAGTTTTTTATTCTATTATTAAGTATTAATTTAAGATTCTTAGTGTATTTTATACTAATACATTCATAGCAATTTAACGTAAATTCTATGAGCTGCCTGCTGGAGATATTTGTATGTGATATCAGTAGTACACATCGTGATCACATTAACGGAAATAGCATAATTATATCCAACCAGACAAGTAATTGTAATAAAATTTTATTTAACATATTTGGGTCGAATTATTAAGAATTATGTAAATATATCATTTAATACACCAACAAACACACACGTTTAAAAATAATATTTTTACAAGCAACTTGTAATTATATCACTACCAATTTCATCCATTTAATATAGAATAGTTTACTTAGCCTATTTGAATATAAACATTTCCCCTGGATTATTCAACAAAAAATTAAACATAAAGGTATATGAATAAATCAAGGTAACAAAGTAAGGTTTCATTTCTTAATTTAATACAAACTCCTAGCTTTTAAATGACGTTACAAGAAAGAACGAGATTATAAGGATTTGTAAATTATATAATTGGACGTTTTATCCTTGAAATAGTCCGAAGCTTTTGGATAAAATTTCCTGCCTTAAATTGGAATCTCTACTTTAGACATGTAGTTATCGTAGTTGTTTGTTATAAATATTACATATTTGCATATCTTATCTTTTAAACATGATTTAATGTAGGATTTTGTTATAGGTAACCAGATATACCTTTGTAACCAGAATAGCAGATATTTTGCTTAAATTCCTGCACAGAATTCATAGAAGGTAATTGTAGATTTAAAAACTACATTTTATTCAAAAGTACACAAATAATATATTGTAAAGCTTTTTTGTTAACGAACAGGTGAAATATGTAAAAGGCATAATGTTTGTGAAATATTAAACGCTAGTCGAATATTGTGATTTGTTACATAATTTTGAGGATTTCGTTTTGGAATATCGTGCAAATTTACAATCATGACATTGTTTGTGGAGAATTTAATATCTGATATTTGTTTTATATTTTGAATAAAAAATATCCGAATTTCCTAAATAGCAACATCATCAAACATTTTTTGATAAATGCAAATATTGTGTACTTTCACAAACTTAAAACTAAAATATATAAACTGAAAAGTAATATTGAGCTACTTGATGTAGTGTTGACACGTTTAGAGTGTTTCTTGATGAGAGAGGCTGATTTGCTTATAACCTCTCACATATTATATTAACAATTTTCACGACTCAAAATCAATATACATGAACGAAAAATATACATTACCTTAATGGACTTACAATTTCAAAAAAAGCGCTAAAATAAAATTGTTAAATTATTTGCTTTTTTTAACCAAATGGAAAGCTGTCTTAAAATAAATAATGTCATTAAACTCTTACATGAAGTCCTGCATTTTTTCGTAGAGAAACTCCTTCCTAAAAATAATGTTTTTGTTCTCGTTTAGCGCTTCCACGAGAAATATCTTACAAAAATTCAAAGCTTGGTTTAAAGATGGTATATTGTTAAGCTTTCTAATGTTTTCCCCACCGATTGAGCGCTTATGTGAGTAGTTACCAGTTTTTATAAAAATTATAATTTCAATTAAACTTTGAGTGAAAGTATTCAACCTAACCAATCATGTTCACTACAACCAAATCATACACATTTGACTGAATATACAAAAACTACGAGATTATGAGTTAGGAACATTGGGATTTTGGACGAGATTTTTAGACCAAAATGATTTAACTATATTTATCCATTAAGCACTTAAATGATGTATGCTATACATTTAGATAGAAAAGCATCAGACATACATCATTGAGAAAACAATTTTTATAATCAGAGGACCTCAAAACAAATATTTTCTCTAAACACAAGACACTGAAAATTCGGCACATCACAAAATGTTTTTTAAATACATATATGTGAGAAAGGAACCAATGCAGGCTATGAATGTATCATTTTGTGTAACCTACATCTGTGATATTTTCATTCTGGATAATAATAGAAAATCCATAGAACTTTCTAACGGTCTGAATTGTTTATGCAATCAGTGGTTAAATCCAATCATTTATAAAATCTTATGTTTTAGGCTCTAAAAAAGTAATTTATTAATGAAATCCATGAAAAACAAACTTAAATATGACCATTCTCGTAAATTTATAGTTGTGGTTTGTTAAAGAGACTTCTGGAAGATGTATATTATCGATGGAATTACAGATAATATTGTGAGTTGTTCGCTACTAATCATCAATCATTACAAACCTCAATCAAAGCAAAGTTTACTGAGAAATAATAATAGACACGAATTTAAAATATTGAAACGATTTGCGACTTTTATTTTATGCAAACAACTTTTCGAACCGAGAAATTTTTATGAACAAATACTTTACACGAATTAGAATACAATTCTCGGTTTACAGAATTTTTTATTGGTCTTTTTTTCAATATTACCTGTTTTTTTTTTTTTTTTTTTTTTTTTTTTTTTTTTTTTTTTTTTTTTTTTTTTTTTTTTTTTTTAATAGTAATATAAGATTTTAAAAGATGTTGAGATGTATATTTCTAAAATATCCAGAAATATACAAAAAGTACTAGATTGGGAGTCATAAATGTAACTCGTTGAAATACATTTTATCACTGCCTGCATAAAGTTGTTAGTCATCTTGGATATGCTACTGGATGTCTTAAAAGTACAAAAGAAGTAATTCCATTAATAAGAACACTTTATAATAGAGAAAACAATACAAGTTGTAGATACCCAAAGTAGGACAAAGCTGTATTTTATTGAATTCACGCTTGGGTTGTTTCTTTGAACACAGATGATTCATATATATTTAAAAAAATTAATTTGCAACCTATTGGTTTTTATTTTACACGGAGCCAAATATGTTATAGGTATTGACCGTTTTTCATTCTGTCTTAAATGTCTACTATACTAAATACTCCGAATATGAGTCATAAATTTACAAATAAACCGTGAGAAACAAAACTCAAATTTTATCACAAATTAACAAACGAAATATCATGCAAACAAAACTAATCGTCTCCTGAAATATCAGTTTAGACGTTGTCAGTGAAGAGCTAACATCGTCAACATCGTCTCCGAATTAGATTTTGTAGATTAAGATAAAGAAAATACATTTACTCGTACAAGATCTGCTTCAGTTTTGTCATAATTCATCCCAAGAATGAAAACAAAATATAAATTCAAGTGTCTCCTCCAATTTTGGGGAATTATTTGCAGTAATTTATGTGTCATTTGCATTTTTAATCACTAATTTGTTTCCTTCATCTTTAAATGTCACGAAAAAATTAATGAAATTGTTACCTTGAATAATTACTCATTCACAACAGCGCTATAGAGATTTACTTTTTCTATTCACCGATGACTGAAATACTTTGTTTCTTAGAAGAGAGGAGAGAAGTCCGTGATGTGGCTAAAAGATACTCAGGTACCAAGTTCGATTGAAATTCTTTGATGTTGAGGTTGTACAGAAGACGGTCGATGTATGTCATATAAACAGACAAAATAAATGTCATTTATAACACATTTTTTTAACTTAGAAAATCTCAAAATGGTTATTTCCGCGAAAAATTCCGACACCGATTTTTGACCCATGACATAACATTTTCTTTAATTAATTATATCTTTAAAATAAAATTAATCGGTACGTGAAGTTTATTGAAATAATAATCGTAATACAACTTTGCGTAGATTCCACGAGTTTTATTATGATCCTTTAAAATTTCAAATAATATAATATAAATATATTCCTAAGTGTAATGGACCGGTATGTGCTTTTCATTTTGTGATTGTGTGGTTACCATCAATATCACTAGTCAAAACTCTCGACTTATTCTTACAATATTTGATTATTAGATAAAGTTTTTACAGATATACTTTACGAGATCTTTATCTTGCTTACTTAGAGACAACAACGATGACGGGCGGAGGAATTAATTTTGTTTTGTTTTTGCTTTCATTATAATTATGAAACCTGAACATCGCTCACAAAACGGCGGTAAATTTTGTTACGATTATCAAATATAATACATATTTGTAATAAACATAACATTTTGGGAATCAAGTTCCGTTATCAGAGATACAATATTTGTACCATAAGCATAGTGCAGAGTATTTGGCAGTCAGTTTAGTTACTTGATACAGAGATTTAATACAAGTTCACAAATCAATGGTCATTCTATTTCCAAGGTTTTATTTATTATAGCTTTAGAAACTGTTTGGTGTTATGTTATTGAAGATTGTAATGTAATGTTTTAATAAAAGAAAGTTGGATTAGTTTCTTAACACTATATGCTACACGGTGTAAAAATATTATTAATAAATTGGCCTCTTTCAATTACACAAAATACAGTCAAAGATATGTTGACCATCTTGATCTAGTTTATTTGTCTCTGAAGCAGGTTGGTGTAGTTTTAAGTGTTTGGCGAAGATATGGATAGTGTCTATATTGTTCAGATCATAAAAAATTAATTCAAAAAATAGTGAACCTAGAAGCAAATGGAAATTATAAATCAGTCTGCAAAGAAAATATAATCTCTTTTTTACTCTAGGTGATCTCTGGGATACCAAATAGATATTAGAACCTATCAATATATTTGAAAGTAAAACATATGATTTTTAAATACCTTCGAATTCTATTTTATTATTTTTTTTAATGTTATACACTTTATATTATTCAGTTCTCTATGACTACGAATACATCATCTTCAGAATCATCATTGTTCGATAAACACTCTTGGAAGAAGAATTACATTGAGTTTTCTGATTATTCTCCAAACGGCACGAATCAATTAACTCCGTTGTGAACGTAGGATATAAAGAGTAGTGTGCGTTTATCAATTCGAACAGCTCCAAAGGCACATATGACACTAAATACGTCTTTCAATGATGATATAGTTGCGTAAATACGTAGTTCGGTTAGGTTTACGTATTTTGGTATGAGTTAAAACGTAGTTGTTATTCTACGAATATACAAAATACACTATATGGACGTTCATGCCTAGAAAAAGAAGTATCTTATAGGGTGGGGGGACAACTTTTAAATTCAGATCAACCAATAAATTAATGCATCGTATTCAAAATCGTTACAAATATGCCAGCCGTTATTAATAACAAGTATAAAATAGCGCTTGTAGTGTGGTGTAATTATATACTACTGGTTAT
The DNA here is from genome assembly GCA_963513935.1 of Aphrophora alni. Classification (NCBI taxonomy): domain Eukaryota; kingdom Metazoa; phylum Arthropoda; class Insecta; order Hemiptera; family Aphrophoridae; genus Aphrophora; species Aphrophora alni. The sequence goes on from OY740774.1 coordinate 54,878,955, forward strand.
AGGTAAAATATTAAAATCCTTCTTCTATTCCTATTAAATTGTTTTTCATGGACCTTTTCAGTGGCCTAAAATAAAATATAAAACCACCAAGTTATGCTCAAAACATAAAAGTTGTAATCAGACATACATTTACAATTACTTGTATATAAATAAAGTAAAATATATAAAGATATCTTAGGGTATTGAAATTTATAAAGCTAATAAAAATGAGAGTACAATCTTGTTAAATAAGAAATCTTTGGTTGTATCCAATCTCTTAGTTGATGAGCGATTGACCTGGAACAATAACAACAATAATTCTCATTATTAGTTTTTTGACAAATACATAAGTCACTATTGAATCTGAAAATTATAAGAAGTACATTCACATAGTAAAAAATATATATATATTCCAAAGTCTGTTATATGGATTAAAGCAATGATTTCGAATAAGAAATTACTAGGCTATAATACACAATGACTTTTGACAAACTAAAAATTTTAAAAATGAGAATACCACGAAAATGGCTCATAATTTTACATTATACTGTTTTTATCCTTATCCTTCAGTTTGTTTTTCAGTACTAAACAGTGTATTAAATTCACGCAACAAAATATTTCACAATTGATATTTACGATGCTTTGGGAGTTTCCCAGACACTTACAATGCGCAACACATGCTGGAGAATTTATTACGGCTTAATCTTATAATTGAATTATTGCAGTTATTTTTTTAATTGCATTCCAAATAATTACACTTAAACCCTTTGTCAACATTTAGAGATAGCCTCTCACCTTCAACCATGGAATGGAAAATGATTAGCATACTCTAATAATCGGGATAGACATAAGGAAGAAAAAAGAAGGATGAAAATGTCGGGTCTTAAAATTTCATCATTGTTTTGATGAGGTAAATAGTTTCATATTTCGTTACATAACAAACAATAAAACATGGTTTTTAGCTAGAATTAGGGGGGGGGGATTTTACGGGTACAATTTAAGAACTATTGTAATCTTTGGAGAAGGAAAAATGAACTTCCGAGATATAGCTGGATGAAAAAGTCCAATATGAAGGGAAGAGGAAATGAAAAGTTACCAATCAAAACCTTTAAACATTTCATAATATTGTAAAACCAAAATAAAAAAATTCTTTTTTCGTTATGACTTTCCGAAAAAAATGGACAAATCACTAAGTAAATAAATAATAGGAATGATATAAAGCGTAACAACGTTTATTAACAACCATCTGGTGTACATAGTTTTCAAGGCAAGTATGCAAGCAATCATTCTTTCATGAATAGTTCCTGAGAGAAAGTACTATAACATCAACATATTTAACATTGGCTCTTATAGATCGTTCATCTCCATTTAATATCTTAATATTGCTTGGATATTTCACAAGCGAAATAATTTTTTTATGACATTTTAGTTTTACTCTTTGTGTTTAATTTTATATTTTAATATAATTTGTAAAAATAGAACGACATTTGCAAAAATATGAGTACAGTTGGGACTTTTGTTTAGTTCACAATAATTTTAATTTAAAATTTAATTAAATTTCCGTTTATTTTAAAAGAATAAAACTCAATTTGAATTATTTAATTTAGTTATGACCAAAGACATGTTTTTATTTCGATTTTATTTTGCATCATAAAACGTCAGGTACTACAACCTTAGACTCTATTCCGTATTGCTTTTTGTTGTTTGTCTATTATTTCCATCTAATAAAAACAATTTGAAAGCTAATAATGTTTGATGACCAGTCAAATTCAAATAAATAAGTGATAGTTAAACGTTGACTTGTGCTTTCTGACATAAATATGTTATAATAATATGTGCTGAATTTTTTAATCAAATTATTAGTAATTTTTGAATTATTGACTTGTTAAAATTGTGTATGTTTCATTAGTAACGGTGTATTTAAAATTTTGAGGGTAAAACAATTATTGACTTACACTTTATACTACTTAAATAACAATAATATTAAATTATTGAAGCAGACTCTGATATATGTCTGTTATTTATTATAGCTTTTTACATAAAATAATTCACACAAAATATTTATATCGTATGTTAAGTAACGTACAATAAAAACTCTAAAACCTAATGTAATAAACCATTTAGAAAGAACCACTTTCAGGCAATTTCAATATTTAATTTTCTTATATATTTTTTTAAATAATGGTCTAATTAACGTTACATACAAAAATATACTTAAACTTTTGTGATGAGTTATTTGAGACATTGGCGATAGTAAATGTGAAGGCTTCCACACAATGAACTGCGGGATTTTGGGAGGATAGTGAAAATAGATGAAAGGGAACGGTTCTTCCAGAGGAAAATATAACGGTAAAATACCTACAATTTAATTAGGTATTTTAAAACACGCAGCATTAACGAATCCATCAGATTTTAAAATATATTTTATTCTACATAACTCTTTACACTCTAATAAACATATTAACTCGTAGTTATTATTTTATGGATATTTATTATATTACATTTTATAACTGAGTACTAAACTCTACAATGTAAATAAAGTGAATTTATATTTTATAAGTATAAAAGTCATTAAAATCAGGTAGCAATAATAAAATGTTTATGGTAATATTTAAATGATAATTATTTTTATCTCTAATTTTGTATCGTAAACGTAGTTTGCTTAAGTTTATGATAGACAATATGTCAGAGTTATATTAGTTTTTTATAAATTTATAAATGAGAACTTCATAAATTTTCGCTATATATATATATATATATATATATATATATATATATATATATATATATATATATATATATATATATATAACAACCCTATAATATCTGCTTCCGTGACAGAAACAGGAAAATGTATGAGGCAAATGTTACTTTTTCATTCTGAATATCTGTAAAAACAAATATTTTCTTTCAAAATATACATGCATCTACGTATTCAATAAATAATACAGTTTAAAGACCCAATTAGTTATTTAAAGCGAACAATATAATTACTCACTCCGCCTCCGTTACACTCACTAATTGATACCCTTAAAGAGTAAAATGTATTGTAAAACTCAATTAGAATCATCATTTTACTTTTCCTGTTTATATTATCAAAAGTGTTTATATTTATTTAAGTTTTGTTGTAAGTATAATGGGAAGTGAACAAGAAAATCTGTAGTAAACTTGTAATTATAAAAGCTCTATGTAATGTTCTGACAGGAGGGAACTTGATAGTTCTGTTTTAATGTATTTTTTAGCAAACTAAATTGTAGAACATCATTTACGAAATCATGAATTAGCCATTCTACTGAGCATAATTTCTGTTCTTTACAGCTTTAAGCGATTACATTTATGATATATGTAGTTAATCGTTTATGCAGAATTAACCAATTCACACTACACTGGGAAGTGATTAAATTTGTACCGTAACAAAAAAGCACTCCCACTAAGTTTTCCAAATGATTTTATATTTTATAAGATGGAAATAGAGAGTTTATGTAATTTTTCCTATTTTCCCCCACCCATAACTTGTTTTTACAGATGTTTATTACTAACATTTGCAAAAAATAAAGTTGTTATTTAATCTCCTAATTTACGTATTTTTTATAAATATATCAACCTTATATTAAATTAACGTTCTTAATATTAAAACTGCATTTATTTTGATTAATTACATCGTCCAACCATTATAATGATTTTTTATATTCACAATATTTATTATTTCTTCCTATTCCATTACGTTGCTAATGTTGAATTTGTTACTTTTATGACTCCACTTACAAAGTCCAATAATGAAAAATTTCGAAAAGCTATTCAAATTATAAGTAAGAGCAAATACTCTCAAAAATTAGTGTACACAATAATATATAATGGTAAAAAAATCATTTAATTTTGCTTAAGTCATGCATACTTGTGGGCCAACTTATTAAATAATAATAATAATGTGAAGTTTATAAGGAATTTGGCGTATTTAACATTATTTCCATAAATTTGGTATATTAAGTAATACAATTTTGTGGAATGATTTTATAAATTTTCATTGTAGATTAAAAACAATAAAACCTTCACACATTGTCCTTACTCAGGATAAGTTACTTGTTCATTTTAACACCACTAGTGCCGTAATTCGTGATTTACAAAAAATAAATAAAGAAACGATTACACTACTCCAAGTAGATAGTCGTATCTCCACACCATTATTATGTAACATATTACGCTACTATTTTTATTAAATTGTAATACAATTAAAGACTTCCACAAATAGTTTCGACTACTAGAGCTTTTAATAATATCGTTCATCCTTTGCTATACATATCAGATTAAAATATTTAATTTATCGACATCCTGCACCTGAACGAATTTAAAATAACTACCATTTCCAATTGGTTACTTCTAAATTTGTAGTCATGTCCTATCTAGCCCAATTTTTATTTTATTCATTGAAAGAAGAAAATTGTTTGCAACAATTTTATTTGTATATTCACCAATTCATATGTATATATGAAATATATATATTTTTCGTATGCATATTCTCCTGAATAACTAAAAATGTATCAAAATTTACTATATTCACACATTAAAATGTAAATGTTCAAAATTAAATTCTATACTATTAATGAAAATATATAAAATAAATTTATTCAATTGGTTATAGATTTAAAAATATAACTAAATTCATTTTTTAAAGTATTTGTACATTCCTCTAATAAACTTGATATATCTGTGTATTGTTAGTACATAGGCCTTCTTTCATTCAGAAGTGTAATCTTTCAGTGTGAAATTAGAGTAAATATTTGTTTACATTAAACGTTATGTAATTATAGTGTTTGAATAATGTTTGACATCTAGATTCTCTCAGTACATAACGAATTTGCTACGAATAAATAAAAGAGATAAATAATGTTCTATTTATCTACACATTCTTGATAAATTTACACAACAATCATTAACATAACTTTAGTTTTAAAATTCGTAGATATGAGAAAAGAAGTTGAATGAAATTAACACCTATTTTTCGCTTTGTTGAGGTACCAAACATTCCATTGGGTACCTACCCGCTCCCGCATGAATTCGTGACAAAGGAACTAAAAATATATTACTATATGACGTTTAATCAGAAACATTGATACTATGAGATGTCTGCAACAAAAGCAATTCACCCTTGAGTTTAATTAGTAGTTTCATATAAATTTAATTAATAAAAAATAAAAAAATAAATAAATAAAAATTAAAAAATATATTATGTATTTAAATAAAAAAAAATGTATGTTCCAACAATTTAAGCAATAGAACTGCTTCAATAACCATTGAAACTAATTTCGTTTGGCATTTGAATAAAATACCTTGTCTTTTGTCGTTAAAAATTGGAACTAGCAATTTAAAGGAAGGGTTATTTGCTTCTATTACTCTAAGTATTTCCTTAAGAAATCTTTCTCCTTATAAGTTCAAAATCAATAGGAATGATAGAGTATTTTGTCTAAATTATTTAAAACAATTACGGAAAAAAAAATATTATTTTTAAAATTGTACTTAATTGAAATGATTCTAAATGAAGAACAAATAATTTACATTTGAATTTTAAACATATTAATTTCAAATCCCTATATAAATATATTACATATGATTAAAAAATAATAATCATTTGTAAAAAATTCACCAACTACAACTTTGGTAAATTTTTTACTAATAACATTAAAATTCCAGTCGCAAAAATCAAAGATAATTTTCTATTTGACATAAATTGTTTAGACAATATATTTATGTCATTTCATATAAAAAGGAGTCGTGCATGAGTGTTCATTTCCACAATTTTTAACGAGACCATTATCGGGAAAATAGCTCGGTGGAATTTAATCCCCCTCCCCCCCCCCCGACATTCTAAAGAGGTTTCCCGACGCAAATAATGTGAGTTACTTCAATATTCTCTTTATTTTATTAGCTACGAGTTTAATTTTGTTGCAAATATATTCAAGATTTGATTGATCAATATATTTAAAACTGATAAAGAGCAGAATAATAAAAACAAAAATAGTCCATGAATAAAATATTGCAAATTAAATTTCATTTGAAGTATAATATCAAAAGAATCATAAGAATAATACAACTTTATGTAATTGGCTGCTAATTAGATTACTTAACGAAAACAAAAACTTCATGAATGCTCTTGAAAATTGTCCAGTACAATTATAAGTTTGAAAAGGAAGAAGAGTTTAGAATTCATCCATGATTGGTATTATTTTTGAACTTTGTAAAGTAAACAAAATTACTCTCTTTTTTATTTTGCGGAAAACTGTTTTTACCCAGACACACAAGGTTTTGAGACTTTTTGTGCACTTGTTATATCCCTACTCACTTCAAATTAGTTCTAAGACAGAGAAGTAATTTTATCCTAAGTTAATTTTCACTGTAGTGTAATCCGTAGGTTAGAAATCAGACTGCGGTAGACAATGTATTTACTTTATTATAATACAATTAGATTTTCTTAAAAGAGCTAGACCAATGTAAATAAACCGAATCTTAGAATATTATTTACAAATTATTCATCAGAATTATTTTTAATAATTAACGTCTTTCACAAAAATAAATTCAACTGATTAAATAATATGCCGTAAACGAAACGTAGTTTTTTGTTGGAACAAAATCCCATAGTTTGAGAAAGTTTCCCAAATTACAATTAGAAAATTGTATTAAAAGTATTGCCTTTTTCACTAAATCCTTCAGGGAACTAAGAATTTGAGAGCAAAACTCAATTCAGTATTTTGTTGTAAAATATTTCATTATTGTTTTATTAAAAAAAAATTGTTTCCATGACTTTTGAAAGAAAGTGATGAATTTACATGGTATTCAAAACTTTTTAAAAAATCGTTTCATTTGTAACACTTTATATATTTTAAAAGTATAATAACATTGTTTTCAAATGTTAGAATTATAAGAAAATATATTTCATTTTAGGTGATTTATATGAATGTACATATTCAAATCTATAGAAGTTAGTTATCTAAGTAGTACATTTTATTAGTACAAAGTTATCTACATTAGTAGATATGTAAGTTTAGATTTAGTTTAAAAGCAAGACCTTCCGATGATGATAACCATGTTATCGAAATGTACATCAGGGCATTTAGTGGGGAAAATAAATAAAGAACAATTAATCAAATAATTGTGTTTTATTTTAAAGTTTCCAGTGACTGTGGTTATGGGTAAATTCGAAACATTATTGTGAATTTCACCACAGTACTCAACAAGATTGTAACTGTAATGAATGGAACTAGTAAATTATAATTTGAGTATTAAATTCACATAGTTTGAAATGAAAATTTTAAAATGTATTTACTAAATGCGTTATGAAAAACGAAATAAAAAAAATAAAAAAGCTCCCCTTTGTTTTTTTTTAATTCCTTCAATATACAAGATACAACTTTGTTCGTAATAAAAATAGCTATATTCTGAAAAACATTGTACAATAAAAATAATACCAAAGACTTATCTAGCAATTTTTAAATAATATACCCTTTATATGACATGTAAACGAAAAAAAAAACAAGTTTATTTAATGAAACAGAGTTCCTAAATTTACCCAAACACTCAGATCGATGATACTTATAAGTTTTAATTTTATTAGAATGAAATACACGTATTTACACCAACTTCCTGTTTGTCAATTTCTACATTTTCTGTGAGTACAATCACAGATCCCAAATATTACGTTGCCTAGTCTTCCCTCCCCTCCCACCCCTCCCTTTGTAATACAAAAATGACTTCATATATCTTTCTTTAAGAAGTTTAATCAAAAGCAGTGATACATTGCATGGGATGATGATTCTATTGTGGGTTTTATAAAAGAAATTTAAACTAAAATGTAAAATATGGTTTTTATGTATATTGAATCGCCGGCCCCACGGATTCTGGGGGGGGCCAACTATTGCTTGAGAGCGATCCATTTAGGAAAAGTCTCATGATTCAACGTTCTCCAAAGAACAGTGCAAATACAGAAAATTATTGTAAATTGGAAGAAGAAAATAACGAACTAAGAAAAAGACTGAACGAAGTAGAGCTTTTGATTAAAACATTAAAGAAAGAAGTATCAGATCTGAAAACAGAAAATAAGGAATTAAGAACTCTTCATTTATCAAACAAGAAGGAAAAGCTAAAAATTGTATCTGAAGAAAAGCAATATCAGAGTGCGATAAGTAGAATGGACGGTTCCCAAGAATACTACACAGATGAGGATGAATTAGCTAAAGAAACAGAGTGGATAAGATCTAAAAACAAAACATCAACATCAAGAAGAGTAAAAAAAAGAAAAGCTGAAGATTCCCCTGAAAATGAAAAAAATGGTAATAGAACACCTCAAAAGGGAAAGCCCAGTAAAGTAGAGGCGAAGCAGGACAAGATAACAAGAGATAAACCACCTCCACCTATTAATGTGGTTGGAATTAAAGATTTTGCTTCAATTAAAGCATTAGTAAATGACTTTGATAAAGATAAGACAATTAAAATTGTTTCACTCAGCAATGATGTCTGGAAAATTAATACTCCCGACTCAGAGACTTATAGGACCCTGGCGACCAAACTGAACAGAGACGGGTTACAGTGGTACACATATGAGGATAAAAAAGACAGACCCATTAAAGTTATGGCAAGAGGGCTTCACCCTACGTGTTCTAAGCAAGATATAATTGAAGAAATAAAGGAGAGTGCTCAATTGAAAATAATCGATGCTGTAAATATTATCAAAAAAGAAAGAAGTTCAGGCAAAGATGGAAATGAAATACTCTGCAAAAAAGGGCTTCCATTATTTATGCTTACATTTGATAATAACGAAGACATAGGGAAAATCTATAATATCAAATCCATCTTGCATATGAAAGTTAAAATTGAACCCTTAAGGAAAACTACAAATCAGATACCGCAATGTAAAAACTGCCAAGGGTTTAACCACACAACAAAGTATTGTCACCGGGAACCTAGATGCGTAAAGTGTACAGGGAGGCATGCTACTCAGCAGTGTGATATAAATAAAGATACACCTCCAAAATGTGTCAACTGTGGAGGGCAGCATCCTGCTAACTATCGAGGATGTGAGGTAGCAAAAGAATTGCAAAGGATCCGAAACAAAGTTAGTAACCCTCAACAAAGGGGCAGACAAGATAAGGAAGAACGTGAGACATTAAAATACACGACAAAAATACCAGCAGAACGGGAAGCAAATGAAAGCGATAGAACTTTTTCGCAAGCAGTCCAGGCTAAACATGTTAGAAGGGAAAATGTAGACGAGAATAGTGTCCTCGAAAAAGTATTACAGAGATTAGAAGTTATAGAAAAACGGCTAGACTCTAACGATAAAAAATTTGAAGAGGATCTCATAAACCTTACTGATATTAACAGATATTTTACATAAAATGAATAAAACTCTTAGAATAGCCGCATGGAATTCAAATGGTTTGTTACAACGTATCCAGGAGTTAGAGATATTCTTGGATAATGAACAAATAGATATTTGCTTAATATCAGAAAGCCATTTTACAAAAGCATCTTATGTCAAGTTGCGTGGTTTTTGCTGGTATGGGGCAGTCCATCCTGCAGATAGAGCTAGAGGAGGATCGGTAGTATTTGTAAAGGAAAACATCAAACATTATGAAATTATAAAAATTGAAGAAGAAGATATGCAAGTTATTGCTATTAGGATCCAAGTTAACGGAAACAAGGAATATGATGTTGGTGCAATATATTGTCCACCAAGGTATAGAGTTAATCGTGAGAGGTTTCTTTCTTTATTTAAAACTCTGGGAAGAAATTTTGTCATTGGAGGAGACTTCAATTCAAAACACACATTCTGGGGTTCAATAATAATAAATCCAAAAGGTAAAGAATTGCTAGCAGCAGGTACGGCACTGGGGTGCGACTTCTATTCTGGCGGTGGACCTACATATTGGCCGGCGGACATAAACAAGACACCTGATATCATAGATTTCTTTGTTACTAAAGGAATTTCAGAAAACTACATTCATATAGAAGATAATGAGAGTCTTTCCTCGGACCATACACCAGTTATTATGACAATAAGTGAGCTGATAGTAAAAAACAAGGCACCAGTCCCAAAAATAACAAGTGGGAAAACTAACTGGAAATTTTTCAGTAGCATAATAGAAGAAAATATAAAGCTAAATGTACCGATTAAAAATTCAAGTCAGTTGGAGGATGAGCTCGAGGTATTTATTGGGATTGTTCAGGGCGCTGCTTGGAAGAGTACTCCAGTGAGCTACATGAAAAGAAATGAAGTAAAGTACTATCCAGTCGAATTAAGACGGCTAATTAAAGATAAACGGAAGGCTCGGAAAAAATGGCAAAGGAGTAGAGCACCAGAAGATAAGCAAATACTTAACAGGTTGTGCAACAAAGTTAAAAATTCTATTAAAGATTACAAGAATGAATCTATTAATAGATACTTAAAACATTTATCTCCCACAAAGGACAGAGATTATTCACTTTGGAAGGCAACAAAAGGAATCAAAAGGCCTAAAATACAAATTCCTCCAATTAAGAATGACAATGGAGCCTGGGCAAGAAGTCCTAAGGAAAAGGCAGATCTCTTTGCAACATTCTTAGAAAAGACGTTCCAGCCTCTCCCTAAGCAAAGTGCTGAAGAAAGTGTTCCCGATATAAAAAAACATGATGAAATGGAAATATTACCAGTAACACTGAGGGAACTGAAAAATGAAATCAAAAACCATTTGAATGTGAATAAAGCACCAGGGTATGACTTGATTACTGGGCAAATAATTAAAAATCTACCCGAGAAAGGACTTAGAAAGCTACTGCACATAATAAATGCAAGCTTAAGGATTAGGTATGTTACCCTACAGTGGAAGGTAGCGGAAGTCATCATGATATTAAAACCGGATAAATCACCAAATGATAGGAAGTCATATAGACCAATATCATTGCTCCCAATAATTTCAAAATTATTCGAGAAGCTGCTTCTAAGAAGACTCAGGCCCATTATTGAGGAACGAAATCTCATCCCTGACCATCAATTTGGCTTTAGACAAAGATTTTCTACAATAGATCAAGTTCATAGAATTACAAGTATCATAGAAAACACATTGGAGAAAAAAGAAATTTGTGCAAGTGTCTTTTTGGATGTAGCACAGGCCTTTGACAAGGTATGGCATAGGGGTCTGTTGTGGAAACTAGAAAAAGAACTACCTAAACAATATTTCGAAATACTCAAGTCATACATGACTGAGAGGCATTTCCGAGTGAAATTTGAGGGAGAATACTCCATATTAAGGAGGATATCAGCGGGTGTTCCACAAGGTAGCGTGCTGGGACCGGTCTTGTATTTACTTTACACGAGAGATCTTCCAAATGACAAAGATGTAACAATAGCTACTTTTGCAGACGACACTGCAATACTAGCAACTGGGACGAAAATTGAGGAAGCTGCAGGGAAGCTCCAGAGGGCCTCCAATGCGGTGAGCAGATGGACCAAGAAGTGGCGTATTGGTTTAAATGAATCAAAATCAGCCAATGTTAACTTTACCAACTTAAAGATTGATTATCACCCACCAATTTTAATCAATTCTGTACAAGTTCCTCATGTTAATACCGCGAAATACCTGGGAATGACTTTGGACGTGAAATTGAAATGGAAGGAACACGTTAAAAAGAAAGTTCAAGAGTTAAAATTTAAATTCAGAAATATGTATTGGCTTCTGGGAAGGAATTCCCAACTATCAATCCATAACAAAATGCTCATATACAAGCAAGTCTTAAAGCCCGTGTGGACCTATGGATTACAGCTATGGGGTTGTACAAAGAAGTCTAACATAAAAAACATACAAAACTTTCAAAATAAGGTGCTCCGATGTATTGTTGATGCACCATGGTATATAAGAAATGACAACTTGCATAGGGATTTGAAAATGGATACGGTTGAAGAAGAAATAAAAAAGCAAGCAAGCAAGCACAGACATCGCATTGAGCAACATGAGCATCCGGAGATACGCAGATTGATGGATACAACAGGTTTAGTTAGAAGACTGAAACGAATGAAACCATTCGACTTAATGGACTTTGGACATTAAGGGAGTATTGACCAATGGGTTATTTTCCCTCAAAGTGTATATATTGTTAAATGTAAATTACTAGATGGGTTTGTACTCAGTTGTAATAATAATAAAAAAAAAAAAAAAAAATGTATATTGAATCAGTGAAAAATATTTTAAATTTATATTTGATTTTACTTAGACCGATATATATATATATATATATATATATATATATATATATATATATATATATATACTAACATAATACTTATACATTTTTAAAATAAAGTATAACATTATAAAAAAATAATATCATCAGGTAATAAATATAGGTTATAGGTACACTGGTATTTATTACAATATTTAAGCATAACAGACAGACAAAAAATATTGTTGTAATTAGTATAATTTGCACTAGTATTATAAATAGAATTGACTTGTATATATATATACAGGGTGACAATTAAGTCTGGAACCTCTTTTTTAATTTTTAAACCACAATAGAAAAAGATACCAAAGTTCACACGTGCTTACTGGTGATAGTAACGCACAAATCTGCCCAATTACCGACCGGATAACCCCTTTGGGGGACGGTCCACAAGGAGTCAGACAAAATTCTTAAATAGCAGCATAGGTCGAGTTTGGTATCAAATTAAAGGTCCCACTTAGCAGAGTACAATGTCGCAAACCGGACTTGAAAAGGTGGATTCATTCAGTAGTTATAGCTGTTTGAATTTTAAAACTCTCGAACAATGTAAATTATTAAGTATTACAAGTAAACACCAATTTTTAAGTACCTGTGATCAAAGTAAGTGTTCAAAATGTTCCCCTCCCATCGTCTGACAATGTGGTAATCAAAGCCAGGAATAACTCCTCATCAATAATTATTACCAATAACACAACTACTGTTAGAATGTGAAAGTGGCTCTTTGGGTTTTCCACAAATTGAACTTTGACTGCAACTGTTGTTATCTGTATTTTGTTAGGAAGGTAACTATTTAGTTGCTCTGAAGCTTTCAGCGGGTTTAGTTATGCAGATGGAATAATTTTCAGTCATTAACAAGTTTTAAAATTGGTTATTAATTTGTTTATTTTTACCGTTATGTCACTTAGTGAGCGTGAAAGAATAACTCTTTTAATGATGCGTGGGTGGGGAGATAATGAAAGATCATATGAAGCAGTTAAAAATTTATTCAATAATACTTTTCCTGATAGATATCCTATCTCTAAGTCCACAGTAATAAAGACAGTGGCCCGTTTTGTAGAGACTGGTAGCGTTAAGGATCGTGTCATAACTGGAAGACCAACAACAGTGACGGGTGAAGCCGCATCATTAGATGTTCTTCAGTCTTTCATCGAAAATCCAAATGAATCAGTTAGATCTGCTGCAGAAACTCATGAAATGTCTCGTGAGTTAGTCAGAAAAGTGTTAAAAAGGCAGCTTTCAAGGCGTACCGAGTACATCTGGTTCAGGAACTGAACGATCGACGGCTCGAATTTTGTGAAGTAATGATGGATAGAATTGACCGAAAACAAATTCTTTTGAACGATAGTATATTTTCTGATGAGGCAACATTTATGTTGAATGGCAGTGTCAATAGACATAATTGTCGGTATTGGGACAACAGCAACCCGCACTGGAAAGAAGAGAGTCATATACAGCATCCACAGAAACTTAACGTTTGGGCAGGTATTATAGGAAATCAAATTGTGGGCCCATTCTTTATCAATGGTAATTTAAATGGTGACTCGTATCTAGCAATGCTCCAAAATGAGATAATTCCTGCACTACAAGCTGCTCTTGGTCGACAATTTCAAAGAATTTATTTCCAACAAGATGGCGCGCCACCACACTTTGCTCTCCTTGTTAGGGAATACTTGGATACAATATTCCCTCACATGTGGATTGGAAGACGTGGTGCAGTAGAGTGGCCTGCTCGTTCCCCTGATTTATCTCCGCTGGAATTTTTTTTTTTTGGGGATACCTCAAAGATAAAGTTTATCGTACTAAGCCTCGAGATTTGGCGCACCTAAGAAATCTCATAGTCCAAGAAGCTCAAGATATTCCTCGTGACTAACTTCAAAATGCAGTGGATGGCTTTAACAACCGCCTAGGACATTGCCAGACGATGGGAGGGGAACATTTTGAACACTTACTTTGATCACAGGTACTTAAAAATTGGTGTTTACTTGTAATACTTAATAATCTACATTGTTCGAGAGTTTTAAAATTCAAACAGCTATAACTACTGAATGAATCCACCTTTTGAAGTCCGGTTTGCGGCATTGTACTCTGCTAAGTGAGACCTTTAATTTGATACCAAACTCGACCTATGCTGCTATTTAAGAATTTTGTCTGACTCCTTGTGGACCGTCCCCCAAAGGGGTTATCCGGTCGGTAATTGGGCAGATTTGTGCGTTACTATCACCAGTAAGCACGTGTGAACTTTGGTATCTTTTTCTATTGTGGTTTAAAAATTAAAAAAGAGGTTCCAGACTTAATTGTCACCCTGTATATATATCACAGTACTTAGTGTACTAGTCGGTTTTATTTTATATTTAGTAATTTAGTTTGCTTAAATAATAGTGTTGTGTGATTATAATAAATTATAGACAAATAAAACAATTGTAAACTTTAGACTTATTGTAAACATATTGTGTTAGAACACAAAGTTTATTTGACTGGTGTTCAAATTTAGGCACAACGCAGATATTTCTTGTTGGCTTACTAGTATACCACTCGTATATTTAATTCACTATTCCTCGTAAATTAAGTTATTGATTTATATTTACAAATAATGTTAAAACGGTTTTTATATGTTCTTACGTTACTAACTTGTGGTTTCATTTATTCCCCAGGTACATTAATATATTTGAAGGATTTGGAGTATTAGATATTTTAAGATATCGATATCTGTGTAATAATTGGTTAGATTCGTTTAGGTTCAAGGAAAATCCGAAACTTTTCATGAAGTATACTTAAAACATTTAAATATATGTTCAAGAGACAGCGCCTAAGATTGTTTGTAAGTAGAATACATCAGTTTTCTCCAATATTATTATTATATATTAAAATGAATAATTATTTATTAAAATTATAATGTTTTTATTTACGCTTGCAGTCCTTGTTTAAATATTTAAATATTGAGGTGTCTTGTGAGATAATATTAGATAGAATAAAAGTGGAACACAAGATCTCACAAAAAGTACGTTTACTAATCAAACAAGTTTGAACGACGAAATCGCCATCCTCAGTGATACATGAGCTACAATAACAAAATATAACTGATAATAGTTATAACCTAGTAGTTATAATACATAATAGTTATAATAAAATAATGTACACTGAGGATGGCACATTTGTCGTTGAAACGTGTTTCAATCAGTAAACGTAATTTTTGTGATTTCATGTGTTCAACTTTAATTTAATCTTTGTTTTAATGTTTATTTATTTTATTCATTACAACTGTTTCGATACTAGTACAATTATCGGATGACACTAACACACAACAACACTAATACATAATACAAACAAAAAAATAAACTAAACATTATATTTATTAGTTCTTCACATGTCCAAGTATAAATTGAGGGGTTTTTGAAACGCCCGATACTTTTGGTATTCAATTATATACTGAGCTAGATTCTCTTTCCTTTCTTTGGATATTGGTTTGGTTATACTATCTGTATTGGCTAAAGTATTATATACACAAGTGGATTCAAAATTACTTGTAAATTTGGTATTCTTCCAATATATCAATGGTTTTACCTTTATTCAGTGTATGTAGGAATTCACGTTTTTTTCCTGATGTCAATATATGTGTGGTCTTCATTGATCAGGTTTCCTGTAAATGTGGGGCTGAGTCTAGTTTTGTTATTATGTTGCCAATAATCCTTAAATAAATTTATTAAGGAAGTAATGAGACCCCTTGGATGTAGTTAAGTGTATAGATAAAATAATGAAAATCTTTAAGAGATAAAAAGTTCTGATTGAATTTTATAAATACGACTATAATTGATTTTGTGTGGAATTGATTCTAAATTATCGTTTAAAAATTTTCCATTAAAAATAACTCTTCAATGTTATGACTTCTTATAGTTACGTGCACATTATTGGAATCCCTACCTTTTAATTATAGTTTGAATAAAATATATTGTTAGTGGATATTATATAAAGAATTATGATAATAATTTTAGCGTTGTTATAAAAGTTATCTGTTTGTTGTTACTGTACGTTATCTGTCCATGCCGTGTTGTTTTTTAAAAAAATATTTATTTTAGGTAACAAATGCGAGAAAGCACAATTTTTCACACATAAACACTACTTTAACGAAAAATATTTTTGTTTTTTATTTCTATTACCACAACTATTTTTTTCCCTACAGTGAACTGCAAAAAATAGTTCTACATTTTAAACTGAACCATCAAAATTGTTTTTTATTATAATAATTGTATAACAGTATCATTTCTGTTTTGACAAAGACATTTTTTTAACCTTAATGTTAAAGAGTATCACAGTTCTAACAATAATTTTTATTAATTGAAGAACCGGTTTAGAGTGTGTAATCCTTGAAAGAGATGAAATGCTGCAGTAGTGAAGGCATACTAATCATGCTATTTATCTTGTTTAAGAAAGTCTTATGTAAAAGCGTCATGTTTCCTGATAATACCATACAATACGTATTGAAGATATCCGTCCAAAAATAAGAGATATTGATATTTCAACTACAAATATTACAGAAAAATATTAAATATCTCTGTGCTGGTTTGGGTGTGTCATTATACAATGGTATTTGTTACTTTGCTTTGATATTATAAACAAAACCTTTTTTGTAAACCTTAACAAAGTTCTTCTGAACTTCCAAACCACAGGGGTTATGATTGTATTGCATTTTAAATATATAGAACTTTATTTTATTGTGCTATTTATATCTGCGGTTAATAATACCCGATCAGAAATAGTACAAGTTTAGACACCACTCAGTTTGTAGCTATAAATTATTATTACTGTTGTTGTATTTTATGCATACATTAATTCTGTTACTTCGGTATTAAAAACAACTCTGCGGACAACGAATTCATATTGACTAATTTAGTTTCTCGAAAAGAAAGTACAATCGACGAGCACTTTTTAATTTGCAAAATTAGGTTGTTTTATTGCAATGTAACTTTCATATTCCAATGTTATAAATCAATATTACTGTTTTAAATTTTATGGGAATTTTACTATTAACTCAAGTACTAAAATATTAGATATACTTTTTTCCAGTTTAAGGTTTATAATAATTATAATATTCGGAATTTAGTTATTTTAAAAATAGTCCTAGTTTCATTTTGACGTTTATACTTTCTCCCACATCTTGTCAGAATATAAATCAAGGTATTACAAGAAGTTTTATGATATGAATAGTTGGAAAGCTAACGGAGAAAATTTATACTTTTTAAACTAATCTACGTAATAAAGACTTTATACAATTTTGGTTACTAATGTTTATAGTATTTTTTTATAATGTATTTACTTATTTTTTAATCATTTCTATTTTACATTCAATGTAGATTGTTGTTATCTGAATCACACGTGGACCTTTAAGAATCACTGTTTTGTTCTAAATTAACTTATTTCTGGCATTGAAAACACTAATATAAGCATAAGCATAATAAAGAATATTTTGGAATGTCCATTAACAAGTCACAAAGGAGAACACTAGATACTGTAAGATTGACATTCCTAAATATGTTTTTAACCTCTCTAATTTATTAACAAGTTAGTTATTATTACTGCAGTTATAAGATTTAAAACATTAACTTTTTCTATTCACTGTGTTATTTTTCCTTTGGTTTCTTATTTATGTCACTGAAAGATAACAATATAATTTATTAAAACGACTATTTTAATTTTAACAAACAATACATTACTTTTTCTATTTACACTACAAATTATAAAAATATTTCGTTATTTAAATTAATAAATGCAAAAAGAGGCAACAGTCGGAAAGGGGCATCGTCCGTTTCTCTAGGAAAATTCTATTTCTTACATGCTTTTTTATCGAGCAATGTAGAAGTGTTGTGGTTGCAATAAAAATCTACACCTGGCTCCTTCTTATGGAGCCATATCTTCAAAACTTTGGTTTTACGATGACATCTGTCATCCATCTGCCGTACTCTAATATCTATATAAAACTTATTTTTTGGTCTCTCTCTAAAGGGAGGTTTCAGTAGAAATTATTAAAGAACTAAAGCCGCCCTGTCATCTAGAACATCGCAACCCAAAACGAACTTAAATAAATTGTACTTAAAACGTGATGATTTATGCCAAAACCTACTAATTGTAAAATGATTCTAAACATTTTAGAAATAATTTTAACAAAACAATTTTAAATATGTTTATGAACTATAGTTTTGGCTTACATAATATTTGGTAATTTGTTTTGTCCCACAAATTGTAAGTAAAATTTTAATTTCTATTATTTTAAGAGAGTCGACTATTAATATGACGGCATGCAGTTTTTTATATTTAATGTTAGTTTGGTAACTGGTGACTCAAATTGAATTATTTTAACTACTGTAAATTTAGAACACGTTGTGCGCCTAACTCTGTTTGTGTTTCGTACATCTTTAAATAAAATATATCTGATATCATCTCATCTATATACTAATAATACGTTAATAATACATCTAAATTCTTTTACTTGAAATCATATTAAATTAAAAGTAAATAGAATTTTAAAACAAAATCGCAGCTCATTCGGTCCCATTGGTTCGACGCCAAAGAAGGAACACACCTGATTTAGTGCAACCATTGAGGAAACATTACCCTTTTATGAGTGTTGTCCGGACACAAAGTACGCTTATAAAATAGTAGCCCATGTCGAGATAGTATTGCTACAACGTACATACTGTGCAGTTATCCTTGTATGACATTCATGTAAAAGAATTGTTTAAGGTTGCTTCTGTCAGCTTGACAACACTCGCATTGTATAGCGTTCGTATATGGACGTATAGTTCCCGTTCTAAATATGTTGATACAAAGAAAAACCCGCTCACTATGATCTGTTCTGTTTCCAAAAGAAAAACAGTTTGTATTGATATTATTTCTGATATTTGTTATTTTCGATCATTCAATTTCTTATTACATTTATAAATGACTTATTACAAATTTTCGTATGGAGTTCAAGTGGAAATTTGTTATCAAATCAATATGTGATTAAGCATATCTGACAAACATATTATTTAGAACACTGAAACCGCCTCCCTTAGTATGGAGAAAATCGAAACATCGTATCATATAGAATGAAAAATATAAACGTTGTAAAAGAAATTGTAACGAATTAAGTTTTATCAAACATATTACAATTAATTCGTATATTACAAACAATTGCTTTCATTGAAAATATGGACAGAAATGTGCATAATAACTGTGAAACCTGAGACAATAATATTATAAGTTTTGAACGAATTCAGGAAAAAATTATTGGTAGCTCACAAGAAGAAATACAGATAAAAAAATAAAATAACTTTAACAACAAGAGTTCAGCATCTGAAATGTTGTTATGAAAATTACGTTTTCTTTTGATGTAAATGTATCTTTTTACCAATGAATGTTTTACCAATTTTGCACTTTTTCCTGTTGAAGCGTTCGTAGAGATTAATGGTACCATCTTTATTTCTCTTCACGGAGAGTAATGTTTTTCGACAAGTTGTAACATATTTCCCGTAACATAACATTTCGCGGGTTGCTTTGTTTTCCTCGCGAGTTACCTTTCTGAATTCAGCTCGCCCTCTTCTTTCTATACGAACTTGATACACACTTTTTCCGATTTTCCATTTACCAGTCTTTGGTGCCTGTCTATTTTTTACACTAGCCGCGGTTACACTTGGTTTGGTTTTGTTGTTCTTCTTAAATCAAGCGTTTCTGAAACGTTTCTGAGCTTAATGGTTTTTCTCTATGATTTTCGCTTATTATTTTCCCGATATTTATTTTACATACTGAGATTTGTATATAATTGTACCTAAATAAACCTTGTCTAATTTTACAATTATGTTAAAAACTTTCTTGT
This sequence comes from Aphrophora alni, assembly GCA_963513935.1. NCBI lineage: Eukaryota > Metazoa > Arthropoda > Insecta > Hemiptera > Aphrophoridae > Aphrophora > Aphrophora alni. The sequence goes on from OY740774.1 coordinate 54,899,029, forward strand.
TATAATTTCTTCTGATCTTGTTTTCCCCAAGGAAATATAATTTCAGTCACTTAACAATGACTAAAAAATTTATCATAGTTATAAAGAGGAAGTTTATAGTCAGATTTTATATTTTTGTTAAATGTATGGTTTATTTATGAAATAATTTAAAATATTATTCAATCTTGTCCAAGATTAAAATTAAATAGAAAGAAAACTATTTCTCATAGATGATATTGACAACAAGTATGAATCTGACAACCTTAATGCGTTACACCATATATTACAAGGAAAGTAATGACGTTACTTAAAGTTTAACTGCATAAAATAATCAATTTTATATTAAATTGAAAACAATACAGCAATTTATTACTATTAATTTATTAACGAGAAATAGCATACAAGTAATCACATAATGCATCCAATTATAAAATAATAATTGATTCATATTTAGTATAGTTGTATTCAGTTAAAAATAAAGTTTCACTTTTAAATTATAATTTAGGGACTGATGAATGCAGTAAATAATTATTTTATTTAGAAGTATTTATTATATCCCAATGTAGACAAAATTATAATTGAGAAATAAATCATGATTCATGTTAATTAATATTATTTTGAAATCTACTTTTGTATAATGCAGTGTTTACTGTTTATTATAAATAATAATTAATAGGTCATACAATATAATAATCTATATATTACTAAACTCATAAGTTAATAGGTTAAACTCATTGAATAAATATTATAAACCAGAATGCGGGTGTATCCATTTATTTTTAGTATGCATTTAAGACTTGTGTAATCGAAATAGACTTTCACAACTAACAACATATTAGATTAAGTTTTATACATACATTTATTAGTGTTACAGGATCAATAAAAAAAAATCACAGTTGTATAAGGTACTCGTAAATTAATTTAATCATTTGGTTACTTCTGAAATAAACATAACGTCATACAGTAATATGCTGTTCTATGCCATCAATAATTACACCATCCAAAAAACAGCCCGCTTGTAAATATGAATAATACATGGCACATTATCAAATGTAATTTCTGCTACATCGCTGATTAAGTATATGTTTCATACATAAATAATGTCTTCAGAATTTACAATTGCATACTCAAAGGTTTTGTACACCGCCAAAGAATAATGTCTAAATGGTTAGCATTGTATGTGGTAATAACTTATGTTTCTCGTACATGAATATCACCAACCTAGACATGTTTATATGAAGTACTGCAATTTCTTACTCATACATAAATAATGTCACCAAATAGAATTTTACTATCGCAAACAGCATTTATATGATACAATACCATTACTCTCTACCCGATCTCTGAACTGGGTCAGTTACACAATAGAATACAAAATCTTGTAATGCATAACTTATGGAAAAGTACACAATATTTAGACAAGTGGAACACAAGAAAGTATAAAAGTCCCATTTACTAATGCAAATCAATTTGATTATAACAAATAATAATTGCGCCTACCTGTTTCGTTCTTCAAAGAATTTTGGAAATTACTGATATACTCTAAATTAATAGCTTCATTTTATAATTTGAGATTTTGTTATTGACACCATTGTGTATTTGAATGTAGTTACCTATTGATATTCTAAACACATTCATACGCTTAATTATGTACCAAGTTTAATTGATTTGTTTTTTTTTTTATATCTATTGTTTCCATCTAAAACAATATACTATCATAGTCATCCTTTTACCATTAATAATTTTTAACATTCTGAATTCACCAACGTGAAGATCGTCATACTTAGATACAGTAAATATACATATCAACATATGATTAAGTGAATCTTATTAATCGAAAATATCTCATTATAAATAAATTCAGAAAAAGTTGTCAAAAATATTTCTTTTGTGGTAATATAGGATCCAACTTATCATCACCCCACTTTTACTGCCATACGCAATTCTCTTTATGCACTCATTGTTGTAATAGCTAACGTGTGGTTTGGTTTGCTGTTATATGATTAGCTCTAGGGTGGTGTACAATAAATTCTCGTAATATAATACAAATAAGAAAATTTATATTATATATGAAGGAGGATAAAATTTTAACTTCCAATGAATATTTTTGTAATCTGTACAAAAAAATTTGTATTATGTATTTTTAAAGATACGTTATTATGATAGCTATAATTAGGTATTAATGTATTATGTTTCATAAATTTAACGATTATCCTCACATATTCATGATTTTACAAATCTTTTAAATTTATAGATATAATTAACAAGATTTTATAATAGAAACACTTTTATTTAACGCTCGGATTTTGTAGTAGTTTATTTTTTCTTTAACTCCAAATACAATCAAAAGATTAAGGTTTTATAGACAAAGTGTGGCTATTATTAGCAAATTACATAACTGCATGCATATTTTGTGTATATATTATTGTTAGACTTTACTATGTCATAATCTACATGAAATAAGTTATTTTGTAAAAAGTAAAATTTATTGTTATATGTTTGAAGTTGTGATTTTTACATGTTCTAGCGGGACGTTTTTTATCTGATAATATGTTTATGTAATGACGTCATTGTACCTGATCCACCTCTGACAAAAATAAGTTAACACTGAACTTTATTACCTTGACTGTAAAAGAGGTTCAATAGAAGATTACATAATCGTTACACTTGTCTATCCGTTAATAAAAGTTTTATTCTGTTGGGTTTGAATTATATTTTTAGCTTTCTAATCAGGAACAAGCTATACCAATAATATTTATAATCAAAGAAACAATTTTTTTCTTCTAAAAAATAACTGCAAATTGCTTCCACGGTTTTAATTGTATTTGGTTATTTTCGCTTGTTGGAATGTTTAGTTAAAATCTAATAACTTGTTACCAGGCGATTTGTTTTTATAAAGATTTAAGAATTATTTGAACCAGATATGTAACATGTTTAAAATAAAAGGAAACAATTTCTAAACAGTGCTGAAATTTATTAACCGGTAAAAAAATAATTGACCATTCACAAAAGTAAATATCAGCTAACAATTAACCAATTAACAAATACTTATTAATAAACAAGTTTCTTTTTTAAAAAAAAATTGCATGCCCTTAATAAAAGTTACAATTACTTTGATCTTTCCCCCCATACAACTGTTACAAATGAAATTTTTAAAAAGTAAAATAAATTTGTTAAAATTTTTTTTTAATTATTTAGAATAAATTTAAGTTCAAAGTGTATATTAAATCTAACAAGTTTTCATTATCGAATTGCTTATAAATTATTACAATTTATTTTATTAAATTTCTTAAAACTAAGTTGATCAACTAATAATAAAAAAAAATTAGTTTATTATACAAAAGGAAAATTAAATTTTATTTTATTGACGTCAATATTTTTATTTTAATTTTGAAAAATAACCCCTTTGGGGTCGTGGAGGCCGAAAATTTGCATGCAGTTCCATCCAATGATTAATTTAAAATTTGTACATATTGTTTCACAAGGAATAGTTACCAAAATGAAGTCACTTTATTACACCTTTTTTTTTTTTTTTTTTATTCAGTTTTTGTTTAAGAAACGCAGCAAAAGTTCTTTTTGATAACATGAGGCACATTAAAAAAAAAGATTTTTCTTTTTGTAAGTTGAGATCTTATTGACTAGGAAGTCCTGAGTTGTGTTTGAACTTGCTTTTAATCCTGACCTTGAACCATCATTTTGCTGCACAAAAAGTGACTTGTTAAAAGAGGTTTAGGCAAACTTATACAGGTTCTTTTAACAAGATTTTTTTATATGTAATGAAGTTAGGTTGAAATTAATTAAAAGAAAAAAATATTTCCACAATTACAAAATGTCTTCAAAAGAAAATTAGAAAATAAGTTTTTTTATTAATAAAGAAACCAATATAGCTCAGACTTTGTCTGAGATCCAAAACTGGTACAAATTGCAAAAAAATAGAAAAAAAAAGATTTTAGTTAAGAAGAAAGATTGACTAATTAATTCTTCGATTTTATGACTATTTTAAAGATTATAATTTGATTTTTGTTGACTTTTAAATGAAAAATGGTTACTTTACTTTTATAAGAAATTATGTTTTTCAAAAGAAACTACTGACAATTCAAAGAAATTTGATTATGATTAAACTATTTCTAGACAATACATAACTGAAATTAAAGTTGAAAAATATAGACATAATTAAATTAAGATGGTCTGAATCCTGTTACCTGGAGTTGTGTTTCAAAAGCTTACGAGCTTTTTGTGTGAAAGGAAATCATCCAGGAAGACCATTCGGCGAGTTACGCAATATACACTTACGAGCCTTTAAATTTTCTACATGATTTGTCTAATTTTTGCAAATGAATTTTGAAGAAAAGCCGAAGTAAATTTAATAAGAAGAATTAACTTGAAGTTTTACATTATATCTACATTGAGAATCGACTAGACTGCGTTAGAGGTAAGAACTGACTCATCTTAATCAAGGTTGACCGGGGTCAACATCTTATTGGCAGATCGGGCGACATCGTTTCCAGAGCCGCTCACCAGATGGTAGCATTATGCAGGGAAGGTTTACAAAGCATTTTAATTTAATCTGTCTTGTTGGCAAGTAAGGTTTTACATACATTTTACTTTAAATAACGGGCGTTACAAACTTAACAATTTAAAAAACCTGTACGTAACAATTATTTTACATTCAGTTATTTCTGTCTTTTAAGTAATTTATTAAGTGCAAAATATTTAAAATTTAAACGCCCATGGAAGTTAGTAAATGATGTGTAATCTTTCAATAAAATGACAAATATACATGGCCAAACAAATTAATGTCTGATCCATTCTTGCAGCTAACCTCAAAAAATATTGGTCTAGAACTGTCATACAAATCATGATTTAAAAACGACTAATATATAAAAATGTTCTAATAAAAAATGAAACTATTAAAAAACTTGGAGTTCAAAGCTACGCAATTTCTGTCTATTGTTAATTTGTTCATATTGATATTTTTATTAAAACCTAAAACCACTATATACAGTGACTTAAATCTCCTTGTTTTATCTTTCAACATTGTATGACTTAGTTCATTTAACATTATTTTGTCTAACATTTATCTAAAAGAACCAACGGTTTTATTTTATTATTTTTTTCCTTAAATTTATAATCGTAGATGTTAATAGTTTTATTTGTATTATTATTTCAAATAATACAAATGTAAACATTGATATACGATGCATAATAGCAAGCTATCAATAAATGGAAGGATTATGTTATTGTTTGCAGCTCATTTATTGTTATTAGGCTGTAAAACACTCATTGTAACGACCCAACGTAATGTTAGCGGAGATTCGAGTAATATATAAAAGTGTTCCAGACTATTATAACGGCATCCGCTGTGCTTTTATCAAAAATGTATAAAATGACTTAAGTCTTAAGATAAATTATAGGTTTTCTATAAGATGACAATTTGTCAAAACAGTAAACAATTTCATAACTACTCTTAGACAGGAAAGGAAAGATGAATATTGATACAATAATTCTATTTTTTTGCATTACGAAAAAAAATCACTCAAATAATTGAGTAAATTATAAAACAATACATTAACTGAGAATAGATATAGATTGATTACCTAAACTACACATTTTATAAATATTATCTTACAAGAATCAATGACAGCATATAAAGTACATGACCCCCGATAGCACTTCAATAATTTGTTGTTTAGCTAATTGATCCAATGTTAGCAAACAGGAAGGGGTAACTTTAATTAAACAAACATGCCGCATTCCAATACCTTCTACCCTGCTACGTCAAAAAAATAAACATCATTTCCATTTTGCTAAAAGCTCTAAGTGGTAAATTAAATTGTTTTAGCACATTTTTTAAAGTTCCTAAAGTCATCTTCGATAAAAGCCGTTGACAAATATAAAGCATATAATGAGTTGTGATATTTTAAATGAGTGCATGTTTAAGGTATTATTTTAAAACACTTTAACTCACCGAGTTTTACGGAATTGGTTTTCACTGTGGTACGAAAAATGCGTACAGCGAAACATGCATACACGAGGAAACAACTCCAATTGACGAAGGTAAGTGGTAAATTGTTTAAGCGAAATTTGCGTACAAAACAGAGAGCTTCCAAGAACCCCAGGTCAGCCATCCCTTCACGCGGACCGAAAGTATAATTCCCAAGAATGCCATCCCCGGATGCGTCACTGGGTCACCCCAGTTGCCACTTTGCCTTGTCGTGGGGATAAGGCAAAGTTGGGGATAAGGTTAGATTAGGTTAGGTTAGTATACTTCCACTTTAAGAATTGTGGAAGTAACCCGTGAACGCCTAAAGGTTGTACGCATTTTTCGTCTGTCAAAATGTTCTGACGACATAGCTTACCCTCGTCATCTGTCAAAACTTGATCCTGTACGCATCTTTTGCAAGATTCCTGGTGTACGCATATTTCGGGTATTCGGTTTGCAAACGTTGATTGTTTTTACGACTACTTCAACTGAGTTTTATGAAAGTCGCACCCACTAATTAGGGCTTAACAACAAAATAAGGATGCTGCATAATATTTGTGAACCATATTTCACAGGGGAAGATGAGCTTAGTAGTTTGTATAAAATAAAAATTTTTAGGTACATTTAAATCTATAAAAATGAAGACATTTACACTCAGCAATGTGGTCTGTAGGAGACTCTATATCACTCTAAACTTTGCTGTAAAGACATAATATATTGTTTTTATAACTACAGATACAAATTCAAATTTTATTTCACATATATAATAACAATAAAATACAGGCATATAAATAATAATTATTTTTATCATAAATATTGAAGACCAAAAACAGACATAATAAACTTCAGTGATATATGTGAAAGGTCAAAATCTTTGGTATGTTCCACCACCACCATTCCGTCACATTATTTAGACATATGATATGCTTCAGTGTATTATTACTAAGGGTCTATTCAATAGACACTTCCCCAACCAACAACTTTCTATCACATTATTTAGACATATAATGTGTTCAATTATTCAACAGGACGTCTTGTAGACACTCTATAAAAGCCTAATTTTGCGGCCCATCCCACCATCGCGCTGCCACCGAATTTTAGGCTGCAGACAGTTTTTATAAACGAAGTCGTCCGAACAACGTTTAGTGGAACTTTCCAACAGTAGGCTAACATTACGCTTGTTAATATCCCGTGGAAATGGAATAAAAATGAAGAAACAGTACGTTTACATGTCCGTGTTGGTAGTCTTTGTCTTTATTGTATTCGTTCGCTATTGCAGAAAGGTGTATACAAATACACTATGGCTTCCCACTTGTCGGTTTCGTCAAAGAAAAATAACCACCCAACACTGACAGAACGTTCAATGAACCATACTCTGATCGATGGACTGTTCGTAGAACGTTTAATATACACTACCGTGAACGTGTTCTAGCTTAACACTTGAATATGTTTTAGTATATTATCCAAGATAAGCGCCGATTACGTTCAACGTATTTTCCCTTTATGTTTGCGTTACGTTCAACGCACGCTCCCTTTACGTTGGCGTAGCGTTAGCCTGCGGTACGTTTGTATTCGCGTTGAGTTCAGTTTGCGTTTGAAATCTGTAATTAGCAAGCCCGTATAGACATAAGAACAAATAAAAATAGATTCAAACACTTTTTACTTACACTCTGTGTTACAAAAGTAAAACAGACTGATGAAATAGAAAACATTACCTTCATTGCTGTAAAATATTTACAACAGTTTTGGTTCTTAAAGGAATCTGAAATGATACATTAACTTCAATCGAAACAAATACACTTTCAAACACTATATGTGTTTTGATTTTCAGTATTTCATATGAAATGTCCAAATACAACATATGATGAAATTTTATATCGACTAAAAATATCATGTATCTAAATTTGATTCCATGGTCTTCATCAATAATGCAATTATCAGTTTAATTAGAACATCATATTGATAGAGGGTGTATTCACTACAGTATACAGTGGGTGCTATTAAATACATTAGCAACCCTTTGAAATCTTAAATTACCGTTTAACTGTAATCCTAAAACTGTGTTGACAAATGTGAGTTTATAAAATAAAATATAGTACTGCGATAGTGATGACCTTAGTGAATTATCCAGAACCCCGTATACAATACCCCCCCCCCCACAGCATTCCCAATGAAGTTTAAGCGGCAGACAGTGTTCATCAACAGAAAACGTGATTATTTAAATTATTAAAAACACAAAAATATTTTATTAAGTCATTTGTTTTTATATAACACAATGAATCATACAGAAAATATTGTTAAAAATTTTAAGATGTATGGAATTATGCCTTGAAATTAATAAGTCCATAGGAATAAAACTTTTATGATGGAAATGGAATATTCGGCCGTGTTCAAAAAGTAGCTCATTGGTGAACCTAATTGTGTTCAATGTCGAAATTAATTATGTTACTATTGGGTTCACCTTTCAACAGCAATTTTAAAAATTCTTAAACCACTGAATACAATATTGAAAACAGACGGAAATGGATTGTACATTATTTCAAGGGTTTCCAGTGGTGTATTCAGTGGTGATTTTTTTTAAATAAACACCTTTCAATTGGAATTTGATTAGCGGTGCTTACCCCTCTTATACACATCCATATACACACAACCATTTTTGAAGTTTTCAATAGAAATGATTTACTAAATTTAACGAACTAACAAACAACTGTTCTCTAACGCTTCATACTAGTCTCATAAACCTATATATTAGTATCATAGCTTAGTACACCCTGAAACTCCTAATTCTATAGATTTTTTCTTCTTTTTTTACAAAAAAAAAAGATATATTGAGTCCATATTTCTTCTTCAGGATAAGTCATTCATCCTAAAACTAATCTAACTAATTTACATTATGTCCACATCGTGTCCGTTTATTAAAAAGTAACAAGCAAATGTACTCTCATGCTTTATACTAATGCACCATCATAACTCCCACACCTCATTCTCGTAATTATATATATATATATATATATATATTAGTTGAAACATTGTGGTATGTGTTAAAGAGGTTGAAATCGTTTTTTTTTTTTTTTTTTTTTTAGTTGCAGGTATATAGAGGCAATCATTACTGAAGATTAATATTTTGAGAGGATGCATAGAGTAATGAAGAATGCATCTATAGAAGAAAACAATTTTAATCGATGTTCAACGTTCAACGTTCTGTACAAATTTTGTAGAGTCCCCAAGGCAATATACCTGTTTTGTTCTCTAAAATAAACTATTTATAATCGTTTGAGTTGAGTGCTATTTTCGTCTGTATATTTCTAGTGTTGTTCGGAAGCTAAGTAAAATATTTTTTCACTGTCACTAAACACTCTTTACAATAAAATTATTTTCATTGATTGTAAATTGCAGTAGTGAGTTCACTTCTTGTTTTAGTATTAGTACACTTGTCAACTAAATTATCAGTTAGGTCAATGAAGTATCTCATCAATCCGGAGTATTTTTTGGTTTTATGGAGAAAAAAAATCAATACGGGTATTTAATTTATTTTTATAAAGGGAACGCCATTCAAGTATTAAGGCGTCCTAGTACTAGTAATATGAGTGTGTATAAGGCTAGCATGAAGGATGTTTACGTTTAATGTCAACACGGGCGTATAATGTGGATAAATCAGTATACTATGAAATATCAACATACAGGTATAAGAGTGTGAACTAGTATTATACCTACTGGTAGAGTACAGTTACTTGTTAGTTTTTAGGAAGTGAGGAGGTTAGAAAATAATATACCCAAAGACTCGGATATAATAACGCTACCATTATGATTAAAGATTTATGCAATAATGACATTATATATAGAAAGGCTCTCATTATTGTTAGATTGCGTTCAAATATTTATTCAATTAGAAACATAGAGGAAAGCTTAAATAGTCAAAAGCGTGTACTGAAGGTGAACTAGTATGAGAGAGGACTAGTGCAAGAGGTTGACTAGTATGTGGGTGCACTAGTATGCGCACAGTTGCTTATTAGTTTTTAAGACGCGATGTAGACAAAATTAATTGGTTTAATGTAAATCTAGGACAAGTATCAGGGGTTGACTAGTATGTAAGTGTACTAGTAAAAAGGCGTGCTATTATGAGAGGTAGATTGTAAGTTTTTAGGAACGGACGTGATGTAGACAAAACGGAATTAGCGGTATAGATGTAATACTAGGACCAGTATGATTCTAGTATGAGGGAGGTATGTGGGTGCACTAGTATGAAGGGTTAGAGTGCAGTTACGTGTTAGTTTTTAATACACGATGTAGAATAAATTAGCTGGTTAGATTTAATACTAGGACGAGTATTAGACTAATATGTAGGTGTACTAGTACGAAGGGTAGAGTTGAGTGGCTTGTTAGTTTTTAATGAACCGACGTGATGTAGATAAAATAAGCAGTTAGATATAATACTAGGACGAGAATGAGGGGTGAACTGATTTGAGGGTAGTCTGGTATGACGTTGGACTACTATGAAGAGTGGACAATGGTATCCAATAGGTTGTTTGACTAAGATGAGATAATTGGACTAGGAAAGAAGTTTAGTAAGGCTCTCATATAATTACTTAGGTTAGGTTACGAGTATGAGACTAGTAAAAGGGTGTCGACAGTGGTGACTTAGCCAGAACCGGAATGTCCTATACTACTTATTATTACTATTAAACAACAGTAAACAAATATCGAAATTAGAAAGTCTACTAATATCCTTCATAAAGGTATATATAAAAAAAGTTGTTATTAGGTTAACAACATAAAAAATCTAAACTAAATTAAAACTGCTGAATGGGATTTCTTCATCAGAATACAATCTGTTTATTAAATTATGGTAAATTAAACGTTACGAAAATAATACGAAATTATCTGCTTCCACTTTACCCAATAACAAAGTATGTTAATAGCGTTTAGAAATAAAGAAATTTTCCAGTGTATATGTATTTTCTTGTGGTAATTTTCCTTGTATATTCTAATTACAATCCAGTCTTAATATCTTCATGTCACTTAAAACACTTTTATATTTCCTATTCCTTTACATTATTCTATTTTCCCTTGTGACGATGCATGAAAGATGTATACATAACTTAGCAACGGGAATATAATGTCTCAACTAAAACCATTATGTTTCAGCTGAAAATATATATTGTGCTCATATATCCTTTTGAAATTACATCCAACTCTAAGCTTATTTAACATTATAAAATGTTTGACATTTTTAAATGAATCGTCAATCATAGACCAAACATTAGTTCATGACACTTTTTCAGCCATATTTTTATGTAAATAAACCCATCAGAAAAGAAGATTTCATGAACTTTCCAATAACATTGGGCTACATTATTTTTGATCATATACTATCATTACATTATTGTAAAACTATAATATAGAAATCAATTTGGAAAATCATAAGATATTATAAGTAAATGTTTCTGTTGTTCCATACTTAAATTCTTACAACTACAAGTATAGACAAAGTTATGTGATAGGTTTAAAACATCCATTTCAAGGTTTTTTTTTGTTTATTTAACCCTTTCCAGCACTCCCTGAGTAAAAAATAATTATTCTCGGTATTATAAATAACGCATATGTAATGCTCTACAACAAAATATTTGACATTTATTGCATTACTATACTAGGGTAAACTTTGTACGTGATTTATTTAGTGCACACCCGCATCAAAATGACAAATTCTCTCATGAATAGTCAATGCATCATATTAACTGAAGACAGCTGGCACGTCTTGTGATCAAGTTTACATATAACGACACATTTCGGGAGTGGTGACTTATTGCGTAATTATTCATTACCTTACTTTGTTAATATACAATAATTTACAAAATCATTTATAATAATTAAGATATGAATAGTTTGATGGTTGTTAATATTGTAAAAATTGTTACTAAATAATGTTATGGTGGGAATATGAGTGTTTTCTGAAACTATATAATGATATCAAATAACAGTGTTCATTAATTTATTTTAAAGATTGATCCGTCTAGAGTAAGGTATTACATATGGTTATTGTAAACTGAGTAGATCAAAATACATATAATTTCAAAGTTCTGTAGATATTTTTGTGATTTGACATTTGCAGTTTTGTATTTCTTTATATTATCATATTGAAGCCTGACAATGCTGTAACAAGGAAAACGATGGTTGGTGGATGAAATATAGATTAATTTATAATAAAGTAATATATTTTTTAATAATTGACATTTTACCTAGTAGAAACGTTATTTACCATAAATAGTCATAATTCCCACATCGACTGTAATTAGTCGTGAGTAATTTAAATAGATAAGTCAGGGAAGCAAATATATGTATATATATATATATATATATATATATATATATATATATATATATATATATATATATATATTGTTATAATGAAAAGCTCAACAATTAAATTCCCCATCGATGTATCAAAGTATTATGTAGCTTCCTCAATAAAAAAATTCCTATTAGAACTATCAGAATAATTATAAAAAAATATTGGCCCAAATTAGTATTTTGTTGTTGTTGAAAGTCGAGGTAGAGATATCATACACCGCTTAGACATTATGACAATTATATTCCTGAAATATTGTAAATTAAACCTTAATTTTTTTTCACGAAAAGTTAAAACATCTAACGAGAAAAAAAAGATGCAAATTACAATAACGTTTTGTTTTTACAAATCGCTATTATAGATTTATTAAAACTTTTATAAAGCAGTGTATCTTTATATATATATATATATATATATATATATATATATATATATATATATATATATATATATATACATGAATTCAAATAAAGGCACAAATTAAAAAAAATCGTATGCAATGAAACAACGATATATGATTCAATATATTTTAGCCAAGGTTTTTCAGAGAAACTTTTTCAAATATATTTTGATTTCAATTGACGGAAAATGTCTCATTATCATCAAACGTTGTCTAATATATTTATTCAAAGTTATTAAATAATTCCAAAATCGAAATATAATTACATAATTACGTCAAATATTAAATAGTCATTCAATTACAAAATTAATGTCTAATGTCCACTTTTTGGTATTATCATGTTTTGGTTGTTTTAGATACTTGAATACCTAACAATTATTAATCAAAAGATTTTCAGAACCAAAACGTCTCTCGCCCAATAAATAATTCCAACATAGCAGACATACAATATACAGAATCATAACGTGCTCTATTCTGTATGATACATACCCACACACGGGCATTCTGTTTCAAAGTGACCCTTGTCCAAATTTGGGTATACTCGGCTTTGTTTATCTCTAAAACATTGTTAATAATTGTTTTTATATTAAAACACGTTGTAGAAACACTGTTGAAAATCTGGAGCACCATTGTATTTTGAATAAACTATGCATTTGAGAGAGAAGTAAACCAAAACATTACCTTTTTTTTTGCCTGTCGTATACTACATGTATCACTTTTGTGAGGTAAAATAATATATTTTACTTGCCAGTTTTAAAGTTCCTACTTTACCTAATTGCCAGCATAATAATTCCAATTTAAAACGTACTACACTGACTATGAAAAATGATATGTTTCATCCGTGTTTTTATGAAACAAAATATAAACATGACAAAGACATTAAAATGATTATGTTTTCGTGAAGTAAATCCCCTAAAAGATATAGCAAGGGACAATATGAGACAGGTTACCGAAGTTATTAGTAACTTCTATGTTCCAGTAACCAGAGAGAAATGCAAAACTCAAGTTTAATTTTGATAGAAAGTTTTTTTGTATGATCTTGAGTATTTATAAAAAAAACAGCCAATCGTGTGTTAAAAGGACACTACAGTATAGGATCTGTAGCTTCAGATAAACGAGGTTACCATCGGTCCGAAAGAATGCTACCTAAGAAGGAAGCTGAAACCACTTACATTGGATTTTTAGTTGTTTTGGAATACTATAATTGAAGGGCTCATCAAAGCTGCAGAGTTTACTTACCTAGCCACTTGACAATTCCTTTCTTTAACTAAGTATATAATAAATAGGCAGAAAATAATATTAAGCTGTAGTTGTCAGGTGTTAGGTGTAGTTTCGCTAAAGATTACAATATTGGGTTTGGATCGCCAGTTAACGAACAATGTTCAAAATGTCTCCAGTTTAAAGAAAGTTTTTAATTCGATGAGAATTGCAAAGTTGAATACAACTTTGAAATTCGGTGAGAATTGCAAAGTTGAATACAACTTTGAAATTCGGTGAGAATTGCAAAGTTGAATAAAACTTCCAAAGAAACGCTTTTTACGTCTACTCACCCAAAAAATTGGTGATGAAATAACTTTAAGCTTTACTGCCAAAAAAAAAGAAAAAAAGAAGATTCTGCCTAATATCTCTGGCCAAGATATTACAGTCGTCAATTTTACCTGTATAATTTTACTGTTTGTGAAGGTCTAAATAAATATTTAGTCAATATAAAGTAACAATCTTTGCATGAACTGAAGCAGAAAACATAAAAAGGGTGAACACAGATTGCTTCAGCTATTTATCATAAACTTTGTAACACAAAAATTGATAGTTACATTTTTGTTATAGTATTTGCGGACGGGGCTAGTGGCTAAAACAAGAACTCAATATTAATTTTCACGTTGATGTATTGGTTAAAAAACTGTGCTCCTGAAAACATAAAAGGAATCCAGCTAGTTTTTCTAGTCACAAGGCAATCCTACTTGCCTCCCTGTCGAGTATTTAGAATAATTGAAAGAGATTTTATAATAATTAAAACAATAATTCAGCCTGAGCATCATCTTAATATTTTTGAAAAACAAATAACTGTTTTAAAAATATCTACTGCCTTTGAAGTTTTTGACTGGAAATCACCAGCCGTAAAATTGTTGAAATTTCCAGCTATGTTGCACTTTAGTTTTGCACCCAACAAACGATTCATATTCACACGACATAATGATGCTATAGCTTCGGCACTTATTCAAAGGGAAGAGGCTTACACAATAAATTGTGGATCTCCAAAAATGGTTTTCAAGCCAACATTGGATTTAAATAGTCCTCCTATTCAAAAAGTTAAAGTTGGAATAGATGCAAAGTAAAAGGACAAACACATAAGAGTAATAGTACACCTGATTCATCTGCACATCGGGAACGGATGGAAGGAAAAACCAGAGCCCAGATTTATACAAAAATATTGTGAAAGATGAACAAATTCCAGAATAGTATAAAAACGAAGAAAATGGTGGTATATTTATAATAGAAATAGAAAGATATTTATAATATTATTATTTAACTCGGATATCAATGAACTTAAAGTGAATTGAGAAAGAAATTGTGTTTATTAAGTCAAAATTTTTAATTACTTTGTTAATACTAATGTTTTTCAATGTATCCAGTTTTTTGAGTGAGAAAATAAAATTATCTTTTTAACAATGTACACAATAGTTATTTGTGCAACTAGTGAGCAAAGTGAGCAATTGCCTCACTCGAGAGAAATCCTTACTCACGAGCCGTAGGCGAGTGAGGAATGGTTTCTCGAGTGAGGCAATTGCACTTTGCACTCGAGTTGCACATTATATTTTTCCTACAGTTACCATAAAACAAATAAATTGGTAAAGAAACGTAAGATATTTTTACACAGAAGTGAACTTTTAATATGACATTTAATGTGAAAGTAGCATTAATAAATCAGAAACAAAATTATAAAACAAAAAATAATCTCCTTAAAAATGAACACAAACACCCTAAAAGAATTGTTCACCAAAGAATTACTTATAGAAAGACAAATAACATTAACGTCCATTTTGCGACAGCAAAACCACCTTCAATGTTTACAAATGGCAAATCAATGAAATGGTGGCTTCTGCCGTGACCGGAAGTGTTGTGACAAATACAACAGTACAACAGCTGACCAGCTGATTTACAGCCAGTGCTGCCAACGTATTTCGCGCGCATACGACCTTGTCTGCATGTTACGCGCTCACTATTTCGTGCCTTCACGTTGCAAATCTGGAGTGAGACAAAGTAATTAGAGTGAGACAATGTTAACATTGTCTCACTGATGAGCGAATTGGCCACTTTGCTTTCTCAAATCAGTGAGGGAACATGTACATTGTTAGGTAACTGTAGGAAAATATTATTATTTGTTGACACCGCCCTCCCCTTAGAAATGGAAACAAATAATCTATAGTCCATTTCTTACTGTTCCAAAATGTCTCTTGTCCTTATTACATTTCGAAAACGTGTATTGTCCAGATTTATTTTACATAAAATAATCAAAATATGCGATGTTCAGCAGTTTTGTACTATTTAATTAGAGGAGGTAATAATTTACATTTTACAAATTGTTTTTACTTATTTTTTGTAAAATAATGAGTTTTATCAAATAAAAAGTTTTACAAAGAGACATTTTGGAATTGGACTTTACTCTTTACTACGTGAAAAAATAACATTTTTAAGAAGTACAAAAAGTTGTTTTTCCAATAATATTAAGACTAGATATATTGTATGGGTCGAATAAAATCTACAAAAATAATGTACATATCAAACCTGGCAGTCCGCATTCACAAAATTATCAAAAAAAATTTCCACATATTAAAACCTTTAGCTATAGGTAACGAATATTTTATTCAAATTTCTAAACATTTCATGAATTATGTAGAGAAATGAATATAAATTAGGACTTTAAAGTAGTATAGATGTTAGCACAATTTCTTCACTAACGTACCCATATTGGAAAATATCAAAATTGTTGGTATTAGAGATTCATTTTGAATTATAAAAAAATAAAATAAATAAACAAATGTGTCTGTAAATATAATCTTATAGGGAAATCGTTCAATTAAGCATAGAGTCTATTTATTTCCTATTAAAGACTAAGATTTATTACAAAGATGACGTTTAGAAAATTTTAGTAATTAAGTTTTCTTTTTAGCAAAATCTATATATATATATATATATATATATATATATATATATATATATATATATATATATATATATATATATGACTTTTATTATAGCTTAAGTATGTGGACGCTAATTTTATCATATGGTCTAATAGTGACACTGACTAAAAAAAATTGTTACTGCTCACTGCACTTCTGATTCCATATCTTAACAATGGAAAATGAAGTCAATAATATACTCCAATATTTAATGTGTGACGATTGTAGATTTTGAGACATATTTAATACTTCTACTTACAGAAATTAAGAGACACACACAGTTCTGTAACTTCAAAATTATTTCTCTTACCATCTTAATAATACTTGTTCTGATAAATCAATAGTAACTTTTATTACGCATAACTTAGATATAAGGGACTACTCCTCATTCCATATAGACGAAATTTCAAACCATTATCGCAAATGTATTATGAAAACAAACAATTAAGCTTATTGCTATGAAATATAAAATAGGTACCGCTTTATATACAAAGCAATATTAGCAAAATCGAGTCAAAACAAAACTTTAAAATGACACTCAGGATTATAAAATTATATTCAAAGTTTTAAATATAAATATGAAAATCAATATATTGCTGAGACAAAAAGACCACTAAATATAATTAATAGGGAATATAAAAATAACAAGGGAAATATTCTTACTAATTTTATTAAAAAATCATAAATTTTAACATGAAAAGGCAAAGATATATCAGAACATTACGAAATGTTACGTAAAAGAAAAATAATTGAACCCTCATATAAAATGCTGTTGAAGAAACATACAAACAAAGCCAATGTAGAACTAACCCAATATATCTTCAACTAACGAAATACTATAATAAGCTAGATTGTAAATAAGTAAATAAATAGTCATTCATATAAATTTGGTCTTCAATTTGCCGTTTAAATATCACATGGTTTAACTTAGTAAATATCCTTTGTTATAAGTATATACATTTATATTAATTATAATGGATATTTATATACATTTATATAAATAATATATAATTATATTCTTATGACAACATTAAGATGTAAAATTTTGAAAGTTGGAACAAATATTTATTCAATCTCCATAAACAGTTATAACATCATTCTCAACACCACCCCTTTAACAATCATTAGTTCATTAACATTCTTTATATAGTGCAGTCATATATGTTGAATGTTTTACCATCACTTTTGTAAATTCAGGTAATATTTACTGCTATGAAAAGATTATCATAGGCTTTTATTTTGGATTACTTTCATATAATTTTTAATTTAGCTTTATTTCCTGAAAAGGCCATAAGCTACCATGTTTGTAAATTTCGCTTGTATGATACAGGTCAATTATGTATTAGCTGTAGTTGATTTATACTCTCAATACGTCATATATTATTTTTTGTATGCACAAAAGATGTCAAACGTTTTTCTTAAACTTAATAATTAAACATTTGGTAGTTATCTTTTTTTGTGTAATTATTATAAATTAAAATATGCTATTTTAAATTATTTCGTAATATGTATAACAACTTTATATGTAATAGTAAATGTACGAAAATTTGGCGATTATTAATTTTATGAAAACTTTTGTCTGTGAGTCTACAAATAACAATCCTTTTTGATGTATGCATTGGTATTGACCTCAAATTTTATAACTTAATCAATCACAAAACTTCATCCATCAACATCCAAGCACTGGTGTTTTAGATATCAATGGTAGATGGATTGATTATGACAAAGTATTTATGCATTGACTGATTAAAATCCAAACATATCATCTCGAGTGCATGCAATGTTTCGTAATTACGATGGTCCTTAATGAGACACATAAATAAAAATTGAAACATTATTTTGGAATAATTTTTTGGTATCCTGGTTACTAATTGAATGTAATAAAGTTTTTAAAATTTACTTATCGCCTGGATCTAACGATATTAGTTTATCTATCATAAAATCATAGGTTTGAGATTGTGTATGGTGAAAAGGGAACGTATAGTAATGTTAGTTGTGGACAGTATTCTTTAGATATTATATACGATTTTTTCACTGTCATTTTGACAGCTATGTCAAGAATACTTAAACTGTTGTCTTTTCGATTTTTAGTGTGAATTGCATATTTATTTATAACTAAATATTCCTTATTATCCAGTTCGTAATTTTTTGCCTTGTGGTTTGAATAAAAACAGTAAAATATATCTGATGTAGTATATTATGTGGCTATATTTGCATTGGATATCAAGAACTAGTTTTCATAAAGGATCTATCATAAGATATTTAAAACACCCTGTATCTAAGACTCTTTTTAAATTTTTTTTCTCCTTCGTCTTTCAAAAATATAATCCGAGAACCATTTAGATAGGTTTGTGATGGAAAGAGTATTTATTCTTCTGTGCGAATAACATAATGAACTGTGTCGTAAACACATTTTAAACAGTAACAGCCCTATTACATAATTTCTTTGTAAAGTTAGAGCAGAGATTATTGATTATTCTTCTGTCTCGTTATAGGCACAATTAGGCCTACAGTTAGTAAAGGTAAGATTGTAATAGTAATAATACGTATGTAGTAAATAATACAAATTAAAAATAATTTTTAAAAAATATAAAAAATCGTAGTATTACTCAAAGAGCCAATACATCTCAATGCAATAAACATCTGCGTCTCATGTCTCAAAAACTATTTCCAAACTTTAAATGGTTAGACATATACAAATTGTCTGTACTATTTTCAATCCACCAAGTTAAGTATAACGATTAGAAGATATTTTATAAAAATATTATTGTTATACAATTAAAGATTCATTTGCCAATTAATAAAAAAACATACCAATAAGTCAAATATCAAATGTGAAATAGTATTTTATAAACATTTAAAAAAAGATATAAATAAAATGAGAAGCAAAATTGGTAAAATCATTCAGATAAAACAACTGTTAATATAAATATAACAAGTAGAGTCTTCCATGTACAAAGTTAAAATCATGATTAATTTCAAAGATAAATTAATTAGAAATATGGGATAGTTTAGTAAAAAGAGTTCAGTTGTACTTGAAAAGAGCTAAATACGAAAATAGGAATGCTTATAATTGAAATAATAAAAGTTAATATAGAACTAATTCAAAGAAATCATAATTACTGACAAAGTAATCCGAATGAGTCGTAAACATAAAATATATAGTAGGTATACAAACCAAATGACTACGATCTTAATTTAATTATTCATTAAGGAAATTACGAACTAATAACAATCTATATCATTAAAAAAAGTGTGAATTAGCCAAATCGTATGAACATTTCAGAGAATATGGAAGCTTGACGCAAATTCTTTAATATATTGACGAACCATCTATCATTAAATAAATTGTAGCTCTGGAACTAGGATTAAAAAAAATCCAATTATGTGACCATCAGTTCAACATATGAGATACTAACATATTTTTATAATTTCAAGAAGAAAAAAAGGGTTTTAGAAAATATAAATTAACAACTTTTTTAAGAGATGAGGTTCAGTTTTAGAAATCGAGAGAGGCGAAGGTGAAAAGTAGTTGCAATGCAGTTTACGATAACTATTATAAATTATTTTTTTTAATTATTGGCATAATTTAATTAAATAAATTAGTTATTAACCTAATCATAATATTATATGTATTACATATATTGCGTGTAAAATTTATGAAATTACTTTAATAAGAATAATCCAATTTCTTTAAACAAATAAAAGGAAAAAAGAATAAAACTTGATTATAAATAGAAAATAAGAGTATTTATAAAAAATCTCATAATTTTATGGAACTTGCAAATCATTGAATTTTATTATTTTAAACTAATTGTTTACTGATATGCTATTAACAGAAAGTATTGTCTCGTGTCATTGAGAGGACGTATTCACTTTTAATTCAATATTTCGCCCATTTCAAAAATATCATACCGGAAAATTTATATACCGTTGTAATGCTAATGCTTCACACATTCATATTCAAATATTCTTATATCCATAAAACGTTACAAATAATATTAATTAATATAGGTAAAATTAGTGTATTGCGCCGCTAACAAATAACGTATTATACATTTATTTTGTAGCAGTATTTTCTTGTTCCTATTTAATTCTCAATTCTGCCATTTTGTTCCCCATCTTGTGGATACGGACTTGTTACTGCAGTTATTATTATGAGTCGATAATGACAACTTTTATATTGAATCAATATCATTTAATGAGCGATTCCAATCTATGTGGTTATTATTCAATATTAGACGTCCTGTTATATCCTTAGTGATTTATGAACTTATGGATTTCTAAATAAAAATAAATTTTTTACAGAATATGAAAATGGTCAGATGCTGAAACTTCACACGAGACATGCGAGTCAGTTATAAAAGTATTGAAATACTCTGTATAGATTGTAATGTCAATGACTTCTTTCCTTACATTTTGTTTTCTAACGGTAGGTCCATCACATACATTTACAACTAAAAACTATTTACTGCTAAGATTTTAAGAACAATTCACCTCCAATATTAGTGTTACTTGAGCCCTTATGCTATGTGATAGAGGTGGAGTGTAATTCCCCTTCACCTCCTCGGATATATTCTTCACCGTCTCCTTATTATTACTACTTATCATCTATTACGATCAATATGTTTTTTTTGATTTTCGGTCTTATTTAAACCTATCACTTTACAGTCCTCCGTTTTGAGGAACTTGTTCATTTTACTAAGTACTTAATATATTTTAGCTGTATCTACCTTAGAGTAAATTTTGTTACCCTTAAAGATCATTTTGATAACTACCAGCTTTTGCTTCCAATGTGTTATAAATTGTATTTTACTTTCCAAAAAGTCTTGGTTTTGGAAGCACATTCCATGATACAGGGTTCACCCAATAGAGAGGTAAATCTCGATTCAGGAAATTCTACACGCTCAAACCCCATAACTAGGGTAACTTCATTCTGCTCTGGATATTCTTCAATCAGTTTTTCCTCTGGATATCCTACTTGAACCATAGTCATAATTTAAAATAATATCATTTACTTGTCATTGATTGTTGACGGTTTATTTGTTTTTCCAGCCTTAGTGTTTCATTTTCACTTTCTGTGGGGGTACAGTCATATGTGGGATTTTTTAAAGCGAATACTTTGACTAGAACACAGCGTAGAGTGTTCATTGGCTTCATTTTTGTCTCTTACCGACAATTACGAATTTTATTCCATTTCCTTTGAATAATTCCTAGAGATTTTTTACTTTTCTCCTCTTGTGTACCTTATCTTCACTTTCATCTGTTCTAATTTCTCAGTTGTGATTGTATCTTGAGAGGAATCGCCTGTTTCCGGCATCATTACCTCTTTATATAATTACATTTCAGTTATGGTATAGCACATAGGTCTTCTCTCAGCTTTATCATTTGATCCAAAAGCTGAACTTGTTTCTGATTCGTTGTCAGTAACAATGTCTGATCACGCTTAGAGTTTTTATTAGTTTTATTTGAGAAAGCTCAAAAAATATTCCAACAATTATCAAAATTTTAAAAGTCGCTATTTACTCCATAAAAGTGTCGTCTGGTCCTCCATAGTCTCCTTTTGATGCACAACTCATGTACAATTAATCAATCGACAAGGATTAGAATAAGGATTACCGCAACGACAATTGACACCTTAGATTGAGGAATTTGTATTGACGTACCAGTCTGTGTTTAGTTAAACCAAGTTTACCTCGAGGATGATGAAGGTTTTCGCACGCGATCAGTGGTAATGGGGGTAGCTTAATAGGATGAAGATGTGATTATCAAACTCTACTAGTCTACTACATTCCTGGGATTTTTGTCCTGAACAGCCTAACCCCAGAATTGACTGTTCATTAATTAAACTATTTATTATTTTGGAAATATTCAACATAAAGGAACGAACTCGGGTAATAATTATTTATCATTTATATAATATATAAGAAAAATAGTGATTGAATATATCAATTGTAATATAGTGAATTCACATTTCAGAAAGAATCATGAGAAATTGGTATTTACACACATAAATTGAACGTTCTAACTGTTGTACGTATGCGTTCCCCTTGTACAAATAGATGTAAACAATAATAATAAAGATATACGAAGTAAGTATTTCGTAATGAAATAACATTAAAAATGTAACTTTAATGTAATATATCTAAAAATAAAAGTGAAATAATATATAAATCTGTATTGAATTAATACTTTTAGAGGAATTTAAAAAATGATATAAATTGACAAAATAATACAATATCTTGTTCAATCTTATTATATCAACTTTTAAATTATTAAAACTAGAATGTTTATTCTATAACACAATTACAAAACCTGATAGTGTATGTAAAATATAAATAAATGCAATTAAGCTGTTGTGGCTCTTGACTCATCTCGTAGAATCACATTCATGGTTTAATTATAAATTAATGTTTTATTATCAGCTTTACATTTATTAGTTTAAATAAAAAAAAAAAATTCGTTTAATTTCTGTTTAATTGACGCTGAAACATAAGACCAATATTTTAATTGCGTTTGATGAATTTAAATTTATAACATCAAATAAATTATAAGTTGTGTAAAATAACTCTAGAATTTTGAAATGTTACACTTCCCCTTTAAAACTTAAAAGATGTTTTTTGATAATTTAAACAACTGTTAGGTGCTTATAATGGTTATACCTGTTAGGTGCTTATAATGGTTATACACAACTAGTTTAGATTTTAAAGTTCATTTATATAACGTACTCTTAAGTCAAGTATACTAGGTGTATGGGTGTACAGTATAGGCATCTAATAAAAGTACATAATAATGTGAATGTCTTCTGAAAGGCAGAAAATATAATAATGGGTTCCATGAACATTTTTGCGAGTCATGCCATTTTATTGCATCAATTATTGATTTATTAAAATTGAACCTGTAGATATTAGCTTTGATACAGAAGGTAAGTGAATGTCAATAAACTTCTTACAGAATGTAGTAGTGAAAGATAATATTGAAGAAATAATTAACTCTTTATTTATAGCGGTTAAATTTGATAACTAATGCTTTATAAATTGTATACAAAAGGTTAAATAATCCCGATCCTAAATAAAAATAGTTGTTTGTTATAAAAAAGTTTAACATGAATTATGATAATAATAAAGCTATAATTATAAATAATATTTTTTAGTTAACTATAAACTCTAAATTTTAAAGTCCATTATTTTATAATGATTAGACTTTAAATTATTATCATAAGACAAGATTTGTAGCCACTTAAGTGAATATTTTTCACATTATTGATATAGAAGTACGATAGACATGAAAACCAAAACTAACAATAATAGTCGTTGTGTTACAAAGTTTTGTTTTGCCATTTATAATAGCACTTTAATAGAAGAATACCATTTGTTATAACGCCATCAAAACAAATTCAAAATAAAAATGTAAACGTTATGTTCAATAAACGGCAGACAAGCTATGTAGTACATTCCCTTAATCAGCTTATGAATTTTAAAATTCTGTGGCGACATCGTAAAGATTGATAAATGATGATTTATATACGGGAACATGTGTAGAAGGGTAAAGTTGGAAGATGGAATATTTTACGAGATGTACACATTGGAATAAATACTATAACATAAAGATTTTAATAACCACCTTTCTAAAGTTTATAAGGTTATAAATATAGAAATGTTATTATCATATTTTAATTGCAATTAATTTTAATATAATTATTATATTAACTAATTAATATAAGGGTTTAGTGGAAAATTAAATCTCTCCAACCTTATATTTTTCAAATTCAATTAAATTTTAAAATTCTATTTGACAAGTTTAGTATGTTATATTTTGTGCTGTATTTCGTGTATTTAAAAACTGTAAATTTCATAATTTAGCTTATACATATAATAGTAACTTTATTTATTATATGAATAAATGTTTTATTTTAAAACGCATATCCTTCTAACTCACACAACTCCTATAACATTATTAAATATAACCAAAATCTAAACAGTAATTGTCAGTTTAGTAGGAATTGTTTAATTTATGTTGTTTTTATTTTAAACTCTTTGCGTTAAATATGCAAATACTGGATTTCCTTGTTCTGGAATATTTATAATGTATTTCCATTTCTAAACACCCCCTTCTATTATATATATATATATATATATATATATATATATATATATATATATATATATATATATATATAGATAGATAGATAGAGTTTACAAAACAGTTTATAGATCAATACTAATATTTTTCTTATAAGGAATTAGAAATTGGTCAATTGCTAACTTAAACCTGAGTTCATTTAAAGATATATATATATATATATATATATATATATATATAAAGAAAAAGGTAGTTAACCCTATAGTATAAATATTCAATAGTTGGATTAGTATATAGAAACTTATACACTACAAACTAAAACTTTGATATATAATAAAAGAACAATAATGTCCGTCTATTTGACTTTTTTAATAATAAAGTAGTTACTTACTTTATAATCATATGACGCGTTTCGGAACTCGTTCCATCTTCAGAAAATCGCTCTGCTGAGGTCGTTAAAACATTAAAATAAATTATTACACAACACATATATACATACACGCGCACATTAACACAGAAAATATCAACCCGTGTGCACACCATCGAATACGTTTAATACACTGATCCCTAACCTGCAGTACCGCTTATTGTTTGTGTTTCCTATCTATTCCTCTAGCAAAGTCGTTCATCAAGTTGGACTTAAAACTCAATTGGTCATTTAACATATGTTCTGGACTTTTTAACTGCGCTTTATATATTTCATATTCCTCTAGCGCGTCCATTTGTTTGCTCTTCTAGCATATTATGTGAATTGGATGGAAGTTGCTTTCAAAATTAGAATACGAGTGGTTTTCTTCTATAATGTGGCGTGCGTAGTTAGATTTTGCATACGTCACTCTGTTACTTGGAAGATGTTATTTATATCGGTTTTTAAATTGTCTCCCAGTTTGCCCTATATAGAAACACTCGCATTCATCACAATTCATTCTATATACCCCTGACTTTTGTTCCAATGGTGTTGTTTTTTTGGGCTTAATTATATTCCTAATGTTGTTAGAGGTGCGGAACGACATGGTTACATCTATCTTCCTCAGTGTGTTTGTCAAGATGTTAGGTAGGATAACCAACCCCATATTCCGTGGATCCGAAGGTTTTTTTACTTTATTTTCGGTAGTTTTTCTTTGTTCCTAATGTACCTTTTAAGGATTTCATCAATCATGAAACTCCTGTATCCGTTGGCCACGGCTATGTATTTTATGGTGTTCAATTCATTATTAAAATATTCCTTACTGAGTGGTATTGTTATTAATCTGTATACAAAACTATTGTATGCAGCCATTTTTTGTGCAATTGGATGGTGGGATTCCGCATGAATAGTAGAAACAGTGGTTGTGGGTTTTCTAAAAATCTTGAATTGAAGTACGTCTGGTCTTATTACTGTAAGGTATAGAAAATTTAGCATTCTCTCCGATTCCAATTCAAGGGTGAACTGGATTTGACTGTTGATGCGGTTCATATAGATTTTTTAATTTTCCATCTGTCTAAACGTTCCATTAAATATGATGAAGGTATCATCGACATAACGGGAATAACTTATTATGTTATTATAAAATTTATTATCCTTGGATAAACGGTATTTATTTTCAAATTCGTTTAGAAAGATGTTAGCCAACAAACCTGAGAGTGGCGACCCCATTGCCAGTCCTTCTTTTTGGATATAGAAATTGTTATTAAACGCAAAATAATTCTGGTTCAATAACACTTCCAATAGTGATATTAGTTCATTAATTATGTGGAGTTCTAATATTTTAGCTTCCACAAGACGTTTATTCAATATGGATATTGTTTCTTTAACTGGAATATTCGTGTAAATATTAACAATATCAAAGGATGCCATTTTATATGTAGGTTGTAATTTAATGTCACTAATTTTGTTGGTAAACTCAATGTTGTTTTTTAAGCTATGATTATTTTCTAAATTTATACTGGTTTTTATGATCTTTGATAAAATTTTGGCTACTTCATATCCAGGAGCGGTAGTGAAATTTATAAGTGGCCTGATAGGAATATCTATTTTATGGATCTTAGGTAGGCCTGTAAACACAGGTGCTTGAGCATTTATAGGCTTAATCCTGTGCCTGATATTGTCACCGAATAAATGGGTGCATACGTTAATAGATTTGTTAATATTTCTTACACACTCTTGGGTAGGATCTTTATTTAATTTTTCGATATTATTGTTACTAATAAAGCTATTAACTTTCGTGTTATAATCGTCTACATTCATTATAACGACCGTATTTCCTTTGTCGGCCTTGGTTAAGACGGCATTGTTCTTATAGATTTGTCTTTAATTTCCTTTAGAGTTTTTAAATCACTCGTCCACCTATGATTAAATTTATTGGGACCGATACTTTGCTTCTTAACCTGGTTAACAAGTTTGTCATTAATTAAAACTCGAATTTCATTTTGTGACTTGGGTAAAGACTTTATCACTGCCTCAGCGCTGATTTCGTTGACGTTATCAGCTTTACGTAACTTAGGGAAGTTATAATTTAAACCTTTATTCAGGAGAGAATCATTTCATTTTTATTGAACTCGATAGACGTTAGATTAGAGACCCTTTCATAGAATGTATGTTGACATTGTATCTTATCGATTGGATGTTGTTTATTTTTAAGAATACAGAGTTTCCTCTTCTGCCTGTTACGGATTTGTCTTAAGATAACATTAATGTTTGTATTGACATTACGTATTACGCTATCTAACATTGAAGGATTTATATTATGTAGTAGATCAAGATGGGCCATGTACAACGATTTGTTTAACTCCGTTTTTTTGGAATATAACCATTTTATTTCTTCTTTAATCCACGTTATTTGTGCTAGTTTTTTACCGATGTTAGCTCCATTCGATGTATTGCCAATCCTAATCATAGCGTATTTTGGTGTTATTTTGTTTAATAAACAATTTTTATTAAACTTTATGTGTAAGTTTACTTTAAACAATTTTTTCTTAATGTTTTGGAATCTATATACAATTTGTGCTTGACCAGCTTCCAATTTAAAACTCATTGTTCGGGATCAGTGTATTAAACGTATTCGATGGTGTGCACACGCGTTGATATTTTCTGTGTTAATGTGCGCGTGTATGTATAAAATGTGTTGCGATATATGTGTTGTGTAATAATTTATTTTAATGTTTTAACGACCTCAGCAGAGCGAATTTCTGAAGATGGAACGAGTTCCGAAATGCGTCATATGATTATAAAGTAAGTAACTACTTTATTATTAAAAAAGTCACATAGACGGACATTATTGTTCTTTTATTATATAAAAAAGAGTGACTTGGATACAAACACAATGAGTTTAAAACTTTGAATATTAAAAAATATTATTCTAGTAAAAAAAAAAATAAATAAAAATAAAATAGACAAATATTACCACACTAAAATATCAAGCATTTGACACATATTGTTTTTAATAGAATAAATTATTTAGACTGAAATATGAATTTAGTTTATATCAAAGAAATATTAAAGTCATATTCTATGATATATTATATATGATATACGATTTTAGAACAAAATTATGTAAATGCATAATGATATAAGTGGAACATTACTAATATTATAAATTAAATAATTAATTTAGGGTTGTTTCACGGTGAAATAGTGACCAACAATTAATTTTTGATACACAATTAATTCTTTAAAAAATACTAGTCTTAATGAATGTTGCCTTTAATATATCCGTATGTTAATATGTATATTCTGAATTATAAGTCTTAGCACGATTATGATTAAAAAATAGAGAGAAGAGAGAGAGAGAGAGAGAGAGAGAGAGAGAGAGAGAGAGAGAGGAGAGAGAGAGAGAGAGAGAGAGAGAGAGAGAGAGAGAGAGAGAGAGAGAGAGAGAGAGAGAGAGAGAGAGAGAGAGAGAGAGAGAGAGAGAGAGAGGAGAGAGAGGAAGAGAGAGAGAGAGAGAGAGAGAGAGAGAGAGGAGGAGAGAGAGAGAGAGAGAGAGAGAGAGAGAAGAGAGAGAGAGAGAGAGAGAGAAGAGAGAGAGAGAGAGAGAGAGAGAGAGAGAGAGAGAGGAGAGAGAGAGAGAGAGAGAGAGAGAGAGAGAGAGAGAGAGAGAGGAAGAAGAAGAAGAGAGAGAGAGAGAGAGAAGAGAGATTGATATTAAAATAATTTTATCTCTATCGAAGTAGATAACGAAGATATCACAGAATTTTTATTGTACTAATGACTATCAAATAACATTTTTTTGTTGTTTTTCATATGTACACCTACAGGCCATCGCCATAATGTAGGGCTCAAAAACACAATTAACACACACATTGTACTGTATTACTAAAATACTTATATCTCTTTGCAAAATATAGTGAATAGTTCATTAATAAACGTACATACAAAACACAGGCATGTAAGTATAAAACAGGTTTATTTAAAAAGTTCCAACTGTTGGTTATTTACAGAGTTTTTCATTTTAAAAATCTGAGTGAATATGGTCCAAGATATGTCGATCTTGCCGAATAAAGAGATGAAAAGTACTTATTTTCTTTGAAAATTATTAAGGGCTTCATAATATTTATTGATAATAATGAGTTATAAAAACAGAGGAGCTTAGGATTGTTAGGATTTCAATCAAGACCATAAAGTGAGAATGTATATTATATGTAAGCTATTGGAAATATCCTACAATTCAATTATTACAATGTCATAACAAATGTAAACACATCCCTAATTTATATTTTTACCCAATCAGTTGATTTAGAACCACTACTATAAAATTAAAAATATAAATAAATAATATATGCTAGATTACTAGTATGTAACACACGAATTGCTATATGATATACATAATTTTTACTATCTGTTCTCTTCCAAAAAAATGCTGACTTAAAAATTATTATTATTCTAACTGTGGCAATTTTCAACACGCTTGTTGGAAAGATAATTATTTTGGTAATAATTGTTAGAGCAAAAAACTACATTATTAAATGACAGTTTATTTTGTCTGTTTTATGAAAGGTATGCAAAACGCGAGGAAAGATATTGAATTGCTTTGATCTTATAAACAATTAGACTTTTAGGCAATGCTATCACTAGTAATCATATACAAAATTTTAATAAGGAAATAGCTATTTTTCATTGCATTCTAACTAAACTAGATCATTGTAAATTATTTCTTGTTTCATTTTGTATATTATATCAGCTATTAAAATATTTAATCCCCATTCTCTGAACATATATAGCAACAACTTAACTGGAAATATACAAATAGCTATGTTACTGTGCAGATAATTTTTATCATATGATATAAATTATTATCTAAACGTCCTATGTCAATTCAATATATTTTATATATAGATTAGTCTATTTGTGAACATTTTTGTTTTGAAAAATATATCAAATTGTACAAAAAACAAACAATCAAAGTCAACTATGGCCACCCACTATATATATATATATATATATATATATATATATATATATATATATATATATATATATATATATATATATATATATAATAAAAAAACAAAAATAACACTAAACATCTAATAAATTGCTTCAAGGGACAATAGCTCTTTGGAATATGTTGGTTTTTATTTATTATTGAAACCACTGTGCGAGTCCTTTTGGAGAGTCAATCGGAATATCAAGGAAGACAACAGAGGATTTTTTCCTGTTTTCAATAAACTGTTCTATTACATTGGTCATTTTACAGATCAGATCAATAGTTAAATATTCTTTTCCAAAATGCAAATAGGTGAGAATGAATTAGAATATTACCAGATGGCAATGGGTTTAGTATTTTTATAATATTTCTTCCATTTATCTAGAGATGATAGGCTGCAAAGAAATACGTCTGTAAGAACACACCTAAATGGGTTGATATCTTAACAGTACTGAATAACTGCATTGATGAATGTTGACAACTTGATCAAAGTTTCTTCTGAATTTGTTCAGTATCCTTGCCATTAATTACGCAAAATGGATAAGTTTTTTTAGGGTTGTCAATTGATTAGATACCTTTACTAATAATTATCCGATTCCATTTTTTAATTTTTTAAAATATCACATCATCACAATAGTGTACGTATAGTTGGAAAACATTAGCTAATATGCTTACAGAAACCTCAGCTTTTTTAAAATTATTTATAGTCCATTAGACATTAGTTTTTATTGGGCGGGTTTGTAAAGTTGCATATTTTAAGAAATATTCTCCTTTCCATTTTCAATCACCTGTTTTATTTCATTGTAAACATATTAATTGTTTAATTCTTGGTTTCATTTGTTAAATTTTTATCTGTTGAGCTAATCTGTTATGAAAGCGGTTTATCTTGATTGTTGTCATCTTTCACGAAATTTTCTTTTATTTAGAAGAAATATTATTTTTCTTGTGGATAAATAAAATGTTTACTTCAGGTATTAATTGTAGTACTATTCCATACACCCTACTATTTGTCGCTTGTAAATTTGACAGTTACATCAACCAACTGCTCCACAGCTTTATAGAAGAGAATAATTATATATTAAAACCCAAATATTGTTTCCACTACAGGTATCACCGTATAAAAGTTTAATCTGAATTTTCTCATAATCTAAATGTGAATAATCAGAACGCAATCTGCAATTAAATTCTTCTACGATGCAGTATATTAGAGTCAATGTGTATTGATCTATTTTATATTGTTCCGTAATGTCTATAAATGATACACCCAATACTTATTAGGAACACATCTGCATATAAACCGAGTGTATGAGATACAGAACGAATAAGGAGTTCTATCGCTTTATGAAAGGATCTCTTACCCCTACAAACTCACGCCTTTGACAGAACGAATAATATAACGTCTAGAGATTTTAACCACAGAAGTGAATTTTATACAAACTCTTAAAGTATAATATGAAAAGTGATATTTATCTTTTTTTATTATTTATTTATTAATTTTATTTTTAATATTGAAGTTGTCTTATTGTTAGCGGTGTCTTGAACGATGAAAAATCAAAATTAATTTACTTATAAACATCTATCAATAATAATATTAAAAAATATAAGGATATGAACAGGAGTTCTAAGTAATTGAAAAATACATCACATCCTCTTCCAATAGAAACCTATAAAATATAGACGCCAGCATAAGCTTAAATTTTAAACTTCCCACATATGTTTAAATAAATATATATTTAGAATATCCTCAAGACTTTTCTTTTATTCTTCACATTTAAATCCAAATATGGTCGACATTTTACTAGACAACGTGAATGTTTCAGATTGTTAGCTGAAATCTAGCAAGAAAATCTTTCTTCTTTTTTAATATAGAATTTATACTTTCATAAATATACCATATTTATACTTTCATTTATACCATCTACCACACAAAATTCATTTGTGTACTTTATAATAACTAACTTAAAGGTCCTGAATTAAGTATTTGAAATAATTATATTTTTGGCATAGAATTTTACAATTTCAGAAAGTAGAATGAACTAATAAATATAACTGGTTTTATTTAGTCATAGTTTTGGATTGTATACCCCTAATATATTTACTTTGAAAATCATAAATAATACGTGTAGAAAGGAACTATCAGTTCATAGTTTCACTAATGATATCGTTTCACATATTTTATAAAACGTCTCATCTCTAAAGCTACCTTAATATAACTTCTTCCTTTATACTATGCATGTTAATACCTAATAATATAATATGTTATGACATAATGTAATAAATATTTCATATAGATACTAATAATATATGTATATTTAATAACATAGATATATTTAATATTATAAATACTAATATGTCTCGTTTATCTTCATATTGAGAACAAGAATAATTCAAAATAAACATTGCAAAGGCCAAGGTAGGTATTTAAAAGTTTTGTTAACTTCAGGTAAAGGTTTATATTAATATTAATGAGAATAATGTCTAATTAAAATTTTTTTATTAACTGTATTACGTATGCAATAAAAGACAAAAAAGTAATGTAAATATAATAAATTTTTTTTCTCATCTACCTATAGACATAATTAGGATATCCGGATATAATAACTGTTCATGTGTTAAATATATACAAATTTCAATAATATATGCATCATTGAGTCTCGATGACGTTATTTTAAACTTAATAACGGTAATATCTAGTAAATGTTGAAACCAGAATGTGTGTTTGAAAATTCCATATTCGAAAGCTAATTTATACCTAAAATAATCACAGAAAATATACATACGTAATACAAAAAGGTCCAGCACACATACCTAATTTGACTCAAATAGAATCTATATTGTAGATAGAGAGAGCCTTCACTGTTCACTTTAGGAATACAATCAAATCACGGCATATTTTTTTTTTTCTAATACGTACTTTCATCTTATTAAATATAAGTTGTAAGTTAACCCATAATAAAAAAATAAAAACAAAAAACTGTATGTGTTGCTACATACAATTCTTTATATTAAGCATTCTCTTTGTCCTATAAATACAAATAAAACAATGGTAATACGTTCTTATATATATATATATATATATATATATATATATATATATATATATATATATATATATATATATATATATATATATATATATATATATAGGTAGATAGATAGATAGATATAATATTATTTTCAGATCATTTTATGTAATTAGTATTGTTCAAATGCATTCCTAGTCTGCGTATTATGTTGTAACTTACAGCCCATACAAAACCATTATATACTCGGAATGTTCTTAATAATTCAAAAATAAAATGCCATAAACTTCCGAAACACTCGAGAATATAGCTGATACATTCTACAAAAAAGAACTTGCGTACTAAAAAATGGTGGCAGTGCTCAGAATATATTCATAGATCCTCTTAGATCAAGCGGAGAGAAAGCTAGGCAATTTATTTACCTAACAACAAATAAATACAAATAAGACACATTCTGGTAACATAATATTACGTTTAAACATCTAAAGAAAATGTCATCATATAATGACTATTTTTTACTTCCAGGAACATCTTTGCTAAAACGTTCTATTACCTGGTCATTTTTATGATCATAATATTATGTGAATATGTCTGAGGCACATATGTTCGCTTAGGTTACGCTTCTGTATATGCTCGGCACATACAGTGTATTTTCCTTGTAGTAATATATATGAGTCACATATTCGCATATGGTACACTTCTATATTGGTCGACATTTTTATTATCATGTCAATATCGTTTTTTATTATATCTTACGTAATTCCGCAGAAATATCAAGACAAACAGAATGATATAAATTCCAAACACAATATATCATCTATACGAAGTTTCGAGGGAATTAATTAAAATTAAAAAATATATATATAAAATATAAAATTCTTAAATAATTTGAACATTAAATTGACCAAATAAAGAGTTGTTGGGTTGTAATAAAATTGTAATAAAAATTATATAAACTCTGCCTAATAATAAAAAAGTTAATCCACCTGAAAACAACTATTAGATTGATTAATTGACGGATAGTTTGCTTATGTTTGGAGATAAAAGTTCCGTTCATAGACCAGCCTTTTTGGCCTCGACTTATGGGCTATTATGCTACTAATAACCTCCTCATTCTAGCTTAGCAGGTTTGTTCAACTTACAAGTTTAAGTACTTCAATAACTCACTCTTTCAACGTTACCTCCCTTGTAATTTGAAATACAAAAATCTTTCGCCTTTTATTGGACTTGGTATCACTGTTGAAAATTATTAGGTTTACGTTTTCCTCGTCCCACAGTCTACACAGAGTTTCGCTCTGATAGGTTCCAATCCTGAGCAAATGCACTCTCTGACCACAGTGTCTTGTAATCTGTATAAATTGTCCTCAACTATAGTATTATGGCATTATAGTATTCTCAGGATATTTTGAGGGGATGTACGCCAGCAATAATTTACGGTGGTTGTGCTCCTTAAGACTTCCCCATTTTTGCTGGTGTTGTGGATGAATCTCCCTATCGCCATCTTGTCCAGACCCACGGATTTTCCTAACTCTGGCTCATGTCCTACAAACTATGATACAGCGCCTCGGTTACCTAGCTTGTCCTCCATATCATTCCTTTGAACTCCCTTATGTCTCTGCACCCAGTTCATAGTTACCTGGTTTCCAGGAATAAAGCGTCAGGGTCCTTCTGGTATTCCAAAACTATCCTAGATTATATGGTAGTCCCTGCAAGTGTATTTATTGCAGCCTGACTATCGGTATATATATATATATATATATATATATATATATATATATATATATATATATATATATATATATATATATATATATATTATATGTGGGAGTTAATATCTGCGTGTTGGAATATATAAATCTTCCTTTTTTAGTACGAGAACACCATGATTTTTATTTTTTCATCTAGATTTTAGATATCCCAGTTTAAAAATGGCAATTTCCTATTAAAAATATTAAGTAGATTATTGAAATATATTTTTAATATAAATTTATGTTTTGTGTAACCACATATTCAAGTTTTTGGTAACGTTGGTTTGAAACTTTCAGATTTTTAGTAAATATTGCTCCAGGGAATACTGTTTTTGCTTTTTGCCAAACATTATGTTGTTTAATAGGAAATGTTTGAAAATATAATTTATGTTTATAAAATATATATATATATATATATATATATATATATATATATATATGATATTTATAATTACTTGATTCTCATTTTATGTGCATCTAAGTTGTGTATTTTTGAATGGGGTTAGTGGTAGAGAGGACCCGATAGTCCTTTTTAATAATGAGTATATCAATCTGTTTTTCACTCATAGTTAACAATATATAAAAATGAATAAATAAAATTCACAAAAATCCTACAGAGTATCTGCATTGCCTATTGTAGGCCTATAATAAATGTATCTCAAACCCGACACTCAAAAAATAAACAAAATCTAATTTTAAATAATAAAATTAATATAACGGAAAATAAAAGAGTCTATTTTAATAAAACAATAGTCTCACTGTACAACGACTCCTGAAAAAGGTACCTTATAGTGCACAAACTGATGAATATAAAATGTACTAATATTGTAATTAATTTTCAATATACAAACATTTCAAAATAAGAAATAAACCGATAAAATTTAAATATATATAAACCATATAATTAAATTTAACACACAATTCCTTATTACTATAGCATTTTATTTTAGGTTCTGATGAGCACATATCTCGTTGAAACCTTTACCATCTCCTGCTCTCGTAAAACACATTTCGTAAACAAATTTTTATTAGTAGTACAAATAGGTTATACTCGGAGCAAGTCCTTATTGTTATGTGTTTATTTATTATTATCTAATATAACGCCTTAAACTCCGATAAGATGTTAAAATAGTTGGAAAACTATCATAATTCTTGGTACTAACCTAGGAGAAACCCCCTCTCATTGTTAAGAAACACAACGGAGTATGACTGTACATGGCTGTCCACATTTTTCATTGTTTACATTTATTTTATCTAACCATTTAGAAATGTAAATAAACGCATGAAGTTAAATTGTATTCGAGGTTTACATGTTTGTCGGTCTTGGATACATTTCCTTTACTCAAGAGACGTTATGTAGACATCATTAGAACTACGTAAGGGATTATTCAGTCATCCAAACCATTGCTCATGTAACAAAAAAAAATTATATAAATAACAATGAATTTAAATCTTTGAACTCGTAAAAGGTTATTACATAACCTGCATTTATTCAGAATAATTGCGTAGAAATATGAATATAATTGTCATATTTAAAAAATGTTGCATTCAAACAGTGATAAATAAATTCGAAGACAGTCATTCTCTTAAACTTGAGGTGACCATATCATTGTTATAGGTTACACGGTGGTGTTTATTGTGGATATCTGAGGATTGAAATATTCAAATAACGAACATATTGTTGACGAATAGGCGAATCTATCTACTAATTAACGAATTTACTAATTACAGCTTCTTATATTTCGTCAGGAGTCAGTCAACTGTTTAAAAGCTTTCAGAAATAAATGATATATTTAGAATGGCAGTATCATGTTATTTCTCCCTATTCTTGTGATTTATAAGAATATTTCCCAATACATTTATTATTAGAACTGATTATGTTTATTGAAGGGGGAAAAATTATAATGACATTATTCCCAGCAATTTTTGATAATTTGTTAATTTTGATAATTCGTCACCTGTGTAGATGTTAAACACAGCCTTTGATTCACCTATATCGTATTTTTTCAACCCTTTCTTGAACCAATCAACTCGAGACGTCTTTGAGGGTTTGTCAGATTATGCGGAATCCAACGCGAACAAATCTTTTTTACGGACAAATGATCTTCAAATATTTTGTTGATCCTTGTCATACTAATGCCTAATGACGCCTCAATCTCGTGGAATGTCACATGATGATCTTGTTTATCAATTCAAGAACAGCGTCAATGCATTTTTTAACAACAACCGATTTTGGACGACTTTCACGGAATTTCACAGTTTTTTTACAGTGCTGTTGTATGGTGCTTCATCACTGTATAAACAATTAGGTCCATCGTTGCACTCTTATCTTGACAATCTAAATTTATGAAAAATATTTGCACTTAAATGTTCAAGAATTAATTTCATTTTAACCCTAAATGAATTTTTTATATTACTGTAATAAACAATACAAGTTGCATTCAAATGACAAAATGTGATGAATAAATGAATGAAGTTATTTTCAACATGGTGAAATTACTATGGAAATCGTCAGTTGGTACCACGAAAAAAGAAATGTTGCTAAGGAGAGAAATATAAATAGCAACCCTCGTAGCAGGAACATCACATTTACGTCAAACTGATAAAATTCAAATGTTTATGTTATCCCACGCATTATCTCCTTTAAAACATAACCAACTGGTTTATACCGAGTGATCTATTGTCAAATTAATCAAATGAAAGAACGTAAATGATTTAGAACTCTAGTTACCTTGTTTTCCTGGAAACCCATTTGAATTTTACTTTCATTATGTTTTAAATAATTTTAAAGATTTTTGATAGCTCTGCATTGGTAAATTTGAGTTCCATGAATGACTTAAGTATTTAGGAAACACAATTCCAAAGGGTTCACATGGTTTTGTAGGTTCACATATGATTATTTAAAAGATTTTTCATTTGATTTT
The DNA here is from genome assembly GCA_963513935.1 of Aphrophora alni. Lineage (NCBI taxonomy): Eukaryota > Metazoa > Arthropoda > Insecta > Hemiptera > Aphrophoridae > Aphrophora > Aphrophora alni. The sequence goes on from OY740774.1 coordinate 54,937,103, forward strand.
GTGTGTTCTTGTTGAAGAATATATCTTTTATGTTGAACTATTTGTGAAACTTAGTTAGACTCAAATCCGAAGATACCATCGTTGTAACTTAAAACTAACGTCACTGAGTATATTGTCAAACAATACATTTTTCAGATTTTGGGTAATAACAAAATTGATGTCCTACATCTCCTATGTCGGATTTTTTAACATTACTGTAAAATGAAATAACTGAGACAACAATTATGTATAAACGGACCTCATACGTTTGCATGTTTCACGTGACGATACATTCATTTGTTTCACTCAGATATATTTCAACTAATAAAATAATATTATGCCTGTGACAGCCTGAAGTAGTTCTAAATATTGAAAAATCACTACCGAACTGAAATATTGAATACGTATGTATCATTATTTTATTGAAAGTCAAATTTCTATTAAATATATTTTTTTAAATAAATTGTATAAATTAAAATGTGTTCTATAATATAAACAGAGTTTTAAATCGCATTTACTCTTTGAAACGTGTTTGATTAATTATATGTAAATTTTGTGAGATCTTGTGTTCAAGTTTTAATCTATCTCTCTGTTAAGTAACAATATAATAATCAATAATTTAATAAAAAAGATTTATACGGAGTTTCGTAATGTTAATAAGATTATTATATCTTAGTAAAAATAAGATTCCTTAAACATTAAACAACTCTTTGAGAGTAACATCCAATTATATTGTTACGTTACATATAATAATCGAAATATTCTGGTGAAATAGATAATATAATTGGAACAAATATTGTGTTCCATCTGTAAGTGGTAATAAAGAACATTGCAACTATTGTAATTGTAATTGAATTTGCTTTATAATTATACTATTAAGAAAATTAAATTTTAATAAATTTGTCATTTAAATTATTGGACGTAAATTTATGTACTCTGAAAAAGCACTTTTTTTAGACGGATTGGCGTTAAAAAGATACATTATAAACATCTGGTTTGCGAAGCGTAAAACACTACGTTTGATGAGAGGAAATCCTTGAGGGAATTTCATGTCTTGAATATTAAAACTTAGTGAGGTGGCTACAGTATTGAATGCAGTAGGAGCAACGTATTGGATAGACTACTTGGTTATTAGCTGAAAATCATTTGAGAATTGAGTCTGAATTATTTACAACGTCAGCCCTACGTAAAATTCGTATTGAAAGTGTTTATAGAGTCTACTATGCATATTTTTCTAGTTATATTCTTTTTCATATACGTATCGTAAATTCAATTTTTAAATTCATATAATATCTTACGTGTGCCAATAGAGTTGTGTAATTTATTTGAATATTTATTAATTTAAATTGAATATGATAGTCTTTATGAGATTGACCGCTTTATCATACATGTTTACAATGTTTGAAATTCTGATATTCATATGCATCTTTTGATAATATTTATTTTTATCTAATCCACTAAGAGTAAAAATTTTAGGTGTTTACATACATCGAAGCGTATCTTTTTATTTGGTACGTTTTTGTATGTTTGTCAATTATATTTGATTGTATGTTATGCCTAATTAAAAATAAAAGATATTAATTTTCTTAATATACCTACTATCTCATATTCGATATAAATGGATTATATTTAAGTTTAAGAATAATGTCGCTATATTCCTTTATTTAAATAAAATTTTATAAATCATAGCAGTTCAATAAAACTGAATGATTCCTGATACAGTTTTACTGTCCCTGTATATCAGTTAGGTAAATGAGATGTAAATGGGACCAGACAACACTGATTCCATTTGCAAGGAAGAGAATTACTCCGGATTTGAGCGATATACAAATGTCAATGGGAAAATTGCATGCGCCAAACGTTCGTATCCCTTTGCCACAATTTGGACAATATGTAACAGGTTTTCAGGTCAATATTATGGCCATTAATGACGATATACAGATAAATCTGAAGAGGGATTCTAATATTATTGATAGATTCGCCTATTCGTCAACAATATATTCGTTATTTGAATATTTCAATCCTCAGATATCCACAATAAACACCACCGTGTAACCTATAACAATGATATGGTCACCTCAAGTTTAAGAGAATGACTGTCTTCGAATTTATTTATCACTGTTTGAATGCAACATTTTTTAAATATGACAATTATATTCATATTTCTACGCAATTATTCTGAATAAATGCAGGTTATGTAATAACCTTTTACGAGTTCAAAGAAATATTTACTATGAGCAATATTTACTAAAAATCTGAAAGTTTCATAACAACGTTAACAAAAACTTGAATATGTGGTTACACAAAACATAAATTTATATTAAAAATATATTACAATAATCTACTTAATATTTTTAATAGGAAATTGCCATTTTTAAACTGGGATATCTAAAATCTAGATGAAAAAATAAAAATCATGGTGTTCTCGTACTAAAAAAGGAAGATTTATATATTCCAACACGCAGATATTAACTCCCACATACATATGCAAAACAATTTGAGTATTAAATGATGTCTACTACCCATTTTGCCACGAACAACTCCCAATTATATCGCTCCTAAGTGGTACTCAGTGATATAGCTACCTGAAGATGAAAATCAATTGAGATTTACACGTTTGTTCTATACGACGGTTCTATACATTAGTATCAAAATATTGTATACTATTTTCTAGTAAATTGTGTATTAAAGTGAATGATAAACTTTGGCAAGTACACTGGCCTTCCCGGTTTTAACATAGTATTTTGTTTTACAACTAACATTTGGAATTGACTTGATGTAAAGTATTTGTTTGAAATAATAAACTAGCATGATCATTTCGTAATAAATCAACACAAATGTTACTTGTTATTATTTTCACCATGTATTTTGCTATAAATTTAAAGAGACTTGCCATTGATTAAAGATTCAATATGTTTAGAACATAGTACTTTCGAATGTTTTAGAAGGAGCAATCTCACTTCTTGTAAAGGTAAAATATAAATAATTTATTTTAACAATGGAGTAGAGTAACATACTTCGGTCACATATTCAGTATATTTAAGAATGTTATGTAGTGTCAGTTCTAAATACCGTACACTATTGAAATATTTTAAAACGACATCTCAAAATTATGGTTTATGAAATGTGTACATCAATTGAAGCCACATATCGATATTAACCTACAAAAATATGTAGCATAAAAAATTGTTAACTTTCAAAAACGTCATTCGACATCAACAAATATTTTCGATGTCTTATTTCATTTATTAATTTAAATTTTCAATTTCACACTCTTTAAAATGTAACTAATTATGAATATCGTAACCATAAAAATTAAAAAAAGTAATATTTGAATGTAGAACAAACATCATCAATTTAAATAATAAATATAATAGGCCAAAAACAGTTATTTGACAACTTTTAATATTATGAATCCTAACGAGAATAATCGAAATTGGACACGCTGCTATCTCCCGGTCAGATATGATTGGATCCAGGTAATTCATACAGATAAGAGTCAATATTTTAATTTATTCAACAACATTTTGATAAACATTATATTATTATTGTTTATACAGATGAGTAAATGTTTGTACTCGATTACTAGTTCGTTAATTGTTATTGAACAAATACAATTTATTGACGAATTGTTAAAAATATATTTCTTTTATATAATCGATTCGTCAATATATAATTCTTTTTAAGTCAATTCGTCTATAAATTGTGTTTGTTCAATATCAATTAACGAACTATTAATCAAGTACAAACATTTACTCAGCTGTATAAACAATAATACGCATTGTTATGTTATATATGTGAAACATATCCATCCTAGTTAAATTCTACTCCAGCTTAGAATGTTATACAATTAGCATCATGTTCTTATATGTATCGGAAGCATAAAATTTATTATTTTAGAGTTGTGTAAGTTCGTATGAAGAAGTAAGGAAATAGCTGAAAACCTGTTTAATTAGGTAGACAGAGGAACTATCTGGTCTCGACAGGAAGTACTTTGTTAGTAACAAGTTACTAGAAGTTATTACCGTGACACATGCTCCATATCACCTACTATGTTCAAGTAACTTCTGACACCTTACGAATTTTCATTACTAACTACTGTTTCAATGTTATCGGCAGAATTAGGACAGGATCAAACATTTATAATCAATGTATCATGGTAATATTTTGAAATGTGTTTTGGTTTAAAAGGCACCTGAAAATTTGATAATTGTCAACTAGTTTTCAACAATAATTTTTGTTTTAACTAAAGTACAATAATCATTATTAGTTAAACGTTTTATCCAATTACTCTTGAATTTCTAAAATAAATTTTATCATATTGTTTCAAAGTTCGTTTAAATTTTGTGAGTAAAATGATATTTTCTCTTCCGTTACGAGTGAGTTAGTAAGACAAATATTAATTAGCTGAAACATTCTATACCCCCTTTTGATTACTTCTGTATTAATTGTGTATGCAAGGAGCATTACAAAATTTGTACATTTTATTTAATGTACATTTGTTACATTTATGATTGCTAAAATAAAATAAAATAAAATAACCTTAACATATACAATATAAAAATCGCCTATGAACATTCTTTTGATATTAACGCTAAAATGGAAAGACAATTTGTAATCTACGTATTAAAAGATAAATAGTTTAATGGATTTCATTATTATTGTTAAATCTCAGCAATATATCAACATTTGAAAATCACATATAAATTGTATACAGTTCAATTTGTGAGACGATAATGAAGAACAATTAGACACACATATGTGCTTGTAGAATGTCAGGCGAGACATACTAACGTAAATAATAGTTTAAAAATAAATAAATATGCTTTATGTTAACATCGTATTACAAGCTATTGGGTTTTGAAATTATAAGTAACAAAAGTACAATATGAACAAATCTATAGACGGAGTCCGCAAAAGAAGTTTTAAGATGGTTCGGCAGTTTCTTTTGTGTCTCTTTTATTTGGAACTACCTGTTGTCAGATTGTAAATGGCTTGAAGTAAATGGTCTAACATGAAGAATAAAATACAGATATTTTCTATCTCGGTCGAGATACTTTTTAATTACTCTCGGATTCAAACAACAATATACAACTTAAACTGTCAATTACAATATATTTTTGTACATAAGATATTTATTTACTTTATTCTTATAATATTCGAACATTTCCTATAATTTAGGTATAATATAATAAACGTAAATCATTTAGAGATCTTTTTATCAAATGATAAACCTAAAACATAATGAAAGGAGCCGCATAGTCAAGTAGAGTTGATCTATGTTGATTAAAAGAAACAGTAAACTTTCTAGAAACTTTCTGACAAGCTTTTTATGAGCGGTAAAAAAATAATAAATCATACTTAATGTAACAGCAGATATTTCTTGTTGAAACTCCATATTACAGGATTAAATAAAGCAATAAAGCTAAAGTTTTTAAATTATTTTAATAATATAAATGAGCTAAAAATTTTCCGCCTTGTGGAATCATCGGGTCACAGATGCAATGATGATGCCGCAAGGCGAAAAAATTGTAGCCCATTTATATTATTAAAATAATTTTGATGCTGCTTTTGTTGCTTTATTTAATCGTTTACTATTTAATCAATGTAAAAAACGAGACTAATACAACCACTAGTCAACAGAACTACATAAAATGTGTGTTGATTGATTTATTACACACCACAGTTACATACCACCAAATTGTAGTCCGAATACACTATATCGCTAATATAAATTCAATTTCACATTTTCCGACCATTTAAAACTGAACTTATAAAATATTTAAAGGTTTGGTTGTAGTTGATATTTTATTTTATATATGAGTTGTTATAATATATAAACAATCCAAAAATTTAATACACTATAAAATATGTTATGTATCTATTAACGACATTCCAGAATTTGTAAACATTCTTTTTAATCTAATATATATATATATATATATATATATATATATATATATATATATATATATATATATATATATATATATATATATTTGTGTAGATATATTCAGTTTTGGTTTATGCGTATGCAATAATACAAAATGGTCGCTGAAACCACAATATTCTACGATGACTGATTCTGAAAAAAAAAAAAAATCTGACATCAGTAGTTATATTCCTTGCAATTAGTCTTAGTAACTACAGTATTAGAGATGAAACATACATAATCTTTTTACAAATATAGTAGATATTGTAAGATTCTGCAGTGAAATATTCAACCAGCTATAAAATAATAGTTCCCTAAGTCCATTTCTTCATGATAAAGATGGAGGCTAAAAATAACTATAGGGAATCTCATTATTTATGTATCCGTTAATATAAAATGGAATATAACCTTTTATTTAAAACTAAAACATAGTATCACCTGTTCATTTTACAAACATGAAGATTGAAAAAAATACAAGTATTTCTTTTGATTAAAACTGTCACCTTGCTCAACGTGAAATTACGAAAGGGAAAATTGAAGGGCTTATAAATGGCATGTGTCGTTGCCAAGTGATTTATGTGTGATGACACAAAGCTGCTCTGCAACGACTTTGTGCTTTCATTCTTGTCTAGTTTTTTACTTATCATGATACATAGTTTACATGTTATATTGAAAAGACCTTTTGTAATAATCAAAGTTACAAAATATCTCACAACTCGTTTTAGAAACAAAATATTATAGTAACATAGCCGAGGATATTTATTAAAGTTTTCAATATTCAAACTATTTCTTAAAATAACTTGTATTTTAAAATATTAAATATATAAAATCTATGGATTTAGATCACCCTCAATGCAGTTTTTTTACGTAAAAAGAACAACCGTTTGTCCTTTTGAGGACTCTGCCTTAACTTTAACATTAGCATTCAATAATTCAAGTAAATCAAATCCACTACCAATTTAGCCATTTGCATTTAAATTTGAAATAAAATAAGAGATTTATCGTTTCTCCTACAGACTGCGACTCATCAGTTTGTGTTAGCAAAATAGAACGTAAAATATTAAAGTAATTTGTTATTTAAAATTTACTTTTCTTTATTTATTTTGTATCAAGATTTTATAAATACAATTCCAACTACAGTTTCTTTAATTTGGGGATAATTAGATGTGTTTATAAACAGTACAAATTTTTAATGTAGCCAATAATACTTAAATATTTTGAATGTTCTTATCCAGAACTAGGACGAAAACATATTCTTCTACTAAAGATAAATCAAGACTAGATATATACTATAAACTCCGTTAACCGATTGTACATCTGATTGAATATTTTGTACAGTTTAAATTACAATATCCATTGACACTTGTTTTGGTATTCAAGTTTTAACTTTATTTATTGTCAATTTTATCTCGATATACGGGTTGAATTGGGCCATTGAAATGCAGTACGAATTGAATGAATTGAGATGGTTCCATTCTAAACATTATATCTTTTAAGTGTAGGTAAGAGACTATATGTAATTTTTTCGAAACGTACTAAAATGCCTGATTTAATTAAATATAGATCTATGGACTGAATAATTAAAATGTCGGATTATGCAGTAAATTTCTTCCACTGCCTTTATTATAGCCAGTATCTTGAAAACAGAATTTTCAATGAAAAGAAATAAAAATAAAGAGTTAATCGCCAAAGTAGAGCAGGAATGAGAATAACAACTTTCAATAAATATCTAGGATGTATAGATAAATGAATCTTCAAGAATAAATAAATAATTTATTTGGTACAAATGACAGAGATTATTTTAAACTTTGAATAAATTTTGTATAAATTAGTTTATAAATTGTTAAAGCCTGCCATTTTGGTAGGATGAACATTTTGAGGTCGGGTTTGTGGCTTTGTGTTCTACAACTAAAAAATCTTTAATTTGATCTACAACTCGAACTATTCTGTCATATAAGATATCCTTATGACTCCTTTTGGCACTTACAAAGTGTTGAAAACGTATAAATCTGCATTACAGCGTAACCCAAAAAAAGAGAAATATACTAATGTAAAAGTAGTTAAATGAAGTTATAAATTACCTAGATGTCATGTAAAACTCCAATAAATGTATCTACAATCAGTTATATGGGAAATGTACATTTCTATAACTATATGTTCTAGAAACCAAAAAAATGTATATTAGAGAACTGTTATAAACTGTATATCCCAAAACAAAATAAATTGTTCATAATACCTCTATATTTTGTAAAAACAAAAAATACTTTAAACAAACGAGTAGACCTACATAAAAATTATAACCTGTATATTTTTTTAAACTTAAAATTGCTACTACATATTATTATGTATCCACCTAGAACCTAAAAATGTGAATAAATTATATTACTATATGCCTAAGGTAAATATCTAGAAAATATGGTCTTAATTTTACAAAGTAAAATACATGCATTACCTTACAATTTGTCGAATATATTTTTTTTTGAGGGAGACTGTGGTAAACCAGAAATGGAATTAACCAATTCTTTGTAAAAGATTTAAAATGACTAAATTTAAAATCAAAAGTGATCAAATTGAAAACCGTATGTTATACGTGAGAAAGTGTACGTTAAGACAAGAATAATTCTTCTTTAGAGTGTGCCTGTCTGTAAATAAAGAAGCTAAATCGAAATACAGTTTGAAATATAACATTATTCAAAAGGCAAATAAACACAACAAAAAATGTTTAAGTTAATTCTACATAACAATATTTATAAATTTTATGATTCCCTTTTCCTAGACTTTTTTGGATCACTACAAGCATTTTATTCAAGGATTGTATGTAGGCATTTAACTTTAATTGAGAGTCATAATATTTTATTATTGCATTTGTTTCATTTCCGCTTTTGGTATTTATTTCCAGAAAATAAAATATTTACGGTGTCTTTTTTAAACTGTGCACCATGTGTACAACGAAACCGGTAAGGAACTTTATATCTGGTACTTCACCTTAACTTATATGCCATTCAAATATGAGTTTAAAATGTTTTAATTCGTCCGACCTTTTTCAAAACATCTTGCATAACACACTATATATTCTTTTGCATATAAGAATTTTATATAATATTTCAATACTTTTTTATTATTGACAATTTGTTTTTTTTCAAACACAATGCTTTAGGAACTATAACCTGAAATTTTTTAAAAAATACTAATTTGCTTGGTGTAGCAACATGTATAGTTTTCAAAACTATATTTACGTTTTTAAGAAACGCTTTAAAGGTAATATTCATTTAACGTCCTAGATTTTATAATATACACAAAAACATAAATAGTAAATGATGTGGTTTATTACTACTGTAATTCATTCCATTACACATGCAACAACAAAATTAGCCATTATAAAACAATACAATATGGCAATACAACAAGAAGCATTAAATCAAATTATACTAATTTTACATAACTGTCATTTATACGACTTGATATAATTACTATACATCTCCATAGTGTCCGCGATCGTAATAAATTTAATCATGACCCTGAGTGAAGGTGTTAGTCGCCTTTGATATTACGGTATGGCGGATCGATAATAATATTTACATAATTCATTTTGCATCTCATCTAGTGTAGACTATAGGTTTTCATATAACTTGAATTTTCGGTAACACCAAAGAAATAAATCTAACATTGTTAGATCTGGTTACCGGAGTAAATGAATGTTTAAAAAGTTCGTCAGTCTCTCGCATTTTGATAAGGTGCCCCATCCTGTTGATACATATTGTACTCTAATGTTGAGAGGAATATACTCAATACCTGAAATCAGTACATTTTCCAGCAATCAACGATATATAATAGCAACGCTTAAGGTTCCTTGATAAAAGTGCATTGCTAATACTATCTTGTGAATAACGGCACACCAAAAATTTATGGAATATCTTATTTGATCATCCACCCAAACAACCAGAGAGTTATTAATTGAACAAAAGTGATTGGTATGACTGCCCATCATTCCTTTATTTGAAAAATGTTATTCTTCTGTCCAAATTATACTTGATATAAAGTCCGGATGACTCATAGTTAAAGTAAAAAACCAATAACAAAATGTATTGTTAGTAGTAATAATTGTTAGCTTTAAACACATTACAAACCGAATATCCTGAAACACCACACAATCGCTTCTCTTACACTAGACTTTGGATTTGTCTCAAAGTACGGAAGGATTAAAGTTTCTTAGTTTTAATAGTAAGGTTTTCGATGAAGCAATGAAAACGTCATTCGTGAAATAGGAACGAAATTAGTGTTAGATTACTTTCTTCTATTACTATTATATATATAAGGAGTTGTAATAGTTCATTAGATTACCTTTATTAAATATATACTTTTTAAAATAACATTATTATTAGGTAACAAGTAAAAATTAACATAATTAGTGGACCTAGTGCAGAACACACATAAAAAGAAGAAAATACAAAAAATAATAGTAAGTGTTATTTAAAAGTAAAGTATTTCAAAAAAAATTCTGATTATAAAACTGTGAAATCATTGATTTACATATTTAGCTAAAGCTTGAATTCTTTGTATGCATCGAAGGGTATAGTTATTTGGTACTTCGTTTAGCTTTAGTTATTCGTATTAATACATATAAAGGTGATGGGAATATGCAAATCAAAATGGTATAAATAAAAATTAAAACTTCCTTTCGATTGATCATATCGGTAATAGTGTGCCAGAAAGGTTGAAACATGCTGATTATAAATTAGCATGATACCCATATTTGTAAACAATCAGAATGTAAAATATTGTGTTTGGTTTAGTATTAACATGTACCAGGGAAAACCATCAATTATTTGTTTCCCTTTGGTACTTTTTAGGTTCTCCCTTTAAGCTTTTACAAAGTTCTTTCTATATACTGAACTTTATTGCTCGTAAACTAAGAACGTTTTTATCCGTCCAGCATTCTATTCTAGACTTTCGAGATTAAAATTCCAGTTTTATTGTATAATAAATTTCATGAATTAGCTTTAGACGTTGTGATTCTTTAACTTAACGCTCATCCTGAGGTACATAGATCGATAAATGTTTGCGTAAACTTGATTAGTTAATTAACATTTAAATAGATGACGTATTTCAACATTTTTTAAAATATATAAATATCCAACAACTCTACTGAGAGCATATGTTCCTCCAAATAAATCGTTATGCAAAATATATCTAAGTTATTCACAACTTGTTTTACTTTAACTACAAAGCAAAATAAAAATATTGACCAAATATCCAAAAATTGTATTGTAGGATAACTATTCTGTGTTGTGTTTTTTTTTTCAGGATATCGTTTTATTTGTAATTTTCCTTTTGTATAGCCAATGAAGTTTTCTTTGTGGTTCATTCAAAATTTAATTTTTAATAATTTTGGTAGGAAATTTATCGAAATAATCAATTTAAAAAAAATACATTTTTTCATTCATTTCTTGATTACGTAAATTTAAGACCTAAATCATAATTTATTGATAAGTACAACGAAAATCGTGTCTTATCTAAGACTGTCCAAGTTTTGTCACAAGTATATACAGCACAAACTACTTTCTTAGGTCGATTTGTTTGGCGGATTGATATTTTAAAATTTTAGTTTGTTTTTTAGCACTAAGTTTGTGTTAACAGACTTTTGACTTTGCACCTTAAGTTATTTTTATTTATAAGGGAAAAAATAATCTAAAATATATTGTTATTTCAATTTATTTGGTGAAAGGGCAAATAAAATGCTATGGTATAACTTTCTTTTTTTTTATGAAGACACTTTAGGTGTTATTTGGTTTAGAAATATTGAAAGTTGTCCCACATGTTAGTTTGTTTTTAACTGATTTGTTGTGATGTTTTTTTAAAAATATATGTTCCATTACATATATATGTGGAAACAAGTATCATACGAATGACAGTATGTTGATATTTGTGCCTATTCCGAGATCATGCGTATACAAATATAATATTCAACACATTTAAAAAAAAAAAAACTTATAAAAGGAACTATAAATAACTTTGGACAGACAATTTTAGTTCCCCTACACATCATTCACTACTATTTTTATCTCGTACTCCATAATAATAATTCAGAAATTGTTATTATCTATCAATGTACGAAGGAAAATTTAGGGTATTATATTTTCTTTCGTATTGTTAAATCGTATAATCAATCCTACATGAAATTTTTGTAACACTGGGAGCTATACAATATATTTGCCACATCTCAGTTATAAAATTAAATTTTTGAAAACTATATCTGAGTAATTGGGCTTATGAAATAGATGTTTCAAGTAAAATAATTCATTGTTCAGTATTATACATAAATTTAGGTTTAATGGAAGCAATGCGTATTTTTTTCAGATTAACAGTTATATAAGCATTAGCGAAATCTACAATATATATTACTTATTGGAAAAATAGACAAAGGAATCAAAGAAAAACCTCTTGCATTTATGCATAAAGACTGCTTGGCAAGTGGTCACTTAAAATAATACGGCTAAAGTTAATCCTCTCAGCATAAGCATGAAGCACAGGGGTAGCTTCTGAAGCATGTAGGCGTTTATTTTGATTTTACGTTGTCTACATTAACTTTAAATACAAACTTAAAAAAACTCCTTGTATACGAATTTGCACTTAATATTATTTCTATTAGTAATAATACAATGCAAAATAAAATAGTACAATTTAATAGTATATTATTTTATTTGAGCATTAGATTGATAAAGTATTTTGATAGAAAGTAATTTATCTCGTATGAACAAATAAATAATTGTTTAGAAAAACCTAACGAGATATAAATTTATTAAAATATATTTGCAAATTAAAAAATATATAATTACATTTTAATACTTGTGCTTTAAAACCGGAAAGAAGTATATGTTGAAGCAGAATAAAACGAGTTTGCAAGTCTGTCGCGCAATATAGTTATTAATATATTTCATTACGCATACAAGAGTATAAAGAGATGTTTGAAGGAATGTCTAGTTTAAAATTAAATTATCACCAAATAAATGGAAATGAACAATACAGAAAATCTAAATATAATTTCGTTATTTAATGACACTCTTACGTTACATTGTGACTATATTTAATCGCTTTTGTATCATATATGTCATATTTGTGGATTCCAAATAGAACCATATTCAGCATAAAAGTTTTAGCAGTATAAAATATGTCATAAAGAGATATAGATCCTCTATTTTTACTACAGACTTTGGAGATATTCCAAATTTTATTTGGTTGAATAGTTGTATAATAAAGAATAAATTTACTAACTTCATAATATATTGAGTTTGATTTCAATAAACATTTTGGAAAAGCAAATTATAATCCCATAATATTTGTTTAGTTATTAAACACATTAATTCTGATGTACGTATGACTGCATTGATCATCTCGTTTTCTAATAGTATGGCTTTTCTCTTTCATTAAAAACTAGCAAAATTACAATTAATATTTTGAAATGTCTAAGAATTTTATTGAAAAATAAGCCTCATTCTGAAATTCAATAAAATAAAGCATTTGATAGAAAACAAAATAATAAAAGACAAAGACGTTTTATAATTTTAATTTATATAACGTAACTTTATATTTTAACTCAGCAAATGATAGGGTTAGAAGTTAAGCATTATTATGTAATGAGCATAAGTATATTGTGATATTTCTTTAAACAGCAGTAAAGAAATGGCTGGGATCTTACCTAAATGCAATTTTTCGAAATATAACACAATATTATAGCAAACGAAACCCCATGACAGAAAAAGTAATGAATTATTCACACTGGTGACAATATTAACAAATCTTGCACCTCACAAGAACCTTAAAATATACTCAGATGGATCTATACCTTTTCATCTAGTTTAGTATTAGTTTCCTCCTCTCCATATTTTCACCACGTTTCGCTAGGCCATCTTTTTTACTGACTACTCTGCCGTCATTAAAGTATTCTAGTGGTCATAATTTTATGTTTTATTCAGTTTTTTATAAGAAGATGTGACCTAAACGCTTTCTACCTTTAAAACACTAGAAACAAATTACAAAAAAACAATACCAAATTTTAAAGAATTTCTTTACTTTATTGATTACTTATAATTTATGAAATAATTATTTTTAGTATATTATTGATCATTTTGACAATTATTATTATTGAATTAATGGGTGCTTTAGTCAATTGTGATAACTATTCTCACCTCAGGTAGATTAATTATTTGAAATCACAGATTGCGAAATAAACAAAACTAAAAAGTAATTTCGTTGTAACAGTAAGATAAAATATATGAAAGGTTAATCTTATAACGAGTTCCTTAGACGACTGCATGTTACTTGGAACATATCAAGAAACGTTATAGGTCAATGTTTCTAATTTATAAATTTTAATGTATCGAAATAGTAATTTCTATTTTTCACTTATGTTTATTGTAACTTATACTGGTTAAAGATTATATAAATGATTGGACAGTTTAGACATTGCGGTCATCTCATGAATTAATTATAGTAACACAAGGTCAAGCATTAAAGGCGCTTTACAAAATGTATACTTGTGTCTACTAAAAAATAAAATTATGATGTACAACCAATCAGTAAAATTCCTAGGTTCATTATTTTGAATGATTAGTCACCATTCCCCCCTCCCCTACGCTATCTTGTATTTACGGGTGGGACCAGATAAAACGAGTAGGGTTCCAACCAAGAGTGAGGTAAGACGTCTGGACAGTGTTCATTGTTGGTTTCCTTATATTACCGTAATATTTATGTATGCCTTGCTAAACCCAAAGGAATATAGCCGGTACGGCCCTAGGGTTTATATCTGAAACCTATGAATATGATTTTGCACAAATTGATTACTAAATAACGCTAAATATTTTGGCGTGAGTATTGAAAAATGTATTTAAAAGATCAATCCACACTATTATTGTATAATAAGTTTAAGTATTCGTTCTATATCGGAACACAATTTAGCTACTTTAATTTAAAAAGTACTTCAAAAACCTCCTCTCCCTAACTAAGCCTATATTTTACTGTAACTCAATGTTGGGTGTTCAGTCATAAATGTCATTATTTTGTCTAAATACATGCTGTAAACGTTAACATCAAAGTTAACAAAATAAGATAATAATACATTAGAAACAAACGTTATGATTATAAAAGTTTTCACCTAACAGCTAAGAAAGGCAATAATAATTTATAACTTTCTTCATTAGAGACAAAAACATCTCTCAGGATATTATGTGATTACAGCTTTCTTCGTAGGGAATCTATAAGTGGAGCTTTAAGTATTGGAATCATGAAAGTAAAAATATTATTTTTTTGTATCATATCACTTTTTACTCTTGACTAAACTAATAAATCATCAATAATTATAATTCATGTTCATCCTACCTTTAAAAGTTTAAGATATTTATATTATAAAATAATAAACCAATATCTTACAACTCACCTTTCATAAAACATATTACAAAAAAGTCAAAAACCCCTAATTCTCTAATATCAAAATTATATTTATTTCATTTTCATTCCACATTTGGTGTTTTATAAAGACTTAATTATGAAATAGTTTTGTAATATTTTGTTTCAATATTTTACATCATTTTCATTAATCCCAAACATGTTAACATTTCTAGTCTCCTTCCAGGTATTCGTAATCCACTTACAACATGAAACAACAACTTCCTATATATCGTTAGAGGTGTACCATACTCGTTTATAAATAGATATTAACTGTAGGAAGCAATCTGTATAGCGTGATTCATGAAGAGTTTAATGTTTACGTTTTATGTGATTCCCTTAAGGCTCCGTCATTATATCATAATGTCAACAAACATCATCCTCCCTATCATAATTATAAAATATCAATTGTAGCTCAATATCCGCGATTATGGTTTTGTGTATTGGATTACGTTGCTTATTAAAATTTCTAACACGAATTATTCGACAAAAAAACATGAAATGTTACAAAAAACAGTGATAAATGTATCTATTCAGTACTTACTTAAAGATAAACACAACATATTACATTTAATTATTATTGAAAAGGTTTTAAAACTGACGTGTGAGACATGCAACATTTCATTGAGGGAGAAAATTATTATGGGGATGAAAGAGAACTTGAACACTGCTAACAACTACACGTCTTTACAATAGAAAAAGACCACAGATACTGATCAAAAGATAAATATTATTTTTGTTCTAATTAGAATTTTTAGAGATATTGAATTATTTGATTACAACTATATTATATAATATAATTATTGGATTTACTTACATCTAAATCCAAAATACTTTGCTCATTATTAGACTGTGTAACATTACAAATATTCAGCACTGTACTTATTTTGCACTAAACAAAATTGCTCTCACAAAATACAAAACATTGTTTTTGTCTACTGGTAGATATTCAATCTATTTAAATTTGGTTCCTCGATTAATGGTTGACACAGACGGAAGTTATATTAGTTAACTTCCTCGAGGGTCGTAACGACTGCGCCAGTTATGTTTTTCGTTGGAGGAAATTGCTTTTTAAAGTAGAACAATTTATTCTGTTACAACTTTATTTAATATACTTTTAAACTTAAATAAATATAACAACATTTACCAAACACTCATTTATATTGATATTTATGGAGAGAAGCTAAAACTCGTCTAACTCTGGCTAAAACAAAGCTTGTTCCCTAACACAATTGAAGCGATAACATGACTATTTAACTATCCATTGACTATAATTGTTAGCACCCCACGCAACTATTCATTATCTTATATATATAATATATAATTTCTACTATGAAGTATAATGATTTTATTTTACTTCGTACAATAAAAATATTTACTTTTATTCACTTACGTCTGTTGAAGAAACTATGTCATATACACATAATCTTTCTAAAGAAGTAAAGAAGAAAATTATCTGTTTTTACCCACTTTACCTGTGAACTTAAAAGTGTTTCATTGTTTCATAATTATTTCTACCAATGTTCCTGGTAAACACCATGTTTTCATATTCTTATATTTTTGATTAAGGATGAAAAAATACCAAATACATGATTTACCTATTACTGAATAATAGCTTCATTGTGTGTCATCTAAAGAAAGTGTAGTTTGTTTATATTAAATGTATATTTTCTAAATTGTACAATATTCTAAACATATTTATGTTCTCCAAACAAAATATTTAATATTGTTATTTTACACATTATAATATATTTTTAGTTTTGTTAATTTTCATGTATGTACTTTTTTTAGAGCATACTTTTCATTCAGTGTTTAGTTAGTCGTTACGTTTAATGTATAGCCTATATCTAAATTAAAAACCAGACTTCAAAGTAGCGTTATGTGATAATTATGAGGCAAAACTTTAATAGTTAAAAATTATATTTCAAAATTACTCTTAGTATCAGAAATGTAATTCCAAAGCAAGAATTTATAGTGATTCTTCTCTAACATGTACAATTATATTAGATTTTATCAATTATATTTGAATATGTTTGAGCACTAAGAGTTTATTATAATTAAATAACATTTCTCGTCTATTAAAAACTTTTAATAACGACTATTACCAATTGTAAATAGGTTAAATCTACCATTCACCATCATTCTGTCAACACTTCAAATTGTTGATTTTCTTCTTAAACACAAACAATAGAAGCGGTAATTGAATGACATTACATGTACCACGGTTTAGTATGTATTGAAATGGTTTTGAAAATAATTATTGTTGATCGGTTAAATGCGCTTTTATTGAAAACGTCCTTATAAAGGTTGTGGAACATTTCAAGTTATTGACAAAAATTTTAAAAATTACATAGAAACAACTGTGTTAATATTTCATAGATCTGATCTTTAGACCAATTTTCTGATGGCCCATTGTATCTCGTCGGTACTCTGTGTTACTAAATGTAGACTCTGCAAACCAGTGTTCTTGCTACGGTCTATTGTTATTTAATTTTAATCTTTCATTGAGGTACAATGTTCAAATATGGAACTATAGACAAAAATGAATACGAAAACGGATATTTTTGTTGACAGTAAATGCTAATATAAAATAAGTCTATAATATGTTTGTAGTGTGTAAAACATTATTGTTTTCAGGTTGAATATTCAAATTATATATTATCCCCTAAAAATTTGTCGTATACGTCATACTTTCATAATTAGAATGGCATAGCCTATGTTGAGCCGAAACAGGCGATTGACTAAGAAAAGAATTCATTCTAAATATTGCAGTTGCAATGTTAATACCAAGTTGCTTTTTATTCGGTTAAGATTTATACACCTCATAAGAAATACACACTTAAACACTTTACTTATCTGATTATTCTTAAGAACTGACAGTTAAATTGATCATCAAATCGTAGCTCAATACATTTAAATGTTGAAACAAATATATATAATCATTGACATTTTGAAAACTTGTAATTACAAAGAGATACGAAAAAAAAAATTTTAAGAACATTTTAATTTATGTATTCAACTTTCTACTTTTTAAGAACTTTATACCATTTGCCCGTTTAGAATAATTAAAATAAATGTTTTTAAATAAACCTCTAATAATTTTAGAAATTTGGCAGAAAAAAATACATTGAATTAAAATCGTTAAATAAGATAATATCAAATTACGTTATTATATTTATTGATGTTTATAATTTATGTATTAATAAAATGTCATTAGAATCATTTGAACACATATGATTATTATTATTATTATTATTAAGACTGTGGAGAGTGTATAAAAACCTCCTGAACTGCGACCTAGTTAGATCTTTTGTGCCCCCTTCTTGTTGGACTCAGGAGAGATCTATGTCTTTGACAAAATTGATCAAACCCTTGGTCGGGAGGTCTAGTAATTCTTCTTCCGAAATGAAGATGAATTCTAGAGATTTTTGTCTTTTTTGGCATAAGGCCGGGCACTCCATGATGGTGTGTTCCATGCGATCCACCTCTTCACCACAGTACGTGCAAGAATCATCGTTCACCAGACCTATCTTATTTACGTGATACCTGCAATGAATATGTCCAGTTAGTATACCACAGAGGAGTTTAAGCTCTCTTCTGCTTAGGTTTAGAACTTACTTCCCTCTTTTTTTTTAGGGCTAAGGAACTTCTTGGAATGTCTGAGACCCGGCAATGATTTCCAGGTTCTGTTGATTACTTAGTTGGCCCAGTTGGTAATAATCTCCTGGTAGTCCGTAGGGCCAAATACATACATAGGAGATGGCCCTGTAAAGGGTTTAGATGCACCAAGTTTAGCTTGCTGATCTGCTTCATCGTTGCCTGCTATTCCCTCATGCCCTGGCACCCAGACAAGTTCAACTTTATTCTTGTCGCCAGCTGGTTTAGGGCCTGATGGCACTCGTGAAGCATCTTTGATCTCAAGTTCTTACTTTGTAGTGCTTTTAATGCCGCTTGACTATCTGACATGATGCTAATTTTCCGTTTGCATTGGTTTTTGGTGATCAGATGATTCGCCACCATATGGATGGCATGTACCTCTACTTGAAAGATTGTGGCATCAGCACTGAGGGACACATGTCTTTTGAACCTTGGTCCCACCACTCCTGCCCCCACACCACCTTCCATTTTGGCTCCATCTGTGAACCACTTTTGGGAGTCTGCCGGCACACATGAGACTGGATAATATTAAATAGTAATAATAATAATAAGATTTAATAAAGTATATAAAGAAAACAATAACCAGACAAAAGTGCATTATAGTATGTTTTTTCTAACTATTAATAATATCAATTGTGTAAGTTAAAATAAAGTAACTTTACTATCAAATTATCAAAAGTGTCCATGATATTTTAAAAAGAAAATGATAAAAATACTTTAGGGATAGTTTTGGTTACACTAACGCCTGTTGTTAACATTGTTCTTTTACATTAATTCACATACACGAGAATATTGTTAGTTTTATCCGACAATACCCGTAATTCAATTAGACTCACATGATGAAAAGTACACTATCATCACATTGGGGGAAAAAACCTGATAGGATTTCTGTTGTTTACAATGGGATTTATGTAACACTCTGCAAATAACATGCATTTTAATTAAAACACTTCGGGATATACATTGGTATGTATTTCACTACTGAGGGATTTCTTTAATTGAACTAATAAAAATACGCTTATTTGAAACAAATCTACAAAATTAAAAATTTAAAAACTTTTAAATCTTAAAGTTGATCAAACACAAATCTATTTAAAAATGATATACTCCTGAAATTAATGGATTTGTTAGTCATGATTACATTTCAGAAATATGTCGTGCTTTTGGCAGTATTAGTAAAGCAAATGTCAGTTTAAATTTTTATAAATATTTCAATGGTAAATAAATAAAAAATAATAAAATATTTTTTTTTTTAGGAATAATGAAATATGTTTTTGAAAGATCTTTCTTTAGTATCGATTTAAAAAAAATTAGGATATAGCTAAAAAAAAATACTTAATTTCTTTACATTTATAGTTTAAGGGATATAATATGTTATGTTGTTGAAATGGGATAAAATATTGATTAAAATATTACATAAATATGTGCACACTATCACATTCTACAGTAAATAGTTTTAATAAAATATACGTAATAATAATTGCTTAGACTTTCGGCTACATTGTATTGAATCAAATTATTTTATGGAATCTTCATTTTATAGTCACCCTAAGCAAGAAGCATTGTCTTGAGGACGAAATCAGAGAGCCTGAGTTGATAGGGCGTGGATAACAGAGGAAGGTTGACAATCAACAATTATTGACGTTTGGTTTAAACTTTTGATATTACAATTACATAAATTTTTAATACCTGAATATATATGTTCACACATAATAATGTCTGCACTATGATGTTTTTTTAGTTGCTATAACGTTTTCCTTCACCAAGATATTAACATCATAAGCAATTAGTGTGTATTGTTTAAAAATTGGTTCAACTTTTAAGTTGATCATAAAACGTAAAGTAAAAGCATATAGCATTACATATAATCATGGATAGCTAGTTTTAAAATGTGTGTAGAGTCGAACATATGTGTTTAATTCAAGTATTGTTGGCTGAAAATAGCTGATTTATACTTAAACAAAATTTAAACAAGCACACAAGTCTTATTTTAACAAATAAAACACATTAATAATGTTTCCAAACTAAAATGTTTAAATGGATAAAAATGTGTTCTAATTTATGATATAGTGCTTATAACGCTTGTTTTAATTTTAAAAGTCCTATCCATTAGCTGAAATAACTTCAGAACATTATCATAGTGTCCAAATTAAAAATGTGTTCTGACTTTGATAAAATTTAATGCCAACAAAATAAATAAAAATATTTTGTTGGTGGAATTGTAATGGAGTGTATAATTACACTTCACGCTGAATTTTTTTACATTACTTTTTTTTAAATTAAGTAATCTATTATCTAACTTACAATGATTTGTATTATATTTTGGATGTATTTATGATCTACGATAAAATTTTATTTTGTCCGTAGTTGTTGTCATACTATGTCGAATTTATGACGGAGTATCACAAAACCTTTTTTCAGCTGCTGCCCAAAAATAGCTGGTACGTCTATGTTCAAATAAAATGAACCATGAGTGTTGGATGAAATTAGACACAGGGGGAAAACAACTTGTCACAAAACATTTGTGAACTTTACAGAATTTGTAGATGGTAAGAGCCCCCCGTAGATATTGAATTATGTGCCAATTACCTTTAAATTTAATGCATTTATAAATTAATAGTTTGGAAATGCTCACTAATAAAAATTGATCCTCTGGAATAAAACAAATGTCCAATTTTCAAAAACGGTACATTAAATGACGGTACATTATACTACTAGTCATTTCACGATTATATAACAATCAATTTGCCTTCGGGGAACATTACATTAGGTATTCGAAAGCAGTTTTGTGGGTAAATTTACTTTTATTCCATTTGTGTGTTATAAAAGTTAAGTTGATTAATTTATTGATCTATGTATTAATTTGCAATTATTGCTAAATATTAGCTGCTACGGATTAATGTGTGTGTTTTTTACACGAAGTTTTGTACTAGTTATTCGATAAATGTAGGTTTTGTTATTAAACAGTTCATGATAAGTCCTGCCTGCACATATCTTCATTCAAGATATATCAGTTTTAGGTTTTATAAGTATCCTCTTTCTTATTATAGAAAATGTCTTTGTGCATTTTTCATTTGTGTCTATGAACTGCGACGACCAGTCGACGGAAAATGTTCTTCGTGATTACCAAATATCTTTTCTGCCAATTTCCTGAAGCCAGTCGCTTATGATTTTGAATGTTATAAAATGTTTAGTCGTAAAATACAGTGGCAAGTGAACGTCTGTAGCAGTCCATGATTTTTAGTTACAATAATTTAGATGACGGAATCATCATCCACTATGATACTTTTTGACAATGTGAACTGTGAATAATTCTACAGTTACTTTGATATCTCACGTAACACTATATTAACGAGTCATTACTTTATTCAAATGCACTTCCTTACGCCTCACGCGAAATTGCACTATCTAACGCCAGCAAGGATACATGCAAGAAAACACGATTTAGTACGAGGGATGTTGTTATATTGCTTGATATTTCATGTTGATTGGTTTATATTTGTGTATTTTAATCACCTGACGATGTACGAATAACGCATGACACACTAGTTGTGGAATTATTAATTTTATTTGAAGAAAACTTCAAAAGGATTGATAGCAGTAAGATACATAATAAACGGTTATATAAAGTTTAATCTGAATTGGTTGGTGGTGTAAGATTTTAAGTTTCATATATTCAAAAATAAAATGTTTGAGGCTACCTAGACATATATATATATATATATATATATATATATATATATATATATATATATATATATATATATATATTTGATATTTGATAGTATAGATATACATTTATTAGTGCCTATTCAGGAGGGTAACTGAATAAGCCTAACACGTTACGCACAAATGTAACTGAAGTAAATAATTCTACAGTGATTAGTTCACCAGAATATATTCAATTACTAAACATTGCACTGTACTTATGCAACCAATTAAAAATAGAGTGGAGCTAATTTGTTCTTGCCAAATTTTTTTAGCGCATACTTCTTTCTACCAATACTGTGTGGAAACGCTTTGGTTAATAACTCTTAGAGAAGAAATTGTCTGTCTTGTTGTGAAACACTATTCATGCCGCCCTATAAATAAAGTGTATTTAGAAGATGAGTAACTTAATATGTCTTCAAATATTGAATACCTATGTTTTACCTTGTTTGGTAGAATTATCTAATATAGTCGCGCCTTCATTGAGACCTGATTTAGCTCTATTTATTTTTAATACATATAATAATATTGCGTTATAATTTTTTGAGTTAAAATAATTTGCTCAAAGTCATGCACTTAAGAGAGCTGTACAGATTTTTAATAGCCATTTAATACATATTTTTCCTATCTCAAAAAACTGAAATATAACATAAACACAGTTAACCTTCACATTAACATTAGCACAGATATACTTTTTTGTATCGGTACAAATTACAACGAGCTCTCTTGTCAGCATGGTATCGGCAGTTCTCATTCAAATGATAATCGTTTTATAAATGTTGTGTGTTTTTATTCGTAATAAAAAATATTAAATTTTATTATTGACTGCGCAAATTAAATCATTTCAATATATTTAAATTCTTTTTTTTTCTTTTTTTATTGAACAGGATACATATATATATATATATATATATATATATATACATACATATATATATATATATATATATATATATATATATATATATATGTTAATACATTTCGTAATTAATGAGATAAATAATTTACATTATTTGTATTACTCTAACTAATTTGTAAGTTATTGACTTATATTAACAAAGCTGTTCCTAATTTGTTACTATTGGTCTCAGACCTTTGTTATCATGAATGTTTAAAACAAGAAACCTATTTTTTCTTGTCTCTTTAAAACTAACAGAAAATATATGATTTATGTCCAACTTTTAGAGTAAATATTGTAGATGAGGGAACTAGTGATGCATTATTTTAAATCTGACTATTACACAGCTCGACAAAAATAAACAAATACTTTTAAGTTGATCTATTATTATATTATACATATTTTCTCTACTTGTTCAAAATATTCTTTTCTTGCAAGACTGGCATATATTTTTACCATCAGACCTATGAACATAAACAATAAAACCGTTATCAAACTACGAAACTTAAGAGGTAATAAGCCCTATTTGTTGTACATGTTCTTAAATACTATTGTGCTTCGTTGTTAAATCTATCTACTTGAATTTATTTCTCTGTTGTTTTATAAATTATTCTGAAGACCAATTTAATATAGTTTGTGTCAACGCAAGTAAGTGATAACTTCCGTCAATTCTGATCGTCGAATGATTTACACAACATTTTCTAACTTCATGAATTAAGGAAACTATAGTTAATTGTTCAAAGCATACCGTCGGTTGACTCGGATAGCATTGTAAACAAACTTGAATCAGAGAAGAAAAAATTGTAAAGGGGAGATGCCTTTGTAGATCAGATTTATATACTTTTATTTTTCCATATTTACACACAACAGATAAAACCGGTTTTACACACAACATGACAAAACTGTAGATTTCCAAACTGTACATTTAATTATCCATATTATTGCATTGTCTGGTGCTATTCCACTTTTATATTAAATTGTAAAAAGTCTATTTACTTCTTTCGTGTTTTTTTTTTTTTACAATCAGATGTTTTTGGTATATATTTTTCTGGATGTGCTTTGATTTGAAGCGTATAAAGATTACAATGCATACGAAAGATATATATATATATATATATATATATATATATATATATATATATATATATATATATATATATGACAAACGAAAAGGTTTGAGTTTGTATAGTGATATATATATATATATATATATATATATATATATATATATATATATATATATATATATATATATATTTATATATTTATGTTTTGCATTGAATTGACGAATTAAATTTGTACAAAATGATTTATTCGTAATATTAAATAAAACACGATTTAGTAATACGTGTAAAATGTGAAATTTTGTCAAAATGTGTAGATTATTTAAAGTGTAGAATGCTGTAGAATTAATTAAATATTCAGGACAGAGAGTGAATTTAGTCGGGAGAGGTACAGTAGAGCCTGATTGACTCCATCTATCTCACTTGCATACAAATGTAGTCTAGTCTATTCTATCACTTTCAGTGTAAATAAACTACTAATATCTTATTATTTTATTTTAGAATTTTATAGTGTTATGTTATTTATGAGTATTTTTATGTTTCAGAATTTAAAAACATAAATTCACACTCAGAGAAAAATTAGTGAATAAAAAAAAATTCTATTTTAAGTATAGTCTTGTCAATTTTATCCTAAAATTAGTGGACATCGCTTTTCTTAAATCAGTTTTCCAGACGGAAATAAAAAAATTAAAATGTTTCGTTGTTAGCAGAATACATAAAACTACAATATCTCATTGTAACATCATTTCTTATGAAGTTTTAAGAGACTATTACTTAATGTACGCACGTTATTATTATATAAACCGGTGTAGTAAGTCAGTTCATTGGAATAAATCCACCATAAATATGCTCAAGACCCCGAAAGCTCAAACTCCTTTCTGTCCCGACACTCCTTCCTGTTGTGTATTTATTAAATAGGATATGTATAATGAATATAAAGGATTCCATATTAAAATACAACAGACAGAGGGAAGTGGGTTCCTTGTCATATCTCCTCCACCGTCGATTTGAGATACAGTTAACTATTATAAGCACACTATTTAAATATTGAGACAATCTAGTTCTTTTAATCAACCATGCAATATCGGTTAATATAAAGTTTCCAAATTTAGGCTCAAATGTTTCATTGTTAACTTTTCCTAATACCCTTGTGGTAATAAAATAATAATTTAATATATTATTATGAATATTGTTAATATATTATCCAGTTGCTTTATTTTCATTCAGTCAGTTTAAGTAATGAAATTTCTGTTAGTCATATACCTACACAACGTAGTTTCATTTGTAGATCTGTAAGAATATATTTGTAAATAAAATTTGTATCTCGTATATTAGATAGTTTTCAGACAAATGTACCATTTTGTGACTACATTTAAAATATAAGTACGAGATACTATATTACATTATATTTATACCAACAGTTCCTACTCATTCGTGTATATTATAAATAAATTTTATATTTTAATGCATAACAGAGTCTAACTTCATTGAGAAGAGTTTATTCTACTATTACGTACAGTTGTAATAGTACAAAAGGCACACTATGACTTAGAATATTTCCTTTATATTTGGTTAATACCGGATTAATTAAATTGAATATTACATGTGCTCGTAATATAATAGTATTACATATTCATCTTAAACACACATGTTTTACAGTATCTATTGTAGGCTACAAAACAGTTTAACATGTTCATGATAGTAAACACATTTTTTTGTATCCCTTAGGGAAATAAAATATTATATGACACTATTTCTTAAGGATTTAATAGATTCCTAAATAAAAATACAAATGGGCTAACATTATTGAATATAAATGAAATTCGTGTCAGCGGAAAAAAAAAATACTTGAGTTAAGTGCATATGCTCTTTTAGTGACTTGTAAAAAGGTAACTAATCAATTTTACGTTATAACTAACAATTATGGTCAAAATTTTGCTAAAAAAGACATTTTACAAACGACTATAATGGCGTACACAAAGTAAAACTACCGGTACGGAAAGAATATATATACTGTAAAAACAATGAAAATTTAATAAACATCGTAAACATTTGTTTTTTTAGTCAAAATCAGGTTAATAGAGATAATTTACAAGGACATTATTTGTTGTTCAAAATATTTACGAACAACCATAAATTTGTTTTCATAATTTTATAAAACATTTTTTTTTAAAAATTCAACTTTACATGGAAGTTTTCAGAGACGCTTCATTAAACAGTGTTTAACATACTACTTAGTGTTGAACTACAGTATTTACAAAACAAATTGTTCCACAAGTTATAAATATATACCAACATTTTCAGTAAATGATATTTTTAAACTGCTGCTCACTACGTTATATATAACTATAAATATATAATTTTTTAACAAATATATGTGAAATATTTTTATCGGTTTTTAACATTTTCTTGTGTTCAACATGGTTAAAGGTTAAAAACTGAAATCAGTTTGGAAATGTTTTTATCCACGAATTGAAAGGTTTTTATTATACATATTTTCTATGCACTAAAACTGATCAAATGAGGAAAAAATCCAACAATTTAAAAAATTGTAAATTTATATTCACTACAACATTTTAATAAGGTTGACTACGTAAACTGTAGAGATATTTCAACATGTGGTAAACCACTTGACGCTTCAACTCATGATAAACCGGAAGAATTACTCAACGTATAATCTACTGTACACATGAAAAAAAACTGATATCACGGTATACAGTAGAAATTTTCTTTTTATTCAACTTTTAAGCTAATATTTATTTACTGTCTAAGGTTTTTTCAATAGTGAATATTATGCAATGAAACTACTGTAAATGTTGCAATGTAATGTTAAACTAAAATAGCTACATATCTACTCCTATATTACGCGCTTATGATAATGAAAGATTAGCGCGTACAGAGATTGTGTTTATAGTAAATGGATAATAAGAGTTAACGAAAATATCCACAAAATATTATGTCTGAATATACTGAATCTTTATATTTCACAAATGGAATTCTTCTTTTATGGAATCAACGATGGATGAGAGTTGAGAAATAAACCACTCTTGCGCTCTGTATATGACTTCTGTTGTGTTGTTATATTCAAACGCGTTATCCTTTTTATGTTCATTAAACATATACTATACATACAATAAACAACAGACAGACAGAAGTAATGGAGGGATCTATTCAGAAGTATAAAACTGAATTGGGATTATTGGAGTACAATTTATGTTGAAAGAATATATCATGTGGTACTATATTTCTGTATTCATGCAATACCGTTTTTAGCTTTAAGCTCTACAGTTGATTTGTTACTCAATAAAATTTCATAAAAAATATTTATAAATATATTTTACTTCATTTGGTATGATAGATTTGTTTATAGCTACGATCTTCTATTTTATAGTTGATAAATAGACACTACAGTAAATATAACAAATAATTACGTTTACAGTAATCATTCAAAACCAATCACTTTTTATTTCTAAAGAATTCGATTTCGTTGCCCTCTATAGAATAATTATTAAACCTTTGAAGAAACAGTAATGTTTTACGACTACACGTATATCCCATTACAATCTGCCATAAAATCAGTCTCTAGAAGTTTCACACTGAAACGATTTAGCTTCTCTTCCTCCCAATCTGTTCTTAACGCCGATTACCACACTAATGATATCCAGATATTTAACCTGAAATAAGATATTCTATATATTAAACAATTTTTAACTATTTATAACAACTGACTGTATTACCATTATAATATAATATCCATATATTCTATGTTGTAACAGCAAATAAAAAGTAATTGTAAATTAAGGTATAAAAGTTTATACAATATTTGAATTGTTCGTAATAGCAGGAATTTTGGTAAAAGATTCAATTTCTAACAGTATTCAATTTGTAAAAAAAAAAAAAAAGTTAATAAAAATTTTAAAAAAATAAAAAACATCATAATATAGGAACTCTACGGACAACAGAATAAACCATTAAATATAATAAACTTAATAATGGCAAAAGTGTTTAAATGGTCATTATTGTTTTACAGCTTTGAAAATATTGAATTATAATTTTCCTTTAAATAAGGAGGATATAATTATACTACCAATAAAATATCTAAAACTTATGAAAGTGATACAAAGTTTCGTTTGATTATTGTATTAATACTTGGCGTTACTACGTGGTAGACAATTATTGAAAAAAAATTACGAAATTTATTAAAGTATAGAATGGTTCATACAAGGTTGAGATTTAATGGTAATGTATGAATAAAATGTGACACTATTTTGACTTTCCCAATATATATTCGTCCGCTTTCGCTTTCTAGTCTCTTATTAGTTTTTATTGCTACTTACTTGAATTTGATGGATGTATTTTAAACAACATAAAATAAAAATATAAAATAGGAATTTTCTTATGTTCATAATTAAATGTATCTTAGTTTTTCTTTGTTTCTTAAATTTATTTTTAATAGCGTTTTATTAGTAGATTGTGCAGACTTCTATTGCTCCGTGTTTTAACGTTGTTGTAGCGCCATAAACCGTACTTAAATCAACGTAAATATTTTTTCTATAGTATAAACAATAGCGGGATAAAAATGGGTCTCCACTCTCAGTTTTTAATTGATTTCCCGTCATTTTTTCCTTTGCAATTACCCATTGCCGAAAATTCTCGGCATTAGTCCATCGGCATAATTTTTTATATTTTATCAATGTTTGGATTCATTTTTCTACATGTTGTCTATTTCTAATAAAAAGTTTAGAGGTGGCTAATATTCCTATTGTATTTTGCTTTCTAACAATATTTGTAGTATTTGATTTTTAGGCTTAGGTAAGAATACATTATTCCACGTTTTTTATTTATTTATTGATTTATTTTATACTTTTTATAATGTTATATCCCATGGTGACTTTTTTAAAAATAAAAATCTCATTCAAATTTAAAGTTTGGTCTAAAGTATGTATTTGTGTTTTTGACGTCCAACCATTAGCTTTTAAACCTTCTTCGTATATTTGAAGGAACGTATACAAGTATAAAGTCGTATAACATCGTAATGATGTCTGACTGACTGACTGCTGACTTAAGTAAATATCGTGTTCATAAATAATATTGGAATATACGTTTTTAGAGTATTGTTTCAAAACATGTTGATCAACATAAGTAATTAAACCATCTATTAACCTAAATAGATACCGACGACAATGTTGTCATCCTCAGCAATATACCAACACCATATTGTAATTTTATTAGTTACTAGTCTAATCTACTCTTGATTTATTAAAATGTTTAATATTTGTTTGTTTGAATATAGGAGAAATATTTAGGTATAATCTGATAAATATTCTAGGAAGTTTTAAGTTTTAGTGTAAAAAATAAATAAATTAAAAATAGCAGTTGTCCACTTGACAACAACAATACCAATAATAATGTAGCACGAGATTAGTTATAACTTTGAATATGAAGTCCAATTAATGACTTAATCAGCATCCTTCATCACTATTCAATGCTCTTTATTTTAATGACCATTTTAAGATTTAAATTTTCACAATAAAATTTAAATTATACGTGTTTATTCCTTTGTGTATGCAATATATCAATTAATATAGTACAGTGTAATGTATTGTGACTCGTCATATATTGAATGTCGAATGTAGAAAGCCCGAGAGATACACAAATAAATTTATCTGCATTGCGCTGCAGTAACGAAATACAATGCTCCCTCTCCACTACCCCCCACACACACTTCACTGTTGCCTTTTGGCTAAGTTGCTACATAATTGTTTCTGTTGGATATCTAAAATAAAATACTCAATTTCAATATTTAAAGTTTTGAATATTTAACAGCGTGTTATGAAAATTGAAATATTTGTTCACAATAAAGGGCTTTTATTAGAATCTGAAAAAAAATGTTTGTTTAGGGATTTTTAAAGTAAATATATATATTTCATTCAGACAGCAATTAGATTAATAATATTAAAATATTACAATAAAAAACAGGATATTAGTACATTTATTCAAATTTCTCGTTTGGATTTTATTTATTTTTCCAAGATGTTAAAAAGGGTAAATTTTATAGTTATTATATTTATTAAGGTATGAAGACATTCAAAACCGCGTTTTAACAATGTTTTAAGATGTAAATATAAAATATGGTATTATATTTATCTCCAATTTAAATAATAGGTAATATATATATTTTTAATTGTGTTATCAAGTTTATAAGGCTGAGCCATGGTAATCTTCTTCCTCTCTATAGTAGCAGTGTTAGTATAAAATAAAATCCCATATTTTATTTAAAACCATGAATAATTATCCATCTCCAACTTTAAAAGGGACTAACCTCAATGAAATTATGCAAAATACATTTTCTTATTTAAACTTTACGCAGGTCCGATAGAAAATATAACATTTACGATTGTAGCTTTACTGGATTGTTATTAATTAGTTCACTAATATTAGTTACCTTATGGTGAAGCTGTCGAACAATCCTTGTTTTGATGTCCTTTTTTGTATTTTCTCACATGCCGCTTTTCGACTATTTATCAGTCATTATCAAATGTACGCGTGTCGGTGACCGTTCTCGATGTAGCTCGATCGTCAACTGATTAGTCATCCTGTCACAAGATAAGAGTCCCCGGTATTTGAGAGGGGGTTTGCATTCGTAGTCCTTGCATCGTGATTCGCTGGTGCCGTCTCCATCTGTTCAATCAAGTCAATGATAGTGTGTGATTTAAATTGTAAGTTATTGTGAGTAGATGGTCAGTGTTGTGTTTTGGCAATTTGTTATAATAACTTGATTAGTGACACCATCATAGTTACCCAACCCAAAAATTCAATATATAATACTTCATATCTAATAAATGTATACAAAAAGATGGTTTCACAGGGTTTTGTATTTCATAGCTTAATTTCATTGGTGGATCAATGAGTATTACCTATTATGGTATGTTTGTTTTAGAAATTAATACACGTGTTTTCTGAATTTCATACTTGTGTTGATCACTACTTTCCCTACGTTGGTTATACCCTAACGTCCCTAGGGGTAAGACATATAAAAAAGTTTTAACTCGCTTCCCTCATTTAACAGTCTCCGAACTTATGAGTTTTACAGCTGTATACATTTCCATCTCTACGCTAGTATTGGCGAGTAGTCCCTATCGGATATTTTAAAGACATAAACACCACATTTTCTTGGGAGGCAAGAGTTATAAATAATAAATTTGACGACAACTTCTCTATATTTTATCGTATATATGTGTCGTTACAACTATTATGTTGAAAATCGAAATATGCAACTTTTTATATAATTAAGTGTGTTATAAGTTAAATAAACGAAAGAGATATGAAAATCAACATTGTAAATGTTTAAACTTATGTTATATTTCCACTTTTCAATTTTATTTATTTTTTTCAAAAGGTTTCTATATAAACACATTATACGTTCTCTATACCAAATTTCGAGTTCCTCTTTCAATTTTTTCCCGCTATGGTACCAATGACAACGATGGACTTACGGCATGCTGAAAATAACTTTTACAAGTTTCTCGGACCGTAAATCGTGTAGATAATAAAACAAATACGGAGTTATTTTTTCCTAACAATTAACAATCAATAGCATATTTTTATTATATTGTAGAAACATAACTAATTTATTTTCAATGTTTCATAGACTCCTATATATTCAGAATTGTGTTAGAAACATTTATGTTAAAGAATATTAACTCTATCATAAAACAATTTAACATAATTAAATTCCTCCTTGTATAGTAGATAAATTTTTACAATATATTATGCCGTATCACGTATACACGTACTAATAACTGTACATCTACTCGGATTAATCACAACTCTTGTTTTAGTTAACAATCGCCGTGCTACAAATTTGTCAGTTATGCTTTCCGCATCTCCGTAATTCATATCAGTTTGATTATTCTTAACTGGGTTGTTGTATGACTAGTACAGATATAAATTCTCATTCACGGAATATTCAACTCTACTTATATGCGCATGAACTTTTTTTATTTCACAGCATTACCAAATGGATTTTAATTATGAAGGGTTATAAATACATCACTCTTTTAGCACCGAAAAATGGTTATGTTCCAGTGTGGTAAAAAATAGATAGTACCGTTTTCCTAATATATACTCCAAAATCATGTAACTTTAGCCTGCATAGAATAAGTATTTGTTTTACGTGCTTGGAATGATTGAGAAGCAGATTTTGATAAAAATGGCCAAACACAAAAATATCATGTTATTTTTAGGATTTTACTTGTACACTTACTTGAATAAGTTGTGTAGTTAACAAAAACATCAAAGCAAATTCCTTTTTAAGTAAATTACACATATTAAGTAAAAGTACTAAAAATAATAAGATAATGGTCTCATTTTATTTATATTGCTATATTTTATAAAGTATTTGAATAAAGTTTAAAAATAATATATTTAAATGATATTTATTTTTTACTTTTCTTTCTTTTACTCTCCGTAGATTTAAATAACGTAAAATTAATAATATCGCCAACACAGCTGTTATTAGTCCATATTTAGCCACTTCGAAATTCAACGGATGATTTTGAACAGCAGCACTATAAAGCTCTACGTGCCTACCCATAGAAGCCACGAAACAGGTCAGCACGAGACAAGTCAAAACTTTGTATTGTTACGGTAAATTTTTGTGAATGTGTAAATATAATTGTATTCATTGCAATTGCAACGTTTAAACTTGAAATAATCGACGCACAGCAGATATATATAAATATATATATATATATATATATATATATATATATATATATATATATATATATATATATATATATATATATATATATATATATATATATATAGAGAGAGAGAGAGAGAGAGAGAGAGAGAGAGAGAGAGAGAGAGAGAGAGAGAGAGAGAGAGAGAGAGAGAGAGAGAGAGAGAGAGAGAGAGAGAGAGAGAGAGAGAGAGAGAGAGAGAGAGAGAGAGAGAGAGAGAGAGAGAGAGAGAGAGAGAGAGAGAGGCATGCGCTCGCAGCCCCAAATGATATAATGATAAATAAATAAGATATTACCGAGTTTCTTAATCTAAACCAAAATCACATCAAGGAAAGTCACAGTACCCCGTTTGTATAAACGAAATCACACTTTAAGAGTAGTTTATGCGTAGTCTATACTAATAGATATTATTTAGTGTATCATTGCTTTTTAAGAAGCTAAAAAAAAAAAAACTTAAAAAAACTTATTGTTGGAATTTGTAACTGATATTGGACCCTATAATAAAAGGTGTGGGTCAGAAATTTTGATTCAAATGTCCAACTTTCAAGCATTACGGTACCTTCTTTTATTATAAATATTTAGTAAACCAACTAAAAGAGCAGTTTAACCAGTATATTTTATGTTTTGTAATCATAGATAAAAATTACTGTTTGTAAAATATTATTGAAAAATAGTGGATTTAAAATATAACTTATATTATTATTACATACTTACATAAGAAACTTATTATGAATAAAGTAGTTTTCTAAAAATATTTTATTTAACTATTTACATTTAGCTTTGAACTATTACTGTATTTCAAATTTATATCCAATATTTATGTAATTTCAAAAAAAATTAACATATTAGTATCTGAAAATAGACAATAAACAGATCAACTTTTTCTTATATTTCGTCTCCCGCCTTCTACATCGGAACGTAATGAACAATTTGTTTTCAATAATTATATATGTATGATGATGACTTTTTTTAAATGGTATATGTTTCTTTATATATGGTTAATTAAATAATAATATTGTTATTATTGCAATGTTATTTAAAAATTAATATATAATATACTAATTCTTTGCGTTTGCAAGGGTAATAATACAACTATATATTGTGTTATGTGTTCGTTATATGGCTGACTGTGATCGGCAAAACATCTGTGTAGTAGCTTACAACGGTAGGAGTACAATTTTACATTTTCAAAATCTGTTTAGGGTGTATAAAATAAGGCAATATAGTAGACCTAATTAAATATTCCAGACAGTGTTTGAGTTAATGCAGTATAAGGGACAATAACGAATGGCATACTCCACGCCAACACTCTTACTTGCATACAAATGAAACCAAAACAATTCTATTCTGTTTCTCACAGAGTATTGTAACTTTAAACATCAAAGTAACTTCGTTTCATATATACAAGAATAAAATATTTAAAACTTAGAAATGAATGAAAATAAACTCATGTTCTTTATATATATATATAGATAGTACAGTAATATAATATTTATAAGCTATATATATATATATATATATATATATATATATATATATATATATATATCACAGATTTTTGTCGATAAATACATATGAACTTACCATATTGCAGATAACAATTGAAGGGTTGCGTGGAAGAAGGGGGTAAGTAACATTTTTGGCGAAATTGAGTTATATACATGAATGAAGAGAGTAAGTGAACCTCTATTTGGTACATCCTCCTATTGTCCTAATTGCAGTAACAATAGCTGAGATAGTTTTTGAATTTAGGGGGTAAGTGCAGAAACTGAACTCAAAATTATTAGGGTCACCTCTTCTTTAGGTGTCCCTGATAAAGCAGGAAAGAAAAGGCACAAAAGCTAAGAATAAGAAAGGGAATGACCATCGAACATTGTCTGAAAATGTTTTAAAGAATGTTCACATTGAAAGTAAGGAAATCGGTATGGGACTGTAACCAAAGAGAAACTCAACAATCTAGAAACAGAACTTAAGTATGTTAAAGAAGAATATCAGTGGTTTTATCAGAGAATTATCAAAGAACAAGAAAACATGTACCAGGAGAAAGAAGTAGAAGAAAACTAGGAGAAAGAAGCAGAAGAAAATGAGGAATAGCAGATGAACAAAGAGCGAAGAGAAAAAGAAACAGAGTAAAAAGTTTAGCATAGAACCACTGAGAAAAGACTGATAAATAACTTTAAAAAGACTGGTATCTTTTAACCTATTTCAAGCATTTAAAATAATAATAAGATTGTACTTTTTTTATAAGTAGATTTTAGTTATTGTTTTTAAAACGGTTTACAAGAGAAAGCAAAAATACTAAGATGTTGCTTTTTAACAATAGTATATTTATTGTGTAAAGTTTATCACTGAGGTAAGACTGATAAATAACTTAAAATATATTGTTCTCTTTTTTAACTTCTTTCAAGCATTAAAATAATAATAATATTGTGCCTTTTTATATAAAACTAGATTTTAGTTACTGATTTTACTACTAACACAAAAAGACTAATAAGTTACCTTTTCATAAGAGTATTTACTACTCTTATGAAAAGTACTACTCTACTACTGTTAAGAGTTTGTTATTGTGCAATAATCTTATGTAAAGATAAGGTAATATCTTCAAATAAAGTTCTGTTTTTTACATACAAATATTTTTGTATTATTTTACAGCACTTAACCCCTTCTTCCATTCCCAAGTACCCCCTTTTTATGTGGAAAAAGGGGGTAAGTGATAGAAAAGCTAAAAAATTAATAGGAAGGAGTATTTTAATTTTTACTAGGAGTTGCTACAAAAATTTTATGTCTCCCTCCCAATGCTGTTTTCAGAATTAAATTTAATAAAAAATTATAAAAGTTATAACTTAAAAACTTTAGGTCCATTTTTCTCAAAAGTAACAAAATGTGACTTACCCCCTTCTTCCTCTCAACCCTTCAATTGTTTTTAATATATTTAGGGTGTTGCACTATTTAATGTATTACAATATACACTCTCTGAAGACTTACAAAATATTTAGTTTGTCATAAAATCAGTTTCACATATTATAATATTTTTTGGTGTAAAATCCTGTCTCAAATTATTTTGAAAATGAAATTGATATCCATTTCAAATAAAATAAATGACTTTGTACAATCGGTCAAAATATAGAAAATAACTATAATTATGGATAGTGTAATATTATTCAAATAAAGAATATTAAACATAATTGTCAGATATTTATATTTCTATAATAGTAACCATTTTGTCAAGAAATATATATTCCCGTTTTGTTGATAACATATTACAAATATTACTATAAATTTTAACTATAATTTTAGTTCCATCTAATTTCATAAAATATCCATACTATATGCCAGTTAGGTTATTGCGAAGGTCGTAAGTGTTTAGTGTAATGAAAGTCAAGTGCTATAAAATCCGTTTTATTTTTATTCAAATCAAATGACTGCGCAGAGAAGATACTATATCTGAACTACTTCTACAAGTTTCAGGCATGACTGAATAAAACTTCCAATATACACTAAAATTGATCCCAAAGGGTTCTACTAGTTATTATTATATTATTACCTTCAAGATTTCAGTGTAAGACTTTGTGTTGATATAATTGTACATATTTACTACATTTAAAATATAAAGTAACAATAGCTTTTATAGATATTACAATAAAATAAATATCAAAATTTTATTAATTAACAAAAGTGACTATTGTATACTTGACCAGATATTGTTTACCTAATTGGTATTATTAACTTGTCTAATAATATTAAAAAAATGGAATGTTTCTTGAAAGCGTGAAATAAAATACAATACTGTAATAAATACAACATATTATATAGCTAATTACTAATTTACAACAGATTTGTTATCTCGTTATCAATATAAGGAAAAATTTTGTTATAGGAAACAGATATTATTCAGATTTTTGATAAATACTTTATGAAAATTTTAAAGTACACTTTATATATGTTTTTAAATCTTTTTTCCCCCTATTTCATCTGTGGTTCACTTTACTTGGAAATTTACCGAAACAATTGAAATGTAACGCATGTGTTTTGACATTAAATTCCATAGCTAAATGAAATATTAGAAACATTCTTTTTCCCATTACTAATATACAATATTTAAAATATTTCTTTCTTTATTGTTTTTAATCGTAGAATTTTAACACCCTTTATGTAGCTCATTTTATAACACTCGTTTCTACCAACTAGCACACAACTCTGCTTTATTCTAAACATATATATATATATATATATATATATATATATATATATATATATATATATATATATATGTTTAAAATTCTTAAATACAAAATTCTTTATTCTTTATTCTTTAAAATTCTTTATTACAAATATTGCCAATTAATTTGTAATGTATTTGTTATAGTTTTTACCTTAATAACAAAACTAAAAGTTCTATAATAGCAAAATAAATATTTTATGATTCATTATTGAAAACGCTTTAGTTGTTCATGGACCTTTATTCTCGATCAATCTCTAAATAATTAAGTTTAGTGAATTCCATTTAAATATTTTCTACGTTATAACTTTCAATTTAACTTAATAAAGATATGAAATAAGTTATAGAATTCATTGAATGTTAGTTATAATAAACAAATATTAATTAAATAACTTATAGAAAGTTATAGACATAATGTATTATTGAAATACAGTACTTTATAAATTTAAATAAAGTGCAATAATAAAATACAATTTATAATATAAATACAACTTCAAAATAATAATTGATGTTTTGTTTGGAAAATAGACTGTTAGGCAAAATGAATATCCTAAATTACTCTCTAAACATAAAAACATATTAGTAAAAACTGTAGATAAACTCTGTGGATTTAAACTTACTATGTTAAGCAACAATGCACGTAATACTAGTATATTATATTGTCAAAATG
Organism: Aphrophora alni; assembly: GCA_963513935.1. Taxonomy (NCBI): domain Eukaryota; kingdom Metazoa; phylum Arthropoda; class Insecta; order Hemiptera; family Aphrophoridae; genus Aphrophora; species Aphrophora alni. Next base: position 54,975,418 of record OY740774.1, read on the forward strand.
TAATTCAAATTGTACAATGTTTTTATATATGAAGCTGAACAATTTATTAAATACAGATATTAAATAAAGCTGCTCATATTATATATACCTATTATATATGTAAAATTCATATATAAATACGTATTTATTATATTATAATTTTCCATCCATTTATTTATATACCATTCATTTTCATGATAAAAATGTGTAGAAATAATCATTTGTTAGAAATTTCTAGTTATTCGTATTCTCTTACTAATACTAAATAAGGAAAGTATAAAAATATTTGTAACGTATAAACATTTTTACGGCAAAGAGCTTTCAGAATCATAGAATCATCATTTTCTTAGGTCTCGTCATTGGAATTTTCTTAAAACAGATATCTCACGTTCAATATAACAAATTTGACTAAATTTTAAACGCAAAAGCGGAAATTTTTTAAAAAATTAACGGTTTCCTATAGTTTTGTTAGATTCTGGGCCCTATTCAATTTACAATTTTGAAGTGAAATGTGAAAAATTTAAAAAGTATTTTTCTCCAACCTTATTACAAATGGAACAGTTGGAAAAGGTGTTGTACGAAATTACTATAATATAGTAATTACATAATATGTAATATTATTTTACATAAATGCCTCTAATATAAGAATAGGAAAAAAAGGTTTATTGTTTGATTAATAGCTTTTTTCTAAATAAATCTTATTTTATTTAACTCTGAAATACTTACATTTTTAGAGGTCATATTTAGACATTAACATCAGTTTTAGTTACTTGGATTGTATTTTAACGTTTTATTTATCAAATGTAACGAAGGTACAAGTTTTTCTAATAAACCGAGTTTGAATTTAACCTCCACGCTTAAGTATGAGTGTTTTTTATTATTATTAAGTATATGTACAGTAATGTTCAGGTGAAATTTGTGAAAGTTTTGATGTAAAAAGATGAAGTATGTTTTCGTTAAATCTATGATGCGTATATTTATTATGCTTAATGCACTTAACAATCCTATTTTAATAAAAAATTAAGTGAAAATAAATGACAAAATGGATGTATTCTATATTAAAATGGTACTTACTACAATAATTCGCTATTACAATATAAATACATTTGCAAATTAAACCCATTGTGAATTTAGTCAGCACATGACTGCCCAATCCTTCATATTCATAAATTTCATTTTCAATTCCACTATTCACCCACTATGAACTACAACGAAAATACTCTACCTTTTTTAGAGTCAGACTAATTACGCCCCCTATCTTTATTAATACGTAATAGTCTCGAATCCTGAGATTTTTAGCCTACAGGATTCGTTCTCGCGTGACAAAAAGAATAAATTATTCAATCCACTGGAAGTTTTTGGCTTACTATCTTGCTGGCCTGGATTGAATAACTTCTTCGATAATTTGAGTTGCCCCAAATTACCGGTACCCCCTTTTTATTTATGACTTCCAGTAACTGTATTTAAGATTACCCTATTTCTCAGGGAGAACACGAATTTACTTTATTTTCTAATTTTAATCTCGTAGGTGCGTGTCCTTAGGAATACCTCTTAGATACAATATATTTTACCCTTTTTTATTATAACAAACCCGAAAATATAGCATATAATTGTGTGACCAATTCTAAATAAAACACAGTTTTAGAGAATATATAAAAAAATTAATTCTTTTAATTACTTGAAACAAAAACAACTGGAAATAATAATCTTGACACAAGTCAACAAATAAAACTCAAAAACAATTTCTGTAATGAAAATTAACTGATAACAACTAAAATATTTCTTTTTTCGAGCAGAAGGCAATCACTCATAACTTTATTAAAATTGATCTATATAAATATTTCTATTTATATATGAATTCAAATTATTTAATTTATCAAATTTATTTATCGATAAAGATTTTTATACACACATGAGTTTAACATTATCTATTTTAACACATTTATTTAATTATATAAAAAAAATTATCTCAGGAAAATCAGTGATACTCTAAAATCGGGCCAATTTTGCCCTTTAAAAAGGAAATTTGGATTTTCTCAGACCTTGACCGCCGTGTTGAAGATCCTGAGTCCTGGGATGCTGATGGTCCTCTGGTGTCTGGTTGGTTGTATTTAGCGATTACAGATGTCTCATTTCTTTTCCATGGAGTTTAGAAGGCTGGCTGGTTGGTTCGAATCTATCACCTCCTATCACTCTCGACGACACTTTTTAATACTTTGGCATAGTAACACTTAAACTTCTTTACTGAGAATTTTGAGTCGGCAAACTGGCATAGTCACCCTTAGCACTTGTTCCACAAATTTATTTCAAGAGAGACCTTACAATTTTGAGTTGACCATCGGGCATAGTCACCCCTAGCACCTGTTCTAACGATTTTATGAGAGAGCTCAATGAGATTCGTGCGGCTCTTTTTATAGCCAAAAAATATCGTATATCGATACCAATTTTTCTCCCTCTCTGGACCGATACGATAGTTCCATTTATAGTGTCTTTCAATGCAATTTTCTTGATTATTTTTGGTGTAGGTGATTCAGTTATTTATTATTATTTTATTTATTACGTTTACCGTGTTTTAATTGTCCTTTTTTAATTACTTTGCTCTATTAATCCTTTAATCTATTTTTGCTGTAAGTTGGTATTCTGGCTCCGCCTACGACTACGTCACTTATCCTTGAACATTTAAACTCTGCAACTTGTAACTGGCCGATGTAAAAATCTTCATTGTTTTCTTTTAATTGTCTATAACACTTTTCCTAACAGGTTTTTCGTTTTTACGTAACCGGTGTATTGTAGCTCTCGACCGCGGCAATTTCCCGCACTTCGAATGACATTTGTCGGACTATTCATTCGCCTTTAATCGCTTACGTAAGAATTTGCGTAATTTACAGTTTTTAATTCTCACACCTTTAACGTTTTTGTTTTCAAACTTTGTCACTTTGTTTATTCCGTGATTTCAACGCACTAGCCGTGATAACATAACTCTGCGACTTCCCGTAGTGATGTAATCCAGTGCGTCTTTTCACACCTTTGGGTTTGGGGTTTATTTATTGACTGATTTTCCTGAAATTTACACAACTCTTAGATATTAGGTTTTTAATCATTTTTGCAAAATTTCCACTTCTTATCTTTTTTCTTTTTCATACTATAACGTGAAAACTATAACTCTTTTGTTTTAATCAAATTTTAATTTTTAATTATTAATTATGATATAACTTTATTTATTTAATTGCTTCTATACAATCCTTTTCTCAAAATTTATTTTTATTTACTTTTATTAAATTTCATATTTATGCTTTTCTGCTAACTTTTTAAATATCAATTTTTACTAAATTTTAACAAAAATATTTATTTCTTAAAATTACATTTTATTTCCAGAAATAACAAGGTTTTTGGTTTTTTATTAATTTTGAAAATTTTTCAATTCTTCATTTAAATATGCCGTAACGTCTGTTAGTTAATATGAAATAACAGTACTAGATATGTATTGCATACATTTTGTATTACAACTACATATCCTTATACATTATTATTTCACATTTTCAAAATTCATAAAAAAATGATTTTTCAATTCAAAATCCGCCGACATAGGAATTTACTGTTAGAACAAGCCGGCAAGTTAGAGTTGACCTTGGACCATTTCATAGTTCAATCTTACCGACCGGCTATAATCAGTAAAATTTCTACAAAACATCCAAAGCTTGCATTGGGATTATTTTTTGATATTTTTCTTTTTTGACCAAAATATAACCCCATACAACGAATTTCCGTTGTAGAACATAGTGTTAGAACTCCTTTGAAATTACATCTTATAAGTAAATGTTCCTTATTTCCGTGTAATAGCTACAATTTGTTCACGTGAATTATTCATAACACACTTTTTGAGTAATGTTTTGCAAACCGTTAAAATTGATTGGTGATTGTAGAAATCCCTAGAGATGCACATACAAATGCATCTGCATTGCGCTTCAGTGACGAAATAAATGGACTCCCTCTCAACTCCCATCAAACATTATTATTGACTTAGAGCATGTTGTTGTCTAACAACAACAAATAAATTCAATGTTTCTTATTTTGCTCCATGTCCTAAGGGATTTAGTATTATCGAAGAAGAACCAATACAACCATAACATTTAACACAATTTGGTTTAATTTAAAGTAGGAAATGTGCAGACTAAAACATTATCATTTGTGTAATTTTTATATTTTTTTAAAATAAAATAATTTTATTCAGATTATTTATTCATACCTTGCTATCGTTATGGATTTATGTATGAATTATATTTTTATACCAACATGCGATATAGTACACACAAACACATACTAACACTACACACATAATATATGTCTTTAGATATTATTGGTATACACTTTACTAAACATTACAAATTCATATATTGATCCCCTCTTTGAATATAACTTTGGATTGACCAATACATTATAATTTTTCGTGATATTAATCACGATTATATTTCTCTTAAGCTAGACTATGACTTAAAAATACTTATTACAAATTACATTGAAGATTGAAAATTCACAGGTGTAGTTTAGGTTTATATATTCACTACATAATAGAATAAGACAATAAATATATTTCGAAGAGTAACAAATTATACATGCTTTAAAATATTACAATAAATAATAATTTGAAGAAAATTTCATAGTTCATTATGGTTAATGTATTTATTCAGAATAGTCATTTAAATCTATTTTATTTTGTGTTTTAGTCAAATATAAATGATGAATCGTGGAATAAATGTATATTTCTGTTTCATAATTTGTATAAGTGATTTAATACGTTAACTACAGCATTCTTCCATTTAATTTATAAAGAAATTAAAATCAAACTACCCTGCACTTGAGACTACATATTTGAAATTTATCTTATTTATTTATCTACTTGTTTTAAAACATACAATCGACTGGCATGATAAGTCCTACTGATATACACACATAAAACACCTCTATAAATGGCAGCTATTTTACAATTATTCAGTATATTGTAAAATAAAAATATTATTCAATATATTATTTAATCGACATGCCAGACGATTGTGTGTTTTAAAACAAGTAGATAAATAAATAAGATAAATTTCAAATATGTAGAGTCTCAAGTGCAGGGTAGTTTGATTTAATTTTTTTTATAAATTAAATGGAAGAATGCTGTAGTTAACGTATTAAATCACTTATAAAAATTATGAAACATAAATATACATTTATTCCACGATTAATCATTTATATTTGACTAAAACACAAAATAAAATAGATTTAAATGACTATTCTGAATAAATACATTAACCATAATGAACTATGAAATTTTCTTCAAATTATTGTTTATTGTAATATTTTAAAGCATGTATAATTTGTTACTCTTCGAAATATATTTATTGTCTTATTCTATTATGTAGTGAATATATAAACCTAAACTACACCTGTGAATTTTCAATCTTCAATGTAATTTGTAATAAGTATTTTTAAGTCATAGTCTAGCTTAAGAGAAATATAATCGTGATTAATATCACGAAAAATTATAATGTATTGGTCAATCTAAAGTTATATTCAAAGAGGGGATCAATATATGAATTTGTAATGTTTAGTAAAGTGTATACCAATAATATCTAAAGACATATATTATGTGTGTAGTGTTAGTATGTGTTTGTGTGTACTATATCGCATGTTGGTATAAAAATATAATTCATACATAAATCCATAACGATAGCAAGGTATGAATAAATAATCTGAATAAAATTATTTTATTTTAAAAAAATATAAAAATTACACAACTGATAATGTTTTAGTCTGCACATTTCCTACTTTAAATTAAACCAAATTGTGTTAAATGTTATGGTTGTATTGGTTCTTCTTCGATAATACTAAATCCCTTAGGACATGGAGCAAAATAAGAAACATTGAATTTATTTGTTGTTGTTAGACAACAACATGCTCTAAGTCAATAATAATGTTTGATGGGAGTTGAGAGGGAGTCCATTTATTTCGTCACTGAAGCGCAATGCAGATGCATTTGTATGTGCATCTCTAGGGATTTCTACAACGTATTAATAAAGGTAGGGGGCGTAATTAGTCTGACTCCAAAAAAAGGTAGAGTATTTTCGTTGTAGTTCATAGTGGGTGAATAGTGGAATTGAAAATGAAATTTATGAATATGAAGGATTGGGCAGTCATGTGCTGACTAAATTCACAATGGGTTTAATTTGCAAATGTATTTATATTTTAATAGCGAATTATTGTAGTAAGTACCGTTTTAATATAGAATACATCCATTTTGTCATTTATTTTCACTTATTTTTTATTAAAATAGGATTGTTAAGTGCATTAAGCATAATAAATATACGCATCATAGATTTAACGAAAACATACTTCATCTTTTTACATCAAAACTTTCACATATTTCACCTGAACATTACTGTACATATACTTAATAATAATAAAAAACACTCATACTTAAGCGTGGAGGTTAAATTCAAACTCGGTTTATTAGAAAAACTTGTACCTTCGTTACATTTGATAAATAAAACGTTAAAATACAATCCAAGTAACTAAAACTGATGTTAATGTCTAAATATGACCTCTAAAAATGTAAGTATTTCAGAGTTAAATAAAATAAGATTTATTTAGAAAAAAGCTATTAATCTAACAATAAACCTTTTTTTCCTATTCTTATATTAGAGGCATTTATGTAAAATAATATTACATATTATGTAATTACTATATTATAGTAATTTCGTACAACACCTTTTCCAACTGTTCCATTTGTAATAAGGTTGGAGAAAAATACTTTTTAAATTTTTCACATTTCACTTCAAAATTGTAAATTGAATAGGGCCCAGAATCTAACAAAGCTATAGGAAACCGTTAATTTTTTAAAAAATTTCCGCTTTTGCGTTTAAAATTTAGTCAAATTTGTTATATTGAACGTGAGATATCTGTTTTAAGAAAATTCCAATGACGAGACCTAAGAAAATGATGATTCTATGATTCTGAAAGCTCTTTGCCGTAAAAATGTTTATACGTTACAAATATTTTTATACTTTCCTTATTTAGTATTAGTAAGAGAATACGAATAACTAGAAATTTCTAACAAATGATTATTTCTACACATTTTTATCATGAAAATGAATGGTATATAAATAAATGCTGTAGTTAACGTATTAAATCACTTATAAAAATTATGAAACATAAATATACATTTATTCCACGATTCATCATAAATATATATATACACACGTTTCTATTAAGAAACATATCAGATATCGGTAACGTGCTTAAATTTGTTACTTATACAGACTATTCATGATTACAAAGCGATTTCGTCATATTTTGAAGTTGTCCTTAAAATGACAACTTAAAGTGAAATTATTAAAGTATAATTATTAAAGTATTAAAGTGTAATTATATGAAGCTAATTTTGGGGCTCGTTTTTTAGTTTGTTTGTTCTCATTTTTAGGGGCTCATTTTGGGCCCTTTATTGGGATTATTTTGCCAGTTTTGGACTGATTTTCGTACTTAATAGCCATTTTTGACTGATATTTAATTGCCACTTTTACACCGACCATTTCAAGGCCAGTTTTTGACTGATTATAACCATCTATCACCAGGTTTTGAACGATGTTCAAGTTTCAAGGCCTGCTTTGGGCTGATTTTCACATTTCATAGTCCATTATTGACGTTTATTCATGTTTCATAGACGTTTTGACTGTTTTTTGATAGATTTTCACGGTATAAGTCGATTTTTGGAGGGATATTTCCATTTTGGGCTCATACTCATTGGCTCATTTTAGGCCTTTTCTTTCTATCACCTTTGGGCCTTTTTAGGGCTCTTTTTCAGACTATTTTAAGGCTCCTTTATAAGGGCTAATTATGGCCCTTTTTTTGACTTATTTGGCCAGTTTTGGACTGACTTTTATAATAATAACCAGTTTTTGACTGATAATCATGTTTAATTGCCAGTTTTAGACCGAGCTTTTCAAGTCCAGTTTTTGACTGATTTTAACCTTCTATCACCAGGTTTTGATCGATATTCACGTTTCAAGGCCAGTTTCTGACTGATTTTACATTTCATAGTCCATTATTGCCGTACATTCATGTTTTATAGACAGTTTATGGATATATTTTCAAGTTTTTAGTCGAGATTTGGACTGATTTTTACCTTTTTTGGCTCATTTTTAGGGGCTCATTTTCATACCATTATTGTTAACAATTTGGGTCCTTTTTTAATAGCAAGTCTTAGACCGACAATTTCAAAGCCAGTTTTTGACTGATTTTAACCTTCAATCAACAAGTTTTGATCGATATTCACGTTTCAAGGCCAGTTTCGGACTGATTTTCACATTTCTAAGTCCATTATTGACGTACATTCAATTTTCATACACCGTTTTTGGATGGATTTACAAAGTTTTTAGTCGAGTTTTTGACTGATTTTCACCTTTTTGGACTTTTTTTCATTAAATTTTGGTTACCATTTTTGGGTACATTAATTCCTCTTTTTGGGTTCATTTTTGGTGCCTTTATTTTGCACATTTTAGGGGCTCATTTTGAGCCTTTATTGGGGGTCATTTGGCCAGTTTTGGACTATTTTTTACATATTGTGGCTGGTTTTTGACTGATATTCATGTTTAATTGCCAGCTGTTTTAGACCGACCTTTTCAAGGCCAGTTTTTCACTCATTTTAAAATTCTGTTTTGATTGATATTCACGATTCAATGCCAGTTTTGACTGATTTTTGATAGATTTTTACGTTTTAAGTCGAGTTTTGGACTGATTTTCACCTTTTTGGACATGTTTAGACCAACGAGCACGGAATAAACTTCTGTGCTCGCTGGCTTAGACCGATCTCTTCATGACCCCTTTTTTTACTGATTTCCAACAGCTATCGCCAGTTTTTTATTGATCTTTACAATTCAAGGCCATTTTTGGACTGATTTTCACCTATTATCTTCAGTTTTTTATTGTTATTCACGTTTCAAAGCAATTTTGTCAAGAGGTTTTCAAATTTCATGGCCCGTTTATGGACTTATAAAACCATTTAATGGCATTTTTAGACCGATCATGGCCACTTTTGTACTGATTTTCGAATTTTATCGTCAGTTTTTGATATTTCTTCATGTTTCAAGTTTGGGTTTGAAGTGATTTTTACCTTTTACGGCCCATTTTTTAGTGATATTCGTGTTTAAAGGCCAGTTTTAGACCGACCTAGTCAAGGCCTGTTTTTGACCTTCTATTACCAGGTTTTGATCGATCTTCTCGTTTCAAGGTCTTTTTTGGACTGATTTTCACTTATCATAATCCATTTTTGACGTTTTTTCATGTTTCATGGCCAGGTTTTGACTGATTTACACCTTTTATCACCAGGTGTTGATCCATATTGTCAAATCGAGACCTGTTTTGGACGGATTTTCATATTTCATAGCCTGTTTAAGACTATATTCATGTTTCATGGCAAGTTTTGACCGATTTTTGATAGATTTTTACGTTTAAAAATTTTGAGACTAATTGGTTTTTTTTAGGGGCACATTTTAAGCCCAATTTTGGCTCATTTGTGTGCCCTTTTATAGCTCATTTTTAGGACTCATATAATGCCTTTTTTGGGCTCATCTTTAGGTGCCCATTTTGGGACCTGTTTGGGCCATATTTTTTAGCTTTACCGAACTTGTTTGGGCTGATTCTATTGGCTTATTTTTTGGGATCTTTTTGGGGCTTATTTTTAGCCAAAATTGGGGCTCATTTAGCCAGTTTTGGACTGATTTATATACTTAATGGCCGTTTTTGACTTATATTTATGTTTAATTGCCAGTTTTATACCGACATTTTTATGACCAGTTTTTACTGATTTTAACCATCTATCAACAGGTTTTGAAAGATGTTAACGTTTCCAGGCCAGTTTTGGACTGATTTTTATATTTATTGGTCCGTTTTTGACTGATATTCATGTTTAATTGCCAGTTTTAGACCGACCTTTTCAAGGCCAGTTTTTGACACATTTTAACCGTCCATTTTATTCACGTTTCAAGTACTGTTTAGGACTGGTTTTCACATTTCATAATCCATTATTGACGTTTTTTCTATTCATGTTTCATGGCAATTTCAGACCGATATCTTTATGGCAAGTTGTGTAGTGATTTTCACCATTTTACGTCAGTTTTTTGATATTTCTTCATGTTTCAAGGCTAGTTTTGAAGTGTTTTTTATATTTTATGGCCCGTTTATGAATGATATTCGTGATTAAAGGTCAGTTTTAGACCGACCTTTTCAAGGCCAGTTTTTAACTGATTTTAACCTTCTATCACCAGGTGTTGATCTATATTGTCAATTTGAGACCTGTTTAAGACGTATATTCACGTTTCATGGCCAATGTTGTACGATTTTTTATATATTTTTACGTTTGAAAATTTTTCAGATTTTTTTGGTTTCAATTTTAGGGGTTTTTTTGCCTTTTTTGGGCTAATTTTTGTGCCCTTTTAGAGCGTCATTTAATGGCTTATATAAGGCCATTTATGGGCTCCTATTTGAGCTCTTTTTGGGCTCATTTTTAGTGGCTCATTTTGGCCCTTTTCGGGGTTTTTGTTAGAATTATTGAAAGCTTTTTGTGCTCATTTTATTGGCTTATTTTGGGCTCTTTTTGGGGCTCATTATTAGCCAAATGTTAGGGCTCATTTTTCAGTTTTTTTGTTCTCATTTTTAGGGGCTCATTTTGGCTTATGCCAGTTTTAGGCTGATTTTTATACTTAATCGCCGTTTTTGATTGATATTCATGTTTAATTGCCAGTTTTAGACCGACCTTTTTAAGGCCTGTTTTGACTGATTTTAATATTCTATTACCAGGTTTGCACGATATTTACATTTCAGGGTCAGTTTTGGACTGATTTTCACATTTCATGGTCTATTATTGACGTATATTTATGTTTCATAGACAGTTTTGACTGATTTTTGATAGAATATCACGCTATTAGTCGATTTTTGGACTGAATTTTACCAATTTGGGATAATATTTAGGGACTCATTATCTACCCTTTTTTGGTATCACTTTTGTGCCCTTTTTGGGCTCATTTGTGTGCCCTTTTATAGCTAATTTTTAGGACTCATATAAGGCCTTTTTAGGGCTCATCTTTAGGGGCCCATTTTGGGACCTGTTTGGGCCATATTTTTTAGCTTTACAGAACTTTTTTGGGCTGATTCTATTGGCTTATTTTTTGGGATCTTTTTGGGGCTCATTTTTAGCCAAAATTGGGGCTCATTTAGCCAGATTTGGACAGATTCATATACTTAATGGCCGTTTTTGACTTATATTTATGTTTAATTGCCAGTTTTATACCGACATTTTTATGACCAGTTTTTACTGATTTTAACCATCTATCATCAGGTTTTGAAAGATGTTAACGTTTCCAGGCCAGTTTGGACTGATTTTCACATTTCATGGTCTATTATTGAAGTATATTTATGTTTCATAGACAGTTTTGACTGATTTTTGATAGAATATCACGCTATTAGTCGATTTTTGGACTGCATTTTACCAATTTGGGATAATATTTAGGGACTCATTATCTACCCTTTTTTGGTATCACTTTTGTGCCCTTTTTGGGCTCTTTTCTCAGGCCCTTTATGATCTCATTTTTAAGGGCTCACTTTGGCCCTTTTTCGGGTTCATTTGGCCAGTTTTGGACTGATTTTTATATTTAATGGTCCGTTTTTGACTGATATTCATGTTTAATTGCCAGTTTTAGACCGACCTTTTCAAGGCCAGTTTTTGACACATTTTAACCTTCCATTTTATTCACGTTTCAAGGACTGTTTAGGACTGATTTTCACATTTCATAATCCATTATTGACGTTAGTAAGTCTATATTATAGAGCAATAATAAAAACTAGATACAGTAGATTATTTATTTATTTATTTTAATTAAACTGTTTTAGATACACATTTCTGTAAATAATTATGTGATTTTAATTTAGATAAATCATCAACTTATAATGATATATTTATCTTAAATAAAAAATATGCTTTGCTTGTAATTGCAGTTCATGTAAAGGTATTCATTACGTTTTATTGGTACCTAAAGGGGTACATGTATGAATAAAGTCAAGTTGTCTGTTTACACAGTATCATAAAAGTAAGTGCTATAAAGTATGATCTGAAACTTTAAAATTTTTTAAACATATTATTTTTTACGCTACATCTTCGTAGTTTCTCAGTTAGTTAACTTATTTGTTAGTTTCAATAATAAAAGAGTTTTAACTTAATGTACTACTTTAACAACATTAAACCAATATAAAAAACTCCTGCTAACATTGATAAATATCTTAAGAAATATTTCATTCCGTAAATATGGATCGGGTTTATTTGGTTACTAGGTCTTTAAAAAGATATAACTCTATGTTGTAGTTATTTCATGTTTGAGTTACGCTGTCGAAGCAGTATTATTATAATACATTTATAATTAATTTTACGTGAGGTATTATTTAGTAAAGATATTCATATTTGTTCAAGTTTTTATCCGACATATTATCATTGATAAGTTTTAGGGGTCTATTTATGTTTTGATATAATATGAGATATACGGTTACATCTCATCACAATTAGTGTTTCGATGTACGTGTTATAAATAAAGCTTTGTCCTTCTAGTGTTTCAATATTCACAATTAATCTAGATATCTCTCGTTCTTGTTTTATAGCGTCCCATAAATGACGAAACATACAATACTAAATTACTTCATCATTAAATAATTGCTGTTATGCCTGGACGTAATCTAAGAATTCGGATAATAATCGTGCTTCAATCAGATTCAAGAGAACTACACGTTGGTAAATCTCAAAATGATAAATTATAGACAGTATGTTATTGAGAGTTATTTTATTACATACAGATATTCGAGGAGATGATAATTTCAGGCAAGTCTTTGAATAAGTTTTTGTCATATTTAGCACGGAGAGAAGAAGCATGATTAGAAAAATATTGATTACGAAACAAGAATTGAATTAGTTCTTAAATTCATTAAATAAACTAATGAAAAAAAAAAGGAGTTATTTAGTTATTTTGATAAAACTCTATTAGATACGTTTTAAGTTTTAGAAGCACCTGTTGTTACTTGAACAGGTTTTCTGAGTAGCAATCAATGAACGTATTATTAATTTTTGTTGCTGTGTAGTATGAGTTTACATGCGTTTGCTATCATATATCTTATTGTAATTTTAGATTACAAAGTGAATGATTGCCTCATTGAATATTAATTTAACTGGATTTCAATTGATTTGCGTCATGATTACTTGCCTCCATAAATCTACACTTGTGCCTTAGCTGTAGAATCAAATAAATTTCTGTCATAAAAAGCTCCATTTATGCAGCAGATGAATATTTGAAGAGGCTATGAGATTATATTCCGAAAGTGACAGTTGTCTACACGAAATTGTACATTTAGATATTTTTTGAAATTCGAATAGATTTGGTGGTTTGTTTCCATATATTTAGTTTGATCTGTGTTTCACTGAAAGGATTGATATTTTGAATATCCCCTTTCCGTTATCACTGTAAGTATGACCTGTGGATTGTAACTCTAATATATCGTATTTGTTTTGTTTTTATTGATTATAAAACTATTTTAATGCATTGTTTCAGCAGGATGGAGCACCAGCTCATAATGATGTCAGAGCTCGTTAAATTTAAAATTTCTAATTAAACGGATTGGACGAAGAGGAGTAATAGAATGGCCTGCCAGATCACTAGATGTATCTCTACTAGAGTACTTCTTTTTGGGTTATCTCAAAAACCATTTGTACAAAACTAAATCGAGAAATATTCATGAACTTAAAAGACGTACTTCCGAAGAAGCTGTTAAAATACAACCTTACATTTTACTATAAGAGATATAGTAAACAGTAGATTTCCATTAACATAGTTTTCACTTGAAATATATTATTTTCTTATTCTTATTTTTTTAATTTATGTTAATATGTCGTTCTAATTAAAATAATTGATTAGAAAGATAAATTACTTATTATTTGTTTGCTTGCAAACTTGTTTTTAAGTCTGACGTTGCTGTTTTTATTCTAGTTTATTTCATTGGTCTAATCATGTTAATTAACATAGCTTAGGGCGATTATTATAATTAGTATTTTAAATCACTTTTAAAAGGAAACTTTTAAAATTTTAAAAGATTTAGAGTAATATGAGATGAGTTTTTCTTTGATTATGTTGACCCAAGATTTTGCGAATTTGCTCATTTGACTGACGATAATTTACAAACGGGTTTAGAAAATCTAAAAACAGATTTTACCATTGTTTTTTCCTTCAAATTTTACATTAAAATCATGTATGACACGAATACCTTCCCTTTAACGAAAATAGTATAATTTAAGATGACGGATGCAAAATGGAGAACAAAATTTCAAACTCACCAAAAAGTGGTTCTTTTATTATTGTGAATAACTGCATATCTTTCAGTAGTCTTTCTTAAGTCTTATACATTTTGAGATATTAAGGGGTTAAAAGATTATTCAAACCCACTGCATAAGAAATCATTCAATGAATTGCGACATATTAGTGTATTAATGTAGATCAACTATCTACAGAATACATCATACACAAATGCTTAAGGATTATGAAGCATCATAAATGCAATTTATTACACAAATTATAAAGTCATGTATAAGTGTATAATAATAAAAAATAATTTAAAAAAAGTTAAAGTATTGCAGTCCAACATTCCCGTATACCGAATTGCTGGTTTGTGAATAATAAAATAGATCAACACTTTCTATTTTAGATAAGAGATTTGATTATGAAATGATTTATGTTAGTATTATGGACCTATGGAATTCCAAAAAAGGACGTTTAGAAAATATTTATCTAAAGTAACGATGGTATACAAAAACATCGAAGATACATCATTTCCTGTACACAGATTTATCACTTTTGGTGAAAAGACAGGAGAAAGTGTGTTCTTGTAAGGGTAGAGAGCATCATTTATCATCACATATAATATTAGCCTAACGAAATTTACATTATATTGTAAAACAGCGTGAGCATTCATTGAATCTCATAACATAAGTTTCATACAAAATTTAAATCTACATCCATCTATTATTTCGCAATATAAAATAATTTTGGTTAAATTAATGTTATATAATTTCCTATTTTTGTTTACTCATGTGCTAAGTTTATATAATTGGAATAAAATAGACTGTGTTACCAATTTAAGGTATCTAATTCAAAAATATTGACCAATAATATGTAATATACAGAAGGGCAACTTTACAAACAATGGTTCTTGTTTTTTTAACCGACGAACCTTCTTAGAATAAAAGCCAGATATAATGTAACATATATATTTTAGAGATTATCAATCACAAAACGTGTAGGGTGTAAGTTATCATAAAGTCTATAAAGTGAACAACTAATGAATAGTTACGGGCAATATTTTACGTGTATTACACTGCACCATACATTGGTCACTACATATTTAATGAAGTTATTACAACAGCCAAGCTTACTCTATTGATCGTTTCGTACAATTAGTGTATACATTACTTGGATGTGTTTATAATAAATTGATTTATGTTGGTGTTTTAGGTTAATTATAAGTGTTTCGTTAAAAACAAGTTATATTATATTTGTAGATGTAAAAGTACATATCGCTTTTTATATAATAAATGCACTAAGTATGTGTAAATTTATTAATCCTTATTCATCATGATATAATAATTGTGAAATTCTGTAAAATAATTGATATTTTCCCAAGTCAACCGAAAACGATCAAACCTCTTAGTTAATAAAGGAGATACGTAACTGTTTATTATTGTAAAAGATTTAGATGATTTAGTTCAAATTATAATTGGAAAGCGGAAAAACAACTGCATATCGGAGTTCTTAATTAATATAAGGGATACCAACGTCAATTGTTTACCGAAACTCGAAAAGAATGTGTATTTTAGTGTGAATTATTTTCAGTAAACTGTGATAGTTATCGAATATGTTGATGATAATCCTACTTAAAAAATAAATAAACAAAAAAAAATCAAAGTAAGGAAAGAAGTTATTGACATTAAGTCATGACAAGTTGAAATTATATACTGCATTATAGAATAACAAATGTCAATAACAACCTGGTAGAACACTAATAGGTAAATAAATACCTGCTTCAAAATTAGTAAAGATAAAATGGTCTATAAAATGTAATTATTATTACAAGCATATAAAATAAAATATTTATAACCAAGCAATAGTCTTTGCGTTCTCACCGTAAACGGTTAGAAAGTTTAGAAAGTATTTCAGCTGATACAGCTCGACGCTACGAAGACACGTGTAAGAAACTCAGCCTCCAATGTTATATTTAGGATTGGATATTGTCCGCAATTATTAATCTGCTCAAATATACAAAATTGTCACGGATAATGATAACCACATTTAATAAGGTAGATATATACTTACAATAGATTATAGCGGAACATAATTAAAAATTGATAAGTTACCAAATTTTCGAGCGTACTTTATGACAAAAAAGGAGGGCTTATTCAACATATTGGTACGATCATATAGTGTGTCGCGACTGTAGTGGTCTGCGAACTAAGTGAGAAAAAAATCTTCTTTAATTGATTTGGTAAAGAGGTAATAAAGAAAATAATTTGAAAATACGATGAAGCAAAAAATAATTGATGTGTTTTCTCTTTTTTTCATTTATTTTCGTCCTAAAGATTATTTTTCATAGCTATTATTACTAACTAATAACTTCATTAGAATTAATATGGTCACAGTTGACAACACGAATTCAGTTCTAGTTTTAGGAGACTAGCATGTGCGGCAATTAAGAGAATATTGGGAGCATAATACACAACTTTATTTGAAATTGTCTTCTCACGGAATCTCGGGTGGTAATTCCATGAGCTTTAAATCAAATATTAAACTTCATTCACTTGCATTGATCCCAGCAAACTACATTTTTTAAGTTTACGTACAAACGATATATTGCGTGGACCTCTTGATACGTTAAGAAAAAATAATGTTTCAGTTATTCAACTGTGAAAGATTTTATGTATAAGATATGTAGCATGTCATTTAAATAAGTTTTCATAAGTAAAGATAACGTTAAAACTCAAGATGATCTCTGTATTGATTAACACTTATTTAATTTGGAAATACCTCAAACACAGCCAACATAGAAGTAATAATTTTATGGATTTGTAATGTTCAAAGATGGTGAAATCATAAAAGTATATATGAACCAAAAATAACCTTACGAAGAACCACCGAAGTCTTACACCTGAAAAACAGTACTCATTGTCGATTGAATATTTGGTTTCGTGTTAACTATTTAGATTAATGTTCAATGATAGTTTTTTGGTGGGTCTTGAGTATGTGATTTTGTATAATGTAAGAGATTTTAGCGTATGTTCTTAATTTATCCAACTACCTGTAAAATGGAACGGGTACTATCGAGACTATTTAATTTCATGATACCACAGGATGGGAATGAGAATAAGAAATGAAATTGATTGATTTTAATACAAATACCATGTTTAATTATAAAGACACAACCAAACATTAGTATATTTCAGAAATAAATACTTGACTAATGTATTGGGTTACGTTGCATAAGGAAAAGCCAACCAGCTACCCAAGTGTTTTGATTGTTATTAACTTGCCACATTCTCTAAGTTTCAGATATTACGCAAGAAATGTATCATACAAGTATTACATATATTTGAAGAATTAGTAGATCAAGAACACCCTAATAATGGAGATGTAATGCTCCGAATATTTGTATTTGTACTATATAAACTTTTGTTAAATTTAAAATCATATTTAAAAAAAACTCATGTTTTTTTATATAAAAGTAAAAATATTTCCAGAAAATTAGAGTACAGTGTTTTTGATTGGGATTATACTCTAATTCCAGTGCACATTTATATAGTTTTTTATATAATTAGTATTTGCACAGGTGTAATATTATTTAAATGAAGCAAAGTTTAAATATAGTCGTTACATTAAAAAACAAATATATTGTAAAGTTTGTATATTTTATTTCTATAAATCCTTCTGCTAAACTGTACAAAAGAAGTATAATAAAATGGGACAAAACATATAATAATTAACTAAATTTATCTATGAGAACAATGGACCTAAATATGGTAATTAATCATGCGCAGGGATAGAGCAACAATTAAAGAGTAAGAATTATAAGTACTCCATTTCAAATAAAATTAAGTGAATTATTTAATGTAACCAAGGTGTACACATTATTAATTTTAGAACCATAATAATTATATTTATTCTAATTTTTCACAACGAAATACGTAATATATATTATATTAGTTAGAAATGTATTCCAAACATTTGGAAGTTATTGAGCAACTCTTGGTACTGAGTCGAAAAATAACCTGAATACAAAGAGCAATAAAAAATATGCCAATTCAACAAGAACGCTAACTTGGTAATTAATTGTTAAGACTATTTGCTGACCAACGCAATTTACTATTAACATCCCTGAATTGAGTTTTGTGACTTTACATAGAGGAGAGAACAAGCATATGTTAGTGTAATTAAAGTTACAATTTATTCCGCCCTAGTTGGTAACATGTTGAAACGACTAACTTGACAACAAAGCTAATGTACAATTTGCTTTAATGTATTTTACATCATGACTACATAATACGTTTTCATTGTATCTTAAAGAAAACCAATAATAAATCTTTTTGAAAAATATAATAAATGGTTTAGGTTTATACTGCGTAGTTCAAGGAAATCATCCTGTAAATAATATAAATAAAATAACTAAAAGTATTCTCGTTAAAACAATGATTCAGAGACAATGATAACGTTGTGTAGGGATATTGTGTTTAAATCACTTCATATTATATTACAAATAAATATCTCTAATTTTTTATAAAAACAAAGCGACAGATCTAAGTGGCCTACTTTACAGAACTATTTAACAAAATGGAGAAGTATGTTTCCACTAAATTCACACCAAAGATACTATTAAATCTTCAGTATATCTACGCAGGAAAATGGAAACAACTAACCTTTAAATAAAATAAGGCATAATAATTTACAAGAAATACAGTGAATTAGTATAAAAAAGCTCTCGTTTATGATTGTGTTGCCAATTTTTATTTGTTTGACGTGTATATATATATATATATATATATATATATATATATATATATATATATATATATATATGAAAGTGAAAGAATAAAACAAAATATTTTATTTTAAATATACAGCAAATAGTGACATAAATAGGCTAAATTCAATAACAAAAATTCATAATCCCTTTTGTAGACACTACAGAAGAAAAAGTTGAATGCATTGTTAGAAAGGAAAAACAAGATATCCTGATAGTTAACATAACTTTAGCCCTTATAATATTTATTACCTGGTTCAAAAACATTACTAGTGAAATAATATTTAATTAACTATTATAATCATGATATTAAATAAATATAAACACTTGAAATGAACTTGTGGAAACTTCTTTAAAATGATCATATAAGAACATAGTTTTTTACACAAAAATACCTTATTTATTTAAGAGGTTGTTTCAATTATTATTGTTATTATTACTGAGGTCTGATAAATGACAAGCAGCAAATATAATCACAATAATATTTTGAGTCTTTTAAATTCACAAAATTTTAAGAAATACAAGAAACGTGGCTTTCAGTTTGGATTTAGAGAGAATAATATGATTGCTGAAAAATGAAAGTGACAAAATTTACTACAATATTCATGGGTTCAAACTCAATTTTAACACATTCCTTTCACGAAGTTGATATACACACGCTTACACGCTTCGCATTCCAGTCACTTGGAATTTGAAGATATACCAACCTCACGTATTTGCTTTGTGTAATATATATGATTTCTATTAACAGTATACTTTAGACATAAAGACACGCTGTTTTCATTATGTATTCATATTGATTGCTAAATAATTCAATACAAAATATTTAAAGGGTGATAAATTGTCAATAATAGATATAATTTAAGTACACAATGTTTAACATGATTAACTAATATCAAGTTAACGAAGTCATATTTTATTTGACTATAACATATCTAAGTGTATCTGTAGTTAATAATATTGAATTATGAAGCTCAAAATTGATAATTAAAAAATAAGAAAAATTAAGAGAGGGTTTAAATTTTACTGAATACTTGTATACTTCTTTTTAATAACACTACAATTTCGTAAATATACAATATGCATAAACACCAGTTTATTAAAGTTTCGATAATAACTTTCGCCCACCACTTTTGTAAAACAATTTCGGATGAGAGTTTTAAAATATAAACGTTTTAATTAAAACAATGTTATGGGATATTATAAAAGATTACATTTCAATTTTCTTTACACAACTTATGTGGTGAAATTGATTTTGTGATTTTCAAGCAGTAAGCATTCTAAAATTTGCGATTATTCATAAAATAAAGGGTTTTGATAAATATTTGGTTTTTATTTTATACCAAACCTGAAATGATTTTACACACCCTGTGAGCAAATAAAAATGAACATAAAAGTACTCAAGGAATACGTTTTCCTAATGTCGTATTGATGGTAATTATTAGTAGGTTCACCCTTCTTTTTCCGAAATCACCCACCTAAAGGAAAACTGTAACATGTTTATCCCATCATACTTTATCCCTCTTAAAATAATATCTCTTTGGGAAATGAGTGAATTAAAAGAAATTGAAAAATCGTAAAACAAATTAAATATACTTGGTTAACATATGAAACACCTTCTCACCATAGAATTTTGATTTATATTTTTTATCAATTAATGTACACATGTTTTAGCAAAGCAAATTCGGTAATAATTAATATATTTAAAAGGATTTTTAGTATTTTCAAATATTTAGGAGATATGATTAATTTATTTATGGGTTTTTAAAATGGAAATAATTAGGAATAAATTTAACAAGATATTTTGCTTAACACCTACAGTCCATATTCATTTATTTGTTTTATTGAAACAAATGTTGTATTATTAGCTTTGTTATTTTCAGAGTCACAATTATTTCTACTCTCACGTTTACGATTTCTTTAATTTCAAATATTGTATTAATGTCCTCACATTTGTCAAAAGTTAGCATGAACAGATATAAAGGGTGTCTTATATTTACACTTCATTATTTGTGTCACATCTCTTATATATCCGTCATTTTAAAACAAATCCTACTTGATTACAGCTGGTTTTCATTATGGATGTAGTTTATTTGTTAATAATGTAATTAGATATTGATTACATATCTTTGTAAGCAGCATCAACACAACAACAGGGATGGAAATCCAAGAAGAAGCAAATCACAAGAAAAATTACTGCACGTATACAGATTCAGAGAACTTCGAAAAACCATACAATTGGATAGTTCTAAAACAAAAAGAGCGAAAAGGCGTAACATTAATAAGTCAGCAACTGTCTCCTCAGAACAAAGACAACAAGGACAACAATTCAATAAGCTTCAACAAAATAAAGAGCAAACAGTTAAAAAAATTAACCAACCTAAATCACCACCAGTTATTTTAGACAAAGTTGAACACTACAATTATATACAAAAATATATATGTAAATTATATGAACGATAACCATATAAAGTACCAAGCTACCTTACTAAACAGTGGAGACGTCAAATATAATTTTCCAGATTCATAGAAATAATTTACATGAACTTAACCAATCCTGTAATTCTGATAGGATAAAGCAAAACACTGAACTGAGTATTCTAACTCTTTCAATATTCTGTTTGTAATGAAATTATAAGATTTTATATGTAATGTATTGAGGTTGAGTTTGTCATTGTTATTTTAATAAATAAAAACATTTTCGTGAGTTCAGTGTAAAGAAGTTTTGGAAGATTTATGTGTACTTAAATATGTTGTAATTTTTTAATTATATATACTTTTATTATTATACAATTTTTTTTAAAATTCAAAATCATAAAACAGAGCTAAACGTATATTAGGCAGACCTAACTGTCTCCCGTTGTCTTGGATAAATGAATATAGTTTTGTAACTGTAAGTTTATAGAGTACTAATCTATTTGTTTTTATAATCACAAAATAAAATAAATTTAGTTAAAAATTAACATCTTGGATTTTCATATAATAAGTAAAAACTTCCTTTTACATATCTTAATCTATCAATATAACTTGTATCTGAAATTTATTGCTGATCATTATGAAAATATCATTCATGTGGAATCACTTCATCTTTGTTTGGATAAAATATAATAAAATGAATGCATGTTTAGGTAAGGTTAGGTTATGTTAGGTTAGTTTAGTTTAGGTTGGCATGTTTAATGCACAATTACAGAATGATATTTTAGAGATATTAATATTGTGTGAAACAATAACTTTAAAATAATAAAAAAAGTGTATATACATTTATAATACTACTCTATTATTAAAGTGTGCAAACAAATTATATTCTTTGTCTATGTTAATAAAATAACACACATATAAATTGAGATGTAGAGTGATTATGGTAATACTACTTTATAGTACTACTATATAGTTTATTGTGAAAATACTATTTAATTTTAATGATAATTCAATTTAAAAATATATAATTTCAAAGCTAAAAATGAACGCTATAGACTCTTAAAAAACCATATGATCGTTCGAATAAGTAAGCTATTTTAAAAGTGACCTAGTTTACAAAGCAGCTTACAGTCAGCGTCTAATTATGCTTTATTATATATTCATGTGAAGCCACCCTATGTGGGAATGGGTGTCTTATAGCTTATGACCTTCTTGCATAAAATCTGAAAATAAGCTTTCCTTTTATATTGTATAAGAACTTTAGACATATATTTGTTTGGACTTTTACCGTGTTATATTGTAAACTGTTTGTAAGAGACATTTTCTTTTAATAACACAAAATATTTTAAAATTAATTTGTTGAAAACTGGTAATATATATGCCTTTTGTTACAATATTTTAAGCATTTTATTCTTTTCCTTCATTATCTAAATTCTAATAGCTGAATTATAATAGTTTTTATTAAAGCAACATGAAAAATCAGCATTTAATAACAAATCAAATACAATACAACGTATGTTTTGAAACTATAATTCTTATTGATGAAATATTATATTTTATGTCGGTTTTTAAGGAAAGATTAAACTAAAACATATTCGTTTTCACAAACTAGGTTTGTACACGTATTTATTATTATTATTATTATTATTATTATTAGTATTATTATTATTACTACTATTTTTTCCCCTTATAGTTTTACCTTCTCCAAGTGAGCAATAACGTAACTGATTACAATTAATATAATTAACATCTCAATATTTTCAACGTTGCCTTTTTCTGTTCATAAAAAGTAATTTTTTCTCTGATTTTAGGTACTATATTTGTCTATATAAAAAAATCAATTTACTCTATAAAACTATAATTGTTGGAATATTTGAAAAACAATTTTAGTTAATAATAGTGTCAGTCAGTTGAATATACTTATAATTATTGTTGTTTTCATGTTATTATAAATTGTACAAACACAGTGATTTTTGAAAACTTTATAAGGTGGCAAACTGAATCAATAAGTTGCAGAAACCTCAGTTTTAAAGGTATTTGGTTTAAGGGCGTGGATGGATCTTTAAGAGAGTTTGAGTTAGGAATGAAATTTGGGTATGGGGTGAAATAACCTGACATGTACCGTCAACTGCTCAAATACTACAGCTCAGCCACCCACCTTCATGAGCGATTAAAACTATGTTATTTAATATTTAAAAAAAATAACTGTAAATAATATTAAGGGAATGACTCCATTTAAAAGTATTGTAGGAAGAAATACTTTTAGACAAATAAGGCCATTAACTAATTATTACGTAATAAATATTGTACGAAATTTGGAGTCGCACCTGACCCTGAGCTGTCTAACCCATCACAAAAGGAGCTAATTAGCCATTATTTGGTGAGTGAACAAATGGGGGGAGTAGCTGAAACATCGGTTAACCTTTATACTAAAAAACATGCACATACTTGAACACATACGTTCTCTCTTGCGACTGGTGCACTAATCGTACTCTAACCTTGATGTGTGAAAAGGATTTTCATCTCCGAAGGAGATGGTAATCTATTTAAATGCAAAACAATTCCTCTGCAATTTACCATTCAGGCAATCCGCTACAAAATCTGATAGAATAGAAGTATCCACGGGATAAAGGGAGGTGGATAAAGGATTTAACTACAGACACCCTCCCCCCTGGCGAAACGAAAAGGGAAAAAAAGAAACAACATCGTCAAAGCTATATTACAATAAATTAAATTTTAACAAACTTTCTTTTTAACATTCATGGATAATATGAACACATCGTACATAAGGAAACGTATTTTCAATAAGTATAATTTTCAAAATCGTCCTTAGAATAAAAATATACTACAATGATACACACGATGTAATCATAGGATTTTTAGACCCCAACGTAACATACCCCATCTAAGACAATTCTGCTAGCCATATTTTCTTCTATTTCTTTAAATTGTGTTGATATATTTGTAGAGTTTAAACAATATTGGTTTAAGTAAATTATGTAAGGGGCATTATTAGTATGAAATATTCTGCTTTGTTATAGGCTCTCATTTTTTAATTACAAATTTGTTTATGAATATATAAAACGTCTATAAATGTGATGAAAATTACTATACATAGAAAAATACTTTATTTATAACATACGGAATAAAATAATAAAATAATAAAATAAACAGAAAAACCTTTTATACAAGCTTATAAGGACTCTAGTTTCAATATATAAATCAATTTTATATTTGAGGAATAAGATTTTACCTTTGTTGGAATGTGTAAAGTACAAAGAGCACATCGTTTCAAAGTAACCTAGTTTTAGCTGAGTTTGATCCTTTATCCAACTTTAGCATATCCAACTCTACCAGAAGTAGCTTATTACAATATTACAAAGAATTCATTTCCATCACCCTTTATATTTTTAGTATTCCTCACATCCAATATGTTTCTTTTTTTAATATATGCGCAATACACAATTTCAAGATTGAAATTAAAATTTCTAATAATACATACACGTAATTGCTATTCGTAATCGAAAATTTATTATCTTTTTGAGTGTAGATTATTATTATATGACATTTCGATAGTACTATCCATCTCTGTTTTAAAGCTTGAAAGTAGAACATAAAAGAGAAGAACACAAACATAGACTAAAAATAAAACTATGGCTGAGTATTGAAGGCTAATAAAGAAAAAAATAGATTTCAGGAATCAATTTATGAATTGTGCTGTGGCAGTGCTGGAATCCATCAACTGAATCTAGACGCCGTTCAAGACCGGCGACGAAGAAATCAAGAGACCAGTAAACATAGAGTATAGATAGACTTTCTTTGAGGGATTCTCCAAAATTGTGAAGGTTTACTCCGCAATTGTGTTAAGGGAGAAAAAACCATGCGAATTTAAATCTGTGTGTTGTGGATATAAATAGAAGGTTCATTGCCCTGTCTCATACACAGTTATCATCATGAAGCCTATACGAGCACATAGCTACTCTTTATCGATGGGACAACCAAGAACCAAACCTTCATGGTGTCTCCAGTAAAGACTGTCTCAGACAATACGTAAATAAGAATGCTCACTGAAAAAATAAATGACTAACAACCAGTGAGCACTTGCGTGTGTTTCCTGCCATGACCTCGGATATCGGTGTCGATATATGAAAGATGTGTTGCTCATCTTAACACTGTTGAATAGATACGTAGCATTGCTGGGCTGAACACTTCCAAACCAACTTACTTTGTGACAATATTAAACTACTAAACTACATGAATCCCTTTAACATTGGATGTCACCATATTCTGCAACTAATTCCTAAGTTAAGACCACACAACTATAATTGGAAAAAAAAATTTCATGTGAACATATAAAATCCCTAACACCTATCATACATCAAATACTCCTAACTTAATAGACGATACTATAGTAATTGGTAATTAAGCCTTTTTAATTCTAACAACACTCTAGGTTTCTCCATGATTTCCACATCCTCAATGAGAAATAGACATAATCAACACCTATACTCAATACCGTCCTCAACTAAGTTGAAGTGAAAGAATTCAATCCGGTTAGCATACCCCAAAAAATGGTAATAAGTATTGGATACGATATAATTATGGTAGTTATTATTCGGTGCATAGATCTCGAGCTTAAATTTTTTAATTATTTTAATTTTGGAAAAAATATACAAAATGATTGAAATGATAACTTTAAATGACACCAAAGAGAGTTTCCTCAAATGGAAAGTACACAACTTGTTCTCTTTACGTCATTATAATGAAGCAATGTCGAGGACGACGTTTTTACCTGTTACTCAAAATTAGGTAAATTATAAATTACGTTAAAATTTGGTTTTTATTCTATGTTTCAGCGTACGTGAGTGTGCTGATTAGGTAGAATGAAGCATGCTATTAGGTAGGAAAAACATTCTTAAATAAAGAAATCGAAAACAGCAAGTCTTATGATTTTAATAAATCTGAGGCACGGATGTCAAGGATACATTCCTAAGTAATGCTTAATGCTGTTAAGTGTTCACTTATCTTGAAGTGGAAGAGGTATAAGGGTAATAGTAAGCAAATAGATCAAAAAGTCACAAAATTATTGCACAAAAAATAACCCACTATAAAAAAATTAATTTGTAATAATGTTCAAATGTTTCCTAAAAAATTTAAGGGTCCATGAAATAAAAATCTTCTCCTTTTAATTGGTTCCATATTTGAAGCCTTATTAGTTTTATTAGGAGAAAGTATTTCTTCAGAATTTAACATAGCCACATTGTTTCAAAATCAATATTAGTTTTTGCGGTTTAGGTTATGACAGACTGAAATAATCTTTTAACATCAATGGCAATAGTACAGATTTTGAAATCTGACATGAGGTCCTTAATCAAAATAATTAGTCAAATTAAAAAAAAATATATATGTAAATTGGCGTCTAAATTATACAATTAAATATATCAAATATTTTAATAATATATATAGAAAGTTGGATAAAAGTGTTATATGGATGTTATAATAACGCCTTTAGATACAATATTACTGACGTCAGTCATGAAAAGACACCGCTGAATTATTCATTCGTTGTTCCAGAAAAAAAAATTAAAAGTCTTTCATAAAAATACATATAAGTGCTAAAATTTCATTTGACAATTTGTTTTTAAAGATAAAAAATAATGTCAATCAATTCATATTAAACAAAATAAATTAAACTATTAATTAATCGCATTTCATAAAAAAGTCAAACTAAAACTCAAAACTACGCCAACTCTATTGTGCTTTGCATACAATTTACAAGAGTTTAAATTATATTTTCCTTAAGTCAATTATTTATTATTAACACAATCTCACTTCCAAACATTTTAGCCCATACATATGTAGATAATAAATACTATGGTATTTTATTTTAATAATTGATGATTTGTTTTACATAATCTTAAAATTTTTAAGTTCCCTTTTTTATCTAAAAGATAACAAAGTATCCTATGTTATCTTTTTAACAGACTTTAATCGCAATACCTTGTATGGTGTAAAATATCTTTTGTTTGTATATATGTCAAGTTTTGTGTTGTGTTCTATACAAAGTAGATACAATTAATAACTCATGGATTAAATCTGATGGTGACAATTTGATTGTCGAAACAGGTTATTTTAAGTTGAAAGGATGATTTTAATCGTTAAATCATATTTTATTAATAATTGAAATAGATAACAAATTCAATCAGCTTACGAAGATAAATTATTTTCTGAAAAAAAAAAAAAAAAAAAAAAAAATATATATATATATATATATATATATATATATATATATATATATATATATATATATAACCACCTAATTTATACTTGATTATTAAATACAATGTCAAGTATAAATTAGGTGGTTATATTATTATATTATATATTATATATAAATTATATAAATAATTATTATATATATTATAATTAAAATTAAAATTATAAATAAATTATATATATAAATTATATATATATATATATATATATATATATATATATATATATATATATATATATATATATATATATATGGTCCATACGAAGAGTGTTTAAAATAATATTACGTAATTCAAAGGTATATTTGAAAAACAAGAGATTACAAATAACTATATAATCATTTATAATTGTTTTACTGTAGTTATGCGTAGTTATAATTGTTAAAATATACTATAAAATAATAATGAAACATAATAATTTGGATGAAGGAATGGCACGATTAATCTGCATGACCATATTACAATAACTTCTTTTGTAAGACGTTTATTTGGGAATTTGAATCCATACATTTTTTATTTATATTCAAAGAACATATAGTAAAGTACTTTCCTCTGTAAAGCTTTTAGAAAATGGAAAATCATTTCATGTTACGTCCTAGTTAAATAATATTTAATGAGACTCATGACTTTTACCGTTTATAGATTTCTACATGTGCTGCCATAGTTATTCTTTCAAGAACACACTGCTTTAATTTCTTTTGTTAAGGTGCCTGAAATTATTCTTATATTTTACAACAAATTATATAAAATTACTGCTGCAAACAAAATAAATGTTTTTTGCCCTTTACAAGTTATTTCATTATTTCAGCTGTTCATATTTTACAGTAATTTCTACATTATAAATAATTATATATTGAAGTAAACATAAATGTTTAAACATTTGGAATTTCATTAATAGATACATAAAATATTAGACATTGTATTATTAAATTTAATTGGCAATATATTATAACACCTCAAATATGAAATAAAGTAACATCTAAAACCAAACCTTTAAATGTTGTATACGTTCAGTTTTAAAGTGGTTGGAAAATGTAAAATAGAGTTCGTATTATCGATATAACTTATTCGGACTATATTTAGTGGTATGTAACAGTTTAATAAATTAATCACCACGCATGTTAAGTAGTTCTGTTTACTGGTGGTTGTCTTGATCTACATTTTACATTGATTAAATTGTTTTTACCGCACATATCATGCTGTTAAGGGAAGTTTCTGTCATAGGTTATTGTTTTTAATGTAATATAGATTAATTCTACTATAATGTGGCCCTTTAAATTATGTTCTAAGTTTATCACTTGATAATAAGACTATATCTCTTAATGAGTTAAATTAAATATATGTACTTAAATTATGAAAAATCTTCTAATATTATACGAATAAAGTAAATAAAGAATGTATGTACAAAATTATATTGTATTTGACAATTTAAATTGTATATTGTTTCTTGACTCTGAGTGTAAATATAAAGTATCTCAACCGATGTAGAAACATCTGTACGTATTTCTTCATGTTAGACCATTGACTTCAAGCCATTTACATTATGACCAGAGGTAGTCTATAATTAAAGGACAGAAAGGAAACCGCTGACCCATCTAAAAGCTGATTTTCTGGACTCTATGTATATAATTATAGGTTATATTATATTTTTTTAAAGTTATAACTTCAAAACTTAATACCTATTAATACCATGTCAATATAATGAATATTTATAAAAAGAAAGCTATTACTTACGTTTGTATGCCTCTTCTGAAATTTTACTAGAACGTATGTGATTTTAATAGTTCTAGATTGTTGTCTTACAAAATAAATAGTATTCAATTTAATTTTGATTATCAAATGTAGTTATTTTGCTGACATTCAACAATAATAATGAATATCAAATGAAATATTAATCCCTAAATAAATAGATTACAATTTTTATTTCCATTTAACGTTTAAGTCAAAATAATTTGCATGGAAAATATCATTTTACTCACAAAATATAAATGATCTTTGAAACAATATGACAAATTTGATTAAAGAAAATCTACAGTAACATGATAAAACATTCAACAAATGATGATTATCATACTTTAGTTCAAACAAAAATTACGTTTGAATACTATTTGATATGTTAGTTCACAATTTATTATATTTAAATTATTATATTTGTTGTTTTCCTTATTATGAATTTTTAGTGTGTAATATAAACTAAAAAGAATTTTGAAATTTTACAATGATCCATTTAATGTAAAGGTTGAGCCTGTCTTAATTTTGCCGATAACATTAAAACAGAAGTTAGGAATTTTAATTCGTAAGATATCAGACGTTTCTAGAACATAGTCTGTTATATGGAGCATGTGTCACGGTATTAACAAGGAGTAACTTGTTACTAACAAAGTACTTCCTGTCAAGACCAGATAGTTCCACAGTCAGCTTAATCAATAAGATTTTTAACTATTTCGTTACTTCTTCATACGAACTTACACAACTCCATAATATTAAATTCGATGCTTGCGATATATATATATATATATATATATATATATATATATATATATATATATATATATATATATATATATATAACATGATGCTAATAGTATAACATTCAATCCTTCACCAGAATTTAACTAGGATGAATATGTTTCACATAATATAATATCACAATATGTTTTATTGTTTATACATATGAGTAAGAGTTTATACTTTTTATTATTTTTTCGATCATTGTTATTTAACAAATACAATTTTTGAATTATTGTAAAAAATGTATTCCTTTAAATTATCGATTAATTACTGCAATAATTAGTCTTAATAGGTAATGGGATGATAACCTATACATTTATGAAAAACGAAATTGTTATTAGTAGCAATATATAGTGTATGAAATATATTTTTATTGGCTTAAGTAAAATATGTGACTTTCGCGGATCGGATCAATTTAGAAACAGCGTTGGTATTTGTCTCCATCTTGTAAATCTATTAGGAGTTTTTCAGGAATCGTTTAAACTGATAGTTTCCAAACATAAGTATTAGGGTCAAAGAAAAGAACTTAAATTAGAACATATTTCTCAACGTACAGAATCCAGGATACCGAAATGCTATTATGCTAAAATGTCTTTCAATAATTACTAAGCCAAAATAATGACACACTACTGGTTTGTTTAAAATATATCTACCTCTAGTTAAATTAAAAGCAATTAATATTAGAATCATGAAACAAATCACGTATTCCTCTATTTAAAACAATACGCAATATGTTTAAACGTGCTATAAAGTTATTATTATAAATATACAATAAAGTTATTATTGTATTGAAGCAAGTTTAATGCCATAGAATGGATAATTCAGTGCAACGATGTTTTGATTAGAATATGGAAATATACAAAAAAATTTCGGTTAGATACATCAAGATAAAAATAATGGTATCTTACTTTGCTAAAATAAAGCTAAACAAGTAGTCCAGAGTAATCGAATTTGAGAAGATTATTTTAAAAAATATATGAGAATATTTTTCAAGAGTGAGTTTTTACTTCGTAAAAGCATAGTGTGTACTAACCATATCATTTTTGAAAATAAGTGCCAATTATTCAGTATATATTTCTACTATGGACCTACCAAAATGTTTTATTATTTTTATCTGCATAAATAAACATTAGAAGTACATAAAAGAGTAGACATAAACCTTCCCCGTAGAGTATCTATTGTAAAACATAACTATCAAATTTCATGACATACATTTTAACCCACAAATTTTACCTTACAAAATAAAAAAATGTAATGTAATAATAATACGTATATTACCAACTTTCTTATAAGCACTCTCCATAAGTCCTTATCAGAGAAACACATGATTCTATAAGAATTTGAATAACTAACCATATTTACAATTCTCCACATAAAAAGGAAGACCCATAACATTTCAAACATTCGAAATTTGTTTTAGGAGAAGGAAACCAAAAACTCATTATTTATTTACACAAATAATGCAATGATCTAAATATATGAAAATGTGAACCTGCACATTAACTAGTTTTAAAATATTTATTCTTTTTTTGACTTATACTATAATTAACATTTCCTTTCCTTTTTGGCAAATTGATAGTAATTTGTTGACATCAGCTGATTACATTGTTGCAATATTCAATTGCATTGTTTGTATCCATTGATATTTATTTTATTCTGCAATTATTATAATTGTTTATTATTTATTGTATGTAATTCATTTATTGTGCTACTAATACGTTTATAATTACTTAAATATTAGCTACAATTAGATACATATAAATACACGTACTTTATAATAAACTTGCTAATAATTATATAAATAACCTAATAAATTTAATAATAAACAAAAATTTATTATATGAAATATATAACAGAAAATAAGTAGAAAAATTTTAATTTCAAATATAGGCCTATATTACCCAAATATGCCACAGATTTTTCCATTCTCTCCAAATATTACCGAGATTTCAAATATTGTTGCGAAGATTATTTTTGTGTGTAAGATCAAAAATTAAATCTTTTGCTTGGGTGTTTTAATTATTTTTTTTATTAAAAAAATATATATATTATTATTATTTTTACGGGCACATGTTAACAGCTTGATTCTAATTAGAACTGTATCTAGTATCATATATCTATTTGAATCACAGGAGTTGTCAGCTCAAAGAATTAAGATTTCCCCCTACAACATACAAAAATTAAAATAAATCTTTGAACGCAGAATAGAGTAAATAATAAATAACTGCAAATATAATCATCCTACAACGACTACTACATTCAAAATTCTTTTTTACCTTAATAATGAAATGCCTGTTCCTATGTACAAGATTCTATAGGATGTACAAATGGAGTCAATTTTATAAAATATCTGCACATAACGGAGAGTCCAAATATTCTTGAGAACATTGTAGAGGTTTCGAGATAAAAGAGGCGTTTAATAACTTTATGAATTCAGTTTCTGAACGATTTGAAGGTTTAGAAGTATTATACATAATTCATTGATATTAATTCAACACTTTTACGCTGTTTGCAATTCTAAAACACTTTATTATGTAATGTGATGTTTTTATTTAGATTATTAAGAAAAGGGAACAGTAGTTATTTAATAGATTTGTTGAAAATTTAATTGACGATGACTGTATTTTACAGTTACTAAACTTGTTTCAAGATTAATTTCCTTTTTAAATTTAAGTTATTATATATTAAATCAACTTGATTTACGTATGTAACCTATATTGTCAGTTATATTAAGTTTGTACACAATACTCGTGTATTATAATAACGAAGTTACATATAATCAACTATACCTATTTTGTAGTAGCAAATACCACAGTATGGATGGCAACTGCTCTATCCTTACATGTAGGAATTATACAAATAATTAATTGTGTGCCACTGAAGAGAATTTTTTCCTAATAAATTACTTTACATATTTTTAGTCCATTGTGTGTTATATCATATTAAGTATAACTATTTACTGTACTATGTGTCATGCAATTTAACGTCAAGAAAGTGTGATAAAAGGCTTATTAACAATCAATATGAAACAAATCACAAATACAAACATACAAATTTTATTTTTAATAATGCAAAAAATAATTTAATTATTTTGTTAAAATATAAGTTTATATTTATTTTATTATTTGATTCAGTGCTTGTTGAATGAAACTTACCAACTTTGCTTAATGGTTAAAGTTTTCAAAAATCAGGTTTATTAATTATATTTTATTATTAATATAAAAAAAATTGATTGTTTATGTGACAACCTTATTGTTAATATAATAATAACATGATCATCAGGTATTCTGATGACCACTTTTATAGATATATAGAACATGATTTACTTTTCCTTTATTTATTTAATTTAAATATACCATATATGTGATATATATAAAACGTTCAGTGATTTTATTACGTCGATAAAACTTAAGACGTAATAAAATTAATATCGTAATAACAATTTATAATTATTGAAATATTACAATAATTATATAATATTATACAATATATTATTTTTCAAATATAATCTAAATATCTTATACTGACTGGAAACATTTTTGGTGAAGAGGAAATCTTTATGTCTTGGCTAGACAGCTACTCCATTCTTGAATCCAAATGTGACCTACAGTAATTGTGAAGAATAACTTGTACCTACTATAAATAAAAAATTGTAAACTTTATAGACAGTTTTTGAAAACGTTCTATCATAGTAAATTAAATGAGAAGATGTGTGAAATAATACATCTCGTATATGAAAATATAGACTGTGCTTGTTAAGAAAGTTATAAATATGGAGATCTATAATATATGTTCAAATATTGTATTTTTATTGTATTTTTAAGTAAACAAATATATGATACATATTAATGTAATTAGCATTTAATTTGTGAAATTTTCATTAAGTGGTCAAATAGAACAACTCATATCAGAAAGTTTAATTTTTGTCTTCCGGTACCTCTGTTTCATTTATTTAAAGCACCGCTTAAATTACACATTTTGAAATATAGGAAGTGAGTTTAATTTTATTATTTTATTAATAGAGAAACTGTTTACTTCAATATTAATAGAATTTTTCCTTCAAAGAAACTTTTTTGTAAACGTAAATACGAAATTATGTAGCCTCAAAATGTAATACTTAAAAGTAATATGAAATACTTTTGATTAGTTATATGATTATATGTATAGGAATAAAAAAAGGATTAAAGGGCAAATAGCATATGCAAGGGAATATCACAAGATCTTTAAAACCATCTCATCTTACAATAACTATGTTAAGATATGATTACTTTCATTTAGGTCTTTCTCCATGCTCGTGTCTTATATTGACAAAAACTACCCAACCTTCGTTTATGCAATTTAATTTCAAATAAAGGACAAAATAACATTAAAGGGTGCAAAAAATACATTTGCTTGAAACTCTCCTCACTTTCAATAAATTTACACAATGTTTATAAAAAATTATGTACATTATCAGACAATACCAACTCATTCGATTTATTTTAAGGAATACTCAGAAGAAGAGGTATAGTAAAGGTAAATGGTTTATTTTCATATTAAAAAGCTATTTTATATAATATTTTAAGTCAATAAGTCATAATTAGAAAACAAAACACCAAATGTGATTACAGTCTAACATAAATCGTAATCCTATATATGTTTATTTTGTAAATAAAAAGCAACTTACTTTAAAATCTGTTAGGAGTAAATATTATAATAAGTAAATAATAAACAATTTTGTCTATTTTATTATTTAGACTAAATATTTAGCGATACATTTATAATTTGAACTATCAATTAATAATATTTTTTTTATTTTTTTAAAACAGTAATTGATGGCTCCAAAAATTAATAATAATTTAAAGAAGACATGATTTATAGCTACTAATATAACAAATCAACTGCATAAATGACATTGACATTGTTTAAAATAATACGATATAGTTACTCTGTAGTCGATCTGTGAATTAAAATATTTTGTTTAGCTATGTTTGATTTCTAAAAACAACCTCTTATAATTTTTTTAATAATTTATAATTCGGTCATATGCATATATTTTAGTGATTTTTGAAAAAATATAAATTCATATTACTCGTTCTATATCAAAATAGTATTTAAGGTTACATCAAAAATGGAGTATTGATTTTATTAAAGAATGTTGTAGAGTTTTATTAAGCTAATGCATCAATTATAAGGTTACATGTTTATTTTAATGATATATACTTAATAATTTACCTAATATACTTATTACTTATTAGCGTACCTATTGGTACGTGTAACATAAGAGAAATAATTTTATATTCAACAAATAATTCCTAGTTGGTTTTAAAAGAGTTTCATTTAAAATAATCGTATCTTGTGTATGAATGTTTTAATATCATAATGTTATAGATATTATTGTAATTAGGAATATTTATTCAATATATAAACTACATTATTCACATTTTAGTTCCACATAACAATTATACCTCACCTATTATAACCTATTAAAGCCTAATTCTGTACTATTGTAGTTTACACATAATTATTATTAACAGGTAATGTACAGAATGCCCAACATCGACTTCATCAGAATTAACTATTCTTACTCTGTATTAAGAATTTTGTTCATAACTTCCAAGTAAAAACTACCAGTTAAAAACTGATATTTTAATATTAATTTAACTTAGCATTTTGTTCATAGTTTGCATGTCAAGGTTTTAGTATCATTTATGGTCACTGTTTTATATTTAACTATGTAATAGATTCTTTAATTTTGACACTACACATTGAATTACGAACTAAAATTTGGGTTTAATATTTTATAGTCTGTCTTGACAAACACAAATTAGATACTTAGACGTAAGGAATCATTGAGCAGTATTTTTCTTAATCCGATATTTAGCAGTCAAAAAATCTTAGCAAACAAGTTTCAGGTGTAAATAACTTACAACACTGTCTTCATCTCCCAAACTCGTGAGAAGTTTCTTCATGATAAGAGCCACATTAAGTACATTCTCAGTTGTAAGGTTATCTTCTAAAGATAAGGTAAAGACATCCAGTTCGGTTAGATAACTGTTCTTCGAAAGCCTTAAGCTATATGTTAATACAACTTTAATAAAGCGTATTTAAAATGAATTGGTGAAAGAACGCGTGAAAATACGGTACATAGTTTACTTCCAATCCAGAAGACATATAAGGGACTGTGCATAAGGGAAACAGTGTAAAATACTCAAATCCACTAGAGTAGGTCATATTACAGGTTCCCGGAGGGCACTAATTACCAGTTCAAGGTCACGTGATTAGGTAGTACCACTGTTTCCATTGGAGGAGAGAGAATAATAGTTTTGAAAACCTGGATGATGAACTACGGAAGTTAATGAGAAAATCCTACCTGAAAAAGCTATACGCTTTCATGTTAGATACAGAAGATAATAATAAACCATACAATATAATTTATCTGGTGCTTAGTATGGAGGAAGGATGAACTTCCCTCAAATGGAATAACTAGATTGTGATATGTATAGTTCACGATTACTTTCGCTGTCGACGGACTGAGGCTGTGTCCGAATTTGAGTATTTAAAACAAAACCCATGGAAGGAAAGTGATCTAGACAAAAAAGTAAAGAGTACACCAAACCCAAAACAACAGAGGTCAGTGACAGTGAATCAGTTTTTTTCGTCATAACAATTTCCAATATTCAAGTATGTTCGTCGCTGAATGATTTATTTTAAGTTATATAATTCAGTTTATATTATAACTAACGCTATGTTTTATAATCTTATTTATTCAGTACACTCTGTGAAGTTATACGAGGCTCTTGGATGGGTCCAATTTCTTCGTTCGATTATATATCACTTTATACAAGAAGAAACAGACGTCGTAATTTTTTGATATTCTTAACAAAAGTGATTTATATTATTGTTTCATAATAGAAACAATATAGCTGTTTGTTAAATCCGTATAATCTTTCTATTGAGAACCATATAAAAACCAATCATTCGTTGAAAGTAAATTGTAAAATATTTAATATACTTCTAAATTTTTGAAAAATTACTCCTAAACGAAAACGTTATACCGTTTGAGATATACGCGGGTACGATTATGTACAATTTTAATTATTTATTTTAATATATTTTCAAATATAAAATTTGTGTAGGTGAACTATTTCTATCTACTTGATAAAATGTAACACATTTATATTTCCCTATTTTAATGAAATTATCAATGAAATACGTCTGACCTCGGTATTTACATAACTTTTAACTAGCTGTTTTAAAAAGCATTAAAAGCCAAAACTATGCCCAAGGATAAAATAAAGCTTATTGCTATATTTTATCTTTGAATATGGAGTTTCAACAAGAAGTATCTGCTATTACTGTACATTAAAATTCCAAAACTATGTGTTCTTATTATTCAATATCCAATCAAATTTTACATTAATTTATTACCTCTGTTTCCATATAATTTGAATGAGTAATTTCATCAATAGTTAAAGTCCTGTTTTTCCCGAAAGTATAATAAGTAACCTATAAAGACATTTAAAGAATAGATGTTGCATAAATGATTAAATCACAATTTTGTTCATTTGTAACAACATGTTACCACATGTACACTGACTTAGTAACTGATATTCATATACATGTCCTACCATTGTTTCAAAATGTCATGTCATGTCATCAACGAAAATTGTCATGCAACACAACAACTCTTCTTTATATTCAAGTCTGGTTTATGGACATCGTATAAGTGATCACAATCTGTACATTCTATAGATGCCAATAGAATATTCCTCTAAACATTTTATACACTTCACATAGCTGTCATTTGTATTCAGGCCTGTCTTTAGACGTCATTCACCTATTATTTGATGTAATAAAAAATGTTTTAGATAAGGGAGAATTTGCTGTAAATATGAATAATTTAGATTACACACACACACACACACACACACACACACACACACACACACACACACACACACACACACACACACACACACACACACACACACACACACACACACACACACACACACACACACACACACACACACACACACCTATACTTGTTTCCTGTATGAATCGAGGAAACGCGTAGCGTTAATGCATAGTCAACTTTTCTGTAATACTAAAAATATCTTAATAATATTTATTGCTTATACTAATAAAATTACACCAAAACTAGTTATGACTTTTTTTTTCCAATAAAGGTTATTTTTAAAACATGCACAGTACATACACTGCGAGCAAATGTAGACATCATGTGAGTTACACTACTATAAGTAGGGTATATGTAAAAGTCGTAAGTTTATTCCCAAGCATTTCTTTTGTTTGTCAACCGGAAATTATACAGGATATTGCCGTGGTTCTTTAAATTAAAAAAAAACACCTGCTCGACTATCATGAAAATAAAATCGTTTTCATACAGGCATTATGCAAGTCCGTAAATATAGAACCTTTTTACAATGAAATGTGAACCGATCCTATCTCCTTATCTCTCGTCATAATATAAAGTTAAATTTATATAGCGTATTATTATTGTTGAAGATATTGCACATGCTGTTAATGTAAACTAGTCTGTAAACATATAAACCTTCTACTCTGAAATTTGCTCCAATCTTATCACTTGCATCTCTCGTCATATTTTAAAGTTAAATTTATAAAGCTTATTATTATTGTTCAAGATTAGTCATATTGCTTATTATTATTGTTTAAGATTAGTTACATTTCTGACAATTTAAACAAGTCTCTAACTAGACAATCTATCTACTTTAAAATGTGCACCGATCCTATCACTTGCAGCTTTCGTCATATTTTAAAGTTAAATTTAAAAAGCAAATTATTATTGTTGAAAATTATTCACATTGATGACAATTAAACTAATCTGTAAATATACTATGAAATCTGCACCGATCCTATCACTTCCATCTCTGACCATAATTTATAGGTTTATTTTTATAGCTTATTATTATTTTTGAAAATCATTAATTTTGGTACAATGTAAACAATCTGTAAATATACAAAAAATCTACTACGAAATGTGCGCCGATCCGTCACTTTCATCACTCCTAATAATTACTTAAGCTTATTATTGTTGTTGAAGTTTATTTACATTGCTTTTAAATTACACAAGGAGGTATTTTTTTTATTTATTTTTTTTTTTTAATATGAAAGTTGCGTCGATCCTATTACTTGCATTTTTTGTCATAATTTAAACATAAATTGATTAAACTAATTATTATTGTAAAAGTGTTTACATTGATGATAAGTTAAACAAGGCCATAAATACACAAACATTTTAAAATGAATGTAGTCCGATCCTATAACTTGAATCTGTCGTCATAACTTTAACTAAAAATTAATATGTTAATAATATTTACGTCGCTAATAAGTTCAACAAATATATAGATATACAAACTCTCTTCCAAGATTTGTGCATGTATTCTTTCACTTGTAATTCTCGTCATTTACTTTCGAAATGTATACAAGTCTTTAAATATACTAAGACTATATTATAAAATAGCCAACAACCCGTCTATTAGCAACTTTCAAAATGAATTATTGGTAATATATTTGTTTCACCAATTCTTAACTATCAACTAGAATCACAAATTTCAAAATAATTTTAAGTGACATAATCGTCATCTCCTAATTACCCTAGAAGCGATTATGATCACAATTTAAGTACACTCATTTTGAAAATTTGAATCAATCATACCACAGTTTTTTTTTATATTACTATATTACAGATAGGTGGACATTTATGATGTGAAAACACTTTACAGGTATTCTCTCTCTCTCTCTCTCTCTCTCTCTCTCTCTCTCTCTCTCTCTCTCTCTCTCTCTCTCTCTCTCTCTCTCTCTCTCTCTCTCTCTCTCTCTCTCTCTCTCTCTCTCTCTCTCTCTCTCTCTCTCTCTCTCTCTCTCTCTCTCTCTCTCTCTCTCTCTCTCTCTCTCTCTCTCTCTCTCTCTCTCTCTCTCTCTCTCTCTCTCTCTCTCTCTCTCTCTCTCTCTCTCTCTCTCTCTCTCTCTCTCTCTCTCTCTCTCTCTCTCTCTCTCTCTCTCTCTCTCTCTCTCTCTCTCTCTCGCCTTCTCTCTGTCTCTTTATTTAGGGGTTAAGTGGAAAACTGAACCTGATGGTCCTAACTTTGCCTAAAAAGACTTTTATTTTTTCTCTCCCTCCTTTCTATCCTATACTCTAAGTCGGTTTGAAATTCGTCTGTATTCCTCCATTCCAGAATGTGACAATTTTTTCCTTCTCACTTGTCACGTCGGCTTTGAGTTACACTCAAAGACGTTTTAAAATCTTCATTTCTAAATCTTTTCATTGACTAATAAATGTAAATGATCGATCTTTTTATGGTACCCCTTACTCGGTTTTAACAAATTGTAGGGTACGTGTAATTAAAAAAAAAAAGTTACCTTTAGATTTTTTCCGGAGTTTTGTGAAATCTTCTTTCCCTATTAATATTAAACACATAACAAATAATTAAAACTAGCGGTATAATAATAACATATTGAAAATATAATTATATTGTTGATTAGCTGTAACCACGGCTATAAGATTCATTAAGGTAAAAGTTATATTTTAAGAAAATATGAAAAGTTAAGGAAGCCGAGTCTGTTGAGTAAATATATTCCTAATTTTCACTCTGCATAAGTTCCTTAAGTCGTTTAAAATCAATTTTACCTTTGGTAGGCTTTGATTTCGAACATTTAATCATACATTCAAACTTGACGCATACAACAGTTTATTATTTAACATCTATATTAGTCACCCAACTCTCATATTCCAAATTAAGTCCAACTTTACGTCTAACAAAAATATGGTCAATACATGTAGCCATGTAGCCAAATCTCTCGAGAATCTAGTTGGGTTATTTATGAGCGAGCCCAATTCATGACAGGCCATTTTTATTTTATAAATATTCACTACATTCGAATTTTCTAAAAGGTTTATATTTAAATCTCCACTAATTATAATGAATGAATTTCCAACAGAAACTAAAAGGTCCCATAATCACAAACAAACTATTACAATCAAACTCTTGAAGTCTGTAGAAAACTACTAAATCAACAACAATATTCCTAGATATTTAGATTTGCAAATGAATCATACGTGCTGTTATGAAATCAGCGATGTGAATATGTAATCACGGTAGGGCATTTGTAACGTAAACAAGCATCGCTTCCGCCAGATAAAGATTATTGGACTTCGCAAACCGATTGATAGACGGCAACCTGTATAGACTCTACTCGTTATCTCCTATCTATATTTCAGATAGTATAATTACATCGGGCATTGTGTCTAATCCTTGTTTGTAACTTTACGATAAATATATCGTAAATTTTAGGCGTCATATTTTAGGAAAACTTAAAACTGAAGCACCTGTAGCCCACTATATGGCATTGATGGAAGTGTGTAGTGAGGAAAGCAAGGTAATAAGAGACGTAAATTATTTAATGATTTAAGGAACAAAGGCAATAACATCTACAATAGAAGAGTATTTATTGACTCCTCAATTGATAAAGAAAGTTGTCGACTTTTGCCTGCAAGGCGTGTACCAGTGAATGCAAAATGTGTAGCTTCTAATTATGTTACATGTATGTTTTGTCAAGGGCTTTACTCAAAAAAATCTTTTCGAAAACATGTACCTAAATGAGCAGAAAACTTCAAAGAAATGAGGAAGTATCGTCTATTAATGAAGAAGATGATGACGAAGACTGGCGGACAATGAATGCAAGAAATAGGAAATGTCCTAATTTTGTTAAGAGATATGGTGTAACATATCACCCCACTGCTGAAGTAACCAGTGCAAAATATAAAGAGCAAATACTTCCTACGCTAAAAAAAAAAGACGAAGTCGTTATGGCATTGCAGTACCCTTGAGTTATGGGTATTACTTGTGATTTTCTTAGTAACCACTTTAAAAAAAGGTATAAGCAGGTTGTTTCGAGAAAAATGTATGACGCTGGAAAACTTCTAATGAATGTAAGAAAGAAAGATGAAACAATCCTGTTACTAAGAGATTGTCTTCATCCAAATAAAATAAATTGTAGTATTACTGAATTTTAAATAAATTAAAAAATATTTTTAAACTAATGTTTGTTAGATGTAGGGTAGATACCGGTTTTTAATACTGCTTTTAATACATTTAATTTATGTATTTAACTATTTAAGACGTTGCAAAATTGGTCCTAGCAACTTCTAGTTTATATATTTTAGTATTATTTGTAAAATGAATGTAATATTAATTTGAAAGAATAAATGTCTTACACACATATAAGAAAATTTGAATATTTAAAATATCGTAGTTACATTAGTGAATTAGTAATAACACCGTTCTTGGATTATTAAAGAAAATCGTTGGCCAGGGGGCAGGAAACATGCTAGCCATTTACATCAGATTTTAAAACTTAAATTACACCTACTTTTGTAGTAGTTTTGTGCTTGTCGCGTTTTGGAATTATTGATAGGAGTGGGGGAGGGATGCTGGAGACATATTAGAAATCTTAACCGGATTTGAAAATATTAAATACACCAAAGCTTTGTGCTTCAAACTAAAAATTTTTTGCTCGACCCATTGTAGGGTTATTTGTAAATACATATTGTTATATATACGAGGCTGAGGAGGGGGGGAGGGATTGTAGATATGTTAGCCCTGTATTAGAATTTTTACAATTTGAATTACACCAGTGTTTTGTAACAGTTTTGTGCTACGAACATTAAGATTTGGTCTCTCGTCGCGTTTTTAGTTTAAATTTGTGGTTCTTAAAAAATGGCAGCCCACTCAAACTAAATTTCAAATTTTAATTTCACAAAAGCTTCGATTTGTGCGGTATTCTGTGTTTTTAACTGTAACTAAAATATACAATTATCAAAAAAGTTACTGTACAGCCAAATTATTTCAACATGTCAAATTTGATAAAAATTGGTTCACTTGTTTCGGCTTTAGAATTTGTGCATGAGACAGATATTATTTCAAAAATCACGTTTCTTACTGATCACGCATCTACATGCATAATTAAAATTATTCTTTTCTTTTTACACATATAATAAAGGAAAAGTAGGGTCAACAAATAATGTCGTGTTTTTTGCGATTCTGGTCCCAAAAATAGCAATAAAGTTCGAAAATGGGAGGGAGGGCGAGGAAGTATAAATACTACCTAAATATTATAACTTATTAGGAGTGTTAGTACTAATTCTCATAATTTAGTACTAAATATAGACAAAATACCAAGAGGTTTGACTATCATTTCCATGGTCCGGCCAAAGATTTTCTTTAATAACTCATGAACGGTGTTTGTAATAATTAATTATAATTTAGTACTAAATAGGTATAAATCGTGGTATACATTTCGGGGCCAAAATTCAAAGTGGCTGAGTTACCTTACGACTGGTCAAAGTATTTCTTTAATAACTCTAGAACAGTGTTAGTACTAATTCTAATAATTAGTACTAAATGGATACGAAATCGTAAAATAAGTTCGGGGACGAAATTGAAAGAGGTCTCACTCCATGTCAATGCCCCGGTAAAAGAGTTTCCTTAATAACTCAAGAACGGTGTGAATACAAATACTTATAATATAGTAGACCTAGTAAATACTGTAGGTATTAAATTGTGGTTTATGTTTCGGGGCCGAAATACAATGTAGCCGGGTTACCTTGTCACTAACACGGCCAAAGTTTCTCTTTAATAACAATAATCTCGTGGTATACATTTCGGGGCCAAAATTCAAAGTGGATGAGTTACCTTATGACTGGTCAAAGTATTTCTTTAATAACTCTAGAACAGTGTTAGTACTACTTCTTCTAATTTAGTAC
Source organism: Aphrophora alni (assembly GCA_963513935.1). Taxonomy (NCBI): domain Eukaryota; kingdom Metazoa; phylum Arthropoda; class Insecta; order Hemiptera; family Aphrophoridae; genus Aphrophora; species Aphrophora alni. Next base: position 55,019,518 of record OY740774.1, read on the forward strand.
TAAATAAGAACCAAATCGTGGTATACGTTTTGGGTCCAAAATACAAGGAGGGCCGTCTACCTTGTCACTAGCACGGCAAAAGATTGTCTTTAATAAATCGAGAACGGTGTTAGTACTAATTCTAATAATTTAGTACTACCTAGGAACTAAATCGTGGTTTAAGTTACGGGGCCGAAATACAAGGTGGCTGGGCTACCATGTCACTATCCGGCCAAAGATTTTCCTAATAACTCATAAACGGTGTTAGCACAAATTCTAATTATGTAGTACTAAATAGGTATTAAATCGTGGTTTACGTTTATGGACCGAAATTCAAAGTGGCTAGTTTACCATATCACTAGCACGGCCAAAGATTTTATTTAATAACTCGAGAATAATGTTAGTACTAATTGTTATAATTTAGCACTAAATCGTTGTATAAGTTTTGTGACCGAAACAATATGTAGCCGGGCTACCTGGTCACTAGAACGGCCAAGATTCTCTTTAATAACACGGGAACGGTGTTAGTACTAATTATTATAATTTAGTACTAAATCATATAAGTTTCGTGACCGAAACATAATGTAGCCGGGCTACCTGGTCACTAGAACGGCTAAGAATCTCTTTAATAACATGGGAACGGTGTTAGTACTAATTATTATAATTTAGTACTAAATCATATAAGTTTCGTGATCGAAACACAATGTAGCCGGACTACCTGGTCACTAGAACGGCTAAGATTCTCTTTAATGACATGGGAACGGTGTTAGTACTAATTATTATAATTTAGTACTAAATCGTATAAGTTTCGTGAAAGAAACAGAATGTAGCCGGGCTACCTGGTCACTAGAACGGCTAAGATTCTCTTTAATAACATGGGAACGGTGTTAGTACTAATTATTATAATTTAGTACTAAATCATATAAGTTTCGTGATCGAAACACAATGTAGCCGGACTACCTGGTCACTAGAACGGCTAAGATTCTCTTTAATGACATGGGAACGGTGTTAGTACTAATTATTATAATTTAGTACTAAATCGTATAAGTTTCGTGAAAGAAACAGAATGTAGCCGGGCTACCTGGTCACTAGAACGGCTAAGATTCTCTTTAATAACATGGGAACGGTGTTAGTACTAATTATTATAATTTAGTACTAAATCGTATAAGTTTCGTGATCGAAACACAATGTAGCCGGACTACCTGGTCACTAGAACGGCTAAGATTCTCTTTAATGACATGGGAACGGTGTTAGTACTAATTATTATAATTTAGTACTAAATCGTATAAGTTTCGTGAAAGAAACACAATGTAGCCGGGCTACCTGGTCACTAGAACGGCTAAGATTCTCTTTAATGACATGGGAACGGTGTTAGTACTAATTATTATAATTTAGTACTAAATCGTATAAGTTTCGTGATCGAAACACAATGTAGCCGGACTACCTGGTCACTAGAACGGCTAAGATTCTCTTTAATAACATGGGAACGGTGTTAGTACTAATTATTATAATTTAGTACTAAATCGTATAAGTTTCGTGAAAGAAACACAATGTAGCCGGGCTACCTGGTCACAAGAACGGCTAAGATTCTCTTTAATGACATGGGAACGGTGTTAGTACTAATTATTATAATTTAGTACTAAATCGTATAAGTTTCGTGATCGAAACACAATGTAGCCGGACTACCTGGTCACTAGAACGGCTAAGATTCTCTTTAATAACATGGGAACGGTGTTAGTACTAATTATTATAATTTAGTACTAAATCGTATAAGTTTCGTGAAAGAAACACAATGTAGCCGGGCTACCTGGTCACTAGAACGGCTAAGATTCTCTTTAATGACATGGGAACGGTGTTAGTACTAATTATTATAATTTAGTACTAAATCGTATAAGTTTCGTGATCGAAACACAATGTAGCCGGACTACCTGGTCACTAGAACGGCTAAGATTCTCTTTAATAACATGGGAACGGTGTTAGTACTAATTATTATAATTTAGTACTAAATCGTATAAGTTTCGTGAAAGAAACACAATGTAGCCGGGCTACCTGGTCACTAGAACGGCTAAGATTCTCTTTAATGACATGGGAACGGTGTTAGTACTAATTATTATAATTTAGTACTAAATCGTATAAGTTTCGTGATCGAAACACACTGTAGCCGGACTACCTGGTCACTAGAACGGCTAAGATTCTCTTTAATAACATGGGAACGGTGTTAGTACTAATTATTATAATTTAGTACTAAATCGTATAAGTTTCGTGATCGAAACACAATGTAGCCGGACTACCTGGTCACTAGAACGGCTAAGATTCTCTTTAATGACATGGGAACGGTGTTAGTACTAATTATTATAATTTAGTACTAAATCGTATAAGTTTCGTGAAAGAAACACAATGTAACCGGGCTACCTGGTCACTAGAACGGCTAAGATTCTCTTTAATGACATGGGAACGGTGTTAGTACTAATTATTATAATTTAGTACTAAATCGTATAAGTTTCGTGAAAGAAACACAATGTAGCCGGGCTACCTGGTCACTAGAACGGCTACGATTCTCTTTAATGACATGGGAACGGTGTTAGTACTAATTATTATAATTTAGTACTAAATCGTATAAGTTTCGTGATCGAAACACAATGTAGCCGGACTACCTGGTCACTAGAACGGCTAAGATTCTCTTTAACGACATGGGAACGGTGTTAGTACTAATTATTATAATTTAGTACTAAATCGTATAAGTTTCGTGAAAGAAACACAATGTAGCCGGGCTACCTGGTCACTAGAACGGCTAAGATTCTCTTTAATGACATGGGAACGGTGTTAGTACTAATTATTATAATTTAGTACTAAATCGTATAAGTTTCGTGATCGAAACACAATGTAGCCGGACTACCTGGTCACTAGAACGGCTAAGATTCTCTTTAATAACATGGGAACGGTGTTAGTACTAATTATTATAATTTAGTACTAAATATGTACTGAAATCGTTGTATTAGTTTCGGGACCGAAACACAATGTAGCCGTGCTAAACTCACAGCACAGGAACATTGTTATCACACCAAAAATAATAATAAATATTAAAAGTTATTTCAAAAAAATAATTTGTTTTTTACAATGATTTATTTTGGTCAACACATTGACATCCGAACAATTTACCAACAATAATGTATTAGTTGTAGTAAAGACCACCTCTGAAAAATGGTCACAACAAATGTCTACGTGCTTTTCAAAACTGCTTAAGCGACTTGGGTTAGAACAGCAGGCCATCAGGATGTCAAACTGGCAACAGTGCCGGTTCTCTTTGTGATATTTCGGTGGTAAAAATATACACCTTAGTTGCCATAATCGTATCACAATATAAAATATATACAATGGACTTCGTAATGTTAGAAACGTCAAAAGCTGCAACAATGATGTTAATTTAGTGATTGAAAAAAAAATGTATTTTAGAGAGAGAGATATTAAACCGAGTTTCAATACATAGTTCGAGAAAAATAATATTACTAGTCCCACTTCAAAATTAATATCACTTACGGAAGTTGATACGCAAGTAAAAAACCTGATTGGCGGAAGCACTCTCTCTCTCTCTCTCTCTCTCTCTCTCTCTCTCTCTCTCTCTCTCTCTCTCTCTCTCTCTCTCTCTTGCTCTTGTCTCGATGTAGACTGTAAACTAAAAGTTTTTAGTTGCTTCATGGTTTACGTATAAATTTAGGAATCCAAACACACACACCCTAAGTTGTTGTAAGTTTGTGTAGACGTATTACCGCTAAATACGTACGATGTAAGTGGTATAAATAATCTTGAACAACTAAATAATCTTCCTTTTGTACTTGTGATCAAACTAAGAGAGGCTAGGTTAGTCCTAACGCCCTAGTTAATGTCAAAGAACAGGTAGCTCACCGCTATATACTGCATGTCTCACCTAAAATATTACAACAGATAATTTTTGAATTAAAAATATGATAGAGTACTTTAAATGGAGAACCTTCGTTTCTTTTCAATGAAGTTTAGAAATCCATTTTGTAAAATGTAAAATTATTCCAATATGGCGACCAACATTGAAATTTGATATGGAACACTCTGTAATTTATTATTTTCTCAAGTGTAAAACAATATTTTTTAAATGTATTATTCTTGAGTATTTTAAAAATCTTTAGCCGTTTAGGAATTACAGCCACTTAACCTTTAGAAAATTAAAAGTTTGATAGGCCTACAAATAATAATTTTGATTCCCACCTTAAATGTTACAATAGTTAACTTTTGAACCGTTGGGCAACATGATAAATTGTATTGAGTAAAAGGGAAGAGGTATTGACTATGACTAGTTACTTAATAATACGCACATAGTGAGTGTAGAATTAAAAATAGGTAAACATGACTACGAAATAGTTAATTTCTGCAATATAACAAACTATAACAAAGTTCACTGCATAATGGGTTTTTATATGAAAAGTTGAACTATATACAATACCGTACTAACACTAATATAATACTGTAAACAATATTTATAATTACAACATTGCTCACCAAGGTTGTTAAAGTAATAATTAATAATAATAATCGTTAATAATAATCACCAAAATAATAATTAATCTTTAATAATATATTAATACAACTCATAATTAATTAATAATTTGCTCCAAATATAAATACAGATATATCTATATTCTTGTGTGTTTTTTGTAAAAAAAAATTGTAAATAATGGAAGCAGACAATATTTTTATCTATTATGTAGAAATCACATAAACTAAGCATGAGCATTAACAAATTGGAGTAACAACGTTTTAGCTACTTTTACTTGTTTCAATTGTGATTATGCACATTCCCATACAATTTTTAAAAATATCAAAACAATCAGTGTTGTTACCAGTGATTCTTCAATGATAACTAGCTCCCTGAAGTAAAGTAAATAATACCAGACATGCAGTATACTTGAATAAAACAAATCCAACAGGGCGAAATAATAAAAGAAATATTATATAAGAGGCTTGCTCCTTTCACTATGATTGTTATTTGCCACTCATTGGGATTATAGTGGTACATAATAATATACTGAACCCATCGATGCATATAAACCCAGGATTGCTATGAACATATGTTATAAAATGCTTGTTTTTCTGTCTGTTCACAATTTTGTGTTTTTAAAAAAAACAAACTTTTTTTAATATATAGGCCTATCGAGTTAAAATTTTGTATACATATTTTTTATATAACCTTTTATCTACCTAAAACCTTTGTTTTGTATATTTTCAAGAAGTTCATTTAAAATTGGCATATTCAATTTAGGCGGGGTGGGGACATGACATATGACACGTAAAATTTGGCCAAGCCCAAAGGTAGTCTATTAATTTTTTCATTAAAAATACATATTCGTAATCAGATTTTCTTCTAGTTTTATTTGATATCCCACACATAATGTTGCCAAAACATTTTTCAACTCAATAGTTTTGCCTCTTACTACCCCAATGTTTAGAATATGTTTATGATTTATGAACACTTGTTATATTAAACCACATCGTTATTAATCGGTAGAGATATGTTCAACGAATTACTTGTAGGCATGAGGGAATAAAACATTTAATTACAAATATTCAATTTCGTATTAGCCTTGTGGTAACTCAACAAAAATATACTTTTCCATTTTCTCACACGTGCGTAGTATAGAGGAAGTTATGTGATACGACAAAAGTGCGACTGAAAATCGTTTTCAGGTCCCCTAAAACTTTAAAAAAAGTTTTTTGAAATAATGTACGATTTCGAACAAATTTTGTAAATCTCAAGTTTCATTTTTCGATAATTCCAAATTTAGGAGTATCATCAAAGATATACGGTTTTATAAATTCCGTCTTCTAAGAAGATGATACACTGTTGTCAACAACTGATTAGATAAAATGTTGTAAGATTTTCTCAATATCGTTGGTAACGATTCGATGAAACTGTACCAAAATATAACTTTTACAAACACCAACAAGATGTATTGGTCGCTATACTGTGTATAAAAATCGCCAGTTTGGGAGTTATTGGTAAAACAAAAAATCGTCAGTTCAGTTGTGATAATAGCCACAATTTTTCAAAATCGACATTTAGTTAACATTTTTGTGATACGTTAAAGTTAATGACACAAACTTTACAGACACAGGAATACGGTTTACAGGAATAATTTTAAAAACCAAAATTAACCTTTATTGCCTTCATTAAAAAATTCGACTTGTCCGTCAGAGTACTCTAAATCTCAAACGAATGGACCTAATTATTTTGTACGTGTGCATATTTTAAATATTATATTAATATAATATTAATATTTTATTTTATTTGATTTTATTTGTGGGTGTGTTATTGTACCAAACTTGTGGTAGGGGTTTCAGTGTTTTATATTGTTCACATTCACCACAGTGCTCATTGAACTTCTACATAAATATTTGACTAGTCTTTGAAATAAGTTCCAAAATTGAATTGTTAAAATAAATTTATGTAAGAAAATATGTTAAATGATTTTTTTTTTATTGAAACATTATAAGCATCCATTAATGCCAAAATGTTCTTGGTGGCTGTTTCTTCCAAAAAAAGTCCTTCTACAAAAGACCTACTAAATGAGATACAACTCAATATGGGATTGTATTTGAGATTCAAAAGTCCAACCACCCAGAACCTCTTAATTTTTAATAGATCGTGAATATTCGAAAAAAGTAGAATTTGTGATTTTTATGAATTTAGATTCTTATTATTATTTACTAATCGCAGAGTTTTTAGCTTATACGACGACCTTTATGACACAGTGTATTGTAGTTTATTTATGCTACACAAGTGACTACGTAATATAAACATTTGGTAAAAACGCGTTCAAATTGAATGTATTTTTTACTTATTTTAGTTTATAATAAAAATGTTGAGTCGAAATTATTTATTATACAATTAAAATAAATATGGTACAATTTTATAAATGAACCACATATCCTTATAATTTATATTTAAATAGTAAAAATTATATAAAAAACTACTTACTTTTACTCCTTTCATTGCCTGGCCAATTGGCACCTTCCTTTGAGAAAATGATTTTGATTTAGAATCTTTTCATTAGGATCTCTTTACTTATTTAATTTAGGATAGTTTTTCATTAAAAATAAAAATAATATGAAAATGCAAAATAAAAACAAATTAGAGTAGGTTATTCCTGCACAACCTAATCTAAGATAATAAAAACTGATCTTTGGGATGGGTTTAATTTAAATTACAGTCAAAATTATTTATTAAACCGTTGAAAATGTTTTGAAAAATAAAAAATGCAAATTAACTAACATGTATTACATTACATCTAAATAAATTATTAAGACATACTAAATTATTATCTTTATAATTGCTGCAAGTTAATTTACGTAGGCTTATTATGCATTGACAGTTTTTAAATAAGTTTTTTTAAATTTAAGTAACAGTATGGATTTAAGTGAAATCTGATTTTTTTTAAGTTTAGTTGTTTTTTGAGAAAATTGTATTGACAAACATTTCATTTACTTGAAAGAATTTTTTTAAATACCTTCAATAGAAAATTTATATTGCAATTTGATAATTTAAAAATATCTAGTATATATTATAAAAAGGTTGAAATTTAGGGTTACATGACGAAACCAGATTTAAACATGATGTTTCGTTAATTTTTTAAATTTCAATTTATTAGTTCTTTTATTATTATTTACTTAACATATTTTTATTATAAGGTAATTGTGATAAAATTGCCACTAACGAAGTTATTGTACTTCTTTTGTCAGAATATACGAGACGAGTCTATGCGTAAATGTCCTTATTTTTAAATAAGTTTTTATCCACAAAAAAGTTTTTAACAAACTTTACATTTGGTAAAAATGAGGATCATATAATACAAATAATGCTAATAATATCATACACACACAAAATAATATAACAAAATCATGTCTTTGATGAATCAGCTACATTGTCAGTTTTCTGTCATAAAAAAAAACAGATAAATACGTATAAATACCTATGTTTAAATTTGGTACTTTATATAATAACGTGAAATGCTACATAAAGAATAACAATTATGAAATTAAATGTGGGACTATTTTTAACAATTATAACTGAGTATGGCATAGGTAACCGCAAAAATGCTTTAATGTAATTTTTTTAAATTGCATCATATTATTATCTTCTATAGACAATCTTGGAGGATGTGTAAATAAATAAATCCTCCTATTGGTTTCAAACTGCTTCCAATAAAAACCACTATAATCTTGTATTCTAAAATACTTAATATAATCTTGTAATACTAAAATTAAAAGTATTCCTTAATTTTGATTATAGGCAAAGAGTTACAGAAATGTCTATAGCTATATTAAAAATATTTTGAAATGTTGGAGAAAATTTATAGATTACAAAAGATCTACAAAATGAGATACACCTCTTTACGGGATTGTATTTGAGATTCAAAAGTCCAATCCCACAGATCCTCCTTAGGTTGAAAAGATCACGAATAATGAAAAAATAGAATTTTTGATTCTTATGAATTAGGATTATTTTTATTTACTAATTGCGGAGTTATTACCTAATACGAAGACCTTTTTGACACTGTGTATTGTAGTTTATTTAAGCTACACAAGAGACTAGCGTAATATAAACATTTTGTAAAAACGGCGTTCAAATGGGATGTATTTATTTTTTAGTTTATTTTTTAAAAAAGTTGAGTCGAAGTTATTTATTACACAAATATGATAGACTTTTATAAATAAACCATATAATTTTACCGTGCAAAGTGAAATTGTATAAAAACTACTTATTTTCACTACTTTTACTACCTGGCCAAAAAACCTTCCTCTAATGCCTTACTTTGAGAAAACAATATTGGTTTAGAATCCTTTCTTTAGGATCTCTTTATTTATATTATTTAAGATAGTTTTTTTGTAAATAAAAATAATAAGAAAATGGAAAATAAAAAGTAGGCTTTTCCTGCACTGCCTAATACAAAAATTAATAAATACTGATCTTTTAGATTCCTTTAATTTAAATCAAATCAAATACCAGTTAAAATTATTTATTACACGGTTGAAAAAACATGACATATATCATGGAATCTATTATTCAAAATGTTTATTTGTAATCAATTTACATAGTGAAAATTATATTATAAAACAAAACTTACATGGGATACTAACATGCATATAAATCTAGAAACTGTAGGTATGTCTATACTTCAACGATACATAATTAAGGCTAGTATTTAAAAACAAATGTCTTTTTATACTAATTATATCTCAATTAATACTTTTAATTTGAAAAGATTTTTCTTAAGACCTCGTTGTATCGTAGTGATAGAGCAAGTGTCTCACAATCACGTGTCTTATATTAATATCACACAGGTGGCGTCTCTGACTTTTCGTTTTCTTAGAAACACTTTGAATAAATAAGTTGAATATATTAAAATAAAAAGGATTGGATTTATTACATTTCAAATTTGTAATTGAAAATTCTAATGTTTTTAAATGTGTCGTATTATAAATGTAAAATAAGATTAAAGTGATCCTATTTGTATAATAAAATGGAAAATGATCAATTGTCAATAGATATAGAAAGTCTCAGTAGTTAAAATCCTTATCTTCTCTAAATTCTTTTGTCATTGAATTATTTAAATAAAGCACTCTAACTTTAACTTACGGGACACCTTTGTCGTGTACTAAAAATTGTAACCCTTTCATATTAATATTGCATTTATTTAATAAAAACAAATCCAAATACCCAAATTGGTAGTCGATAGGACCACTTTATGAAACGTGTCGGTAAAAAGTTATATACATATCATTCAATGTATTAAAAGCAGAAGTTCATGACAGGTTCTTACTTTAAAACAACTAACATTAATTTTTAGTTTTTATTATATTTTTTTTATTGATTTAAAATTTAGTAATAGTTCACATTATTCGTTATGAAAAACATAAGAAATTACCAAAGTAACACCCAATAACAAACCAGAAAACAATTTTGAACTACTACAGATTAACTCTCTAATTCGGTTTTGTATCTTCTTTTATTTCCGGTTATTAAAAAAAACCTACTTTTTAAATGCACAACTTAAATTATTTACACTCATTTTTTACATAATACTGCCTAAAACTTTTGTATTCTCTGGATTGTGTAAATTTTTTCTATTAATGCAGAATCAAAAAATGCTAAATGATAGCTTGTGATATGATTTTATTACTTTTTAATAATATCAACTTGTATAACGTAAAGATATATGGAAAAAGATAAAGAACAATTCCTAAAACAGAGTTCAAAATAAAAATTTAAAATCAATATCACAAATAGTTTGTACCATTAAACGTCCATTGCGCATATTTATTTCAAAAATTTCAAACATATTTTCCTAATAGTTAAAATAAATTAAACGACTTACCTTAATAAAATAGATTTCCTTCTATTTCTGTTATCTAGACAAAATAGTTATTTAATTCAAACATAACATTACTTTGGTTCTTTACTAATTTTAGCAGAGAAAAAATATATTTCTCAAATTCTTAATGATTCTAGAAATGACGATTTTTTAATTATTTTTTCCTTGTTTTTGTTTTTGATTATCATCCAAATGCTAACAATGGCAATAAAATGTGGAAGGTCTTAGTAGTATGTACTATCGTTAGTTGTTTACTGAGATTTCATTGCATTTATTGTTCAGACATTTTTCATCAAATAGACATTGTTGATACCGTAAAAAAAATGGAATACATTTTCAATGTAATCATATTGATGGTTGTAAAAAGAACCAATATCACTTTAGTCATTGTCGGTTTATTTCCATAATTGTTGTTATAGATAATGGGAATAATGTATGTTTAACACATCTTTCAATTTCATGCTAATTCCGAAACCTAACAAATATTTATTTTATGAAATATATTTTCTAATTTTATTCTTCTCATGAATATCCTAGAATCGCGCCTAAATGAATTTTAGGAAACATATTTTAACAAAAAAAATTCTTTACGTAACATTTTATTATGAAATCATCATCTTAAGTTATTTACCCATCAAAAAACTAGATTTAAAAGTTCTGTTATTTCATTTTTTTTAAAATATTTATTTTATGTAGGCTGCAATATTTAAAAAATAATAATGTCTAGTAATTTGTGGCAACCAAGGTCTAATAATATCACGAAATCAATTCAAAAGTTTCTTTTTATATAAATATCAAGTTTTAAAATTGTGTTTATTACTTTTGAGTAATTTTGAGACACAATTTCGTTACTCGTTTACTTCCAGCATTACCAAATAAATATAATTGTCAGAAAATTTGGAATTTTTGCCAAAAGAATCGGTTGCAAAGCGTATTTTTTTATTGTCTAAAGTGTCAGATATAATAGTTAAAGTTAAACTCCATCCGAAATGTTTGTATACTCATGCGTCACTAACGTCTCCTCAACTTGGTTCTAGGGGTCAAATGATCGTCCGGATATCATCTTATTTTTTACTCATTACTTTATTGAATGCAAAACATTTCTCTGTGGAGGCAAGCTATTTTTGTACATTTAGCTTACATTTTCTTATATGCGCACGGTTTCATAGTTCGCGAACCATGAAACCGTATGTAATAAAATGTTAAAATCAATGTATACGTGTATAGTGTTAATGTTTTTTTTTATGTTTAATGTTTTAACGACCTCTAAGGAGTGAAATTACTGAAGATGGAGCTACGACTCCGAAACGCGTCTTTGTAATAAGACAAACACAAAGTCACATGACTGAACTATAAAGGTAATAAAAATAATTTATTACTCATTATATTATATAAAGTGACTTGGACACCAAACAATGAACATTAAACAAATTGTTGTTGAAAATCCGATTATTACCGTACTACGTAACTGTCATTTTTCCGATATCGCCACCTATGATACAAATACATAAGTCGGTATAACTGTAGGACAACCCACAGCTGCTGCCGAATCAAATGTTAATGGAGTTTTCTCCCGTTATAAGCGGGAATAAGAAAATAGCTTATCATAGTTTACGTCTATTCAATAACATAACAAATTAATTTAAACTTCGAATCAATTTTGCATTTTGTATTTATATGTGCTTTACATTGTCTAATTATAAATCTCATCCAACAATACGATTTTCTAATAATAACCCATTATAATAATACAAAAGTGATGAAAATATTAAAATAATTATATTTGAGAATGAGACATTTTAAAATGTGAATTAAATACCAATAAGGCAAGTGTAGAAGAGCCCTACTTAGCACACAAAGAGCAGGAAGTCATACTTCCTGTAACGATCATCAGACTCCATCACTGTGTATAGTCTAACTAGAACTCACTGTAAGAAACGAGGAAGCGGTTTTTTGATGTGTATGGTACCATGTCTAAAGTAGGAAACGAGTATGCCGTGTTTGAAACGACGACAGCGCTGCCTGGAAATAGAAATCCTAATCTAATGTGTATAATTGTGTATGTGAAAAACCTGTAAAACGAGGAAGTATGAAATAAATATATATTCTTGCTCCTTATACTTGTAGAAGTATCATAGAAGTGAAAAAACAGGGGGTTGCGTTCCGAGCATTCCTCGCTTTGCAGCGCTTCCTCGGAACGTACAGTGCGTACGTGAAAACTTGCTCGTTTCATACACTGTACAAACACACACACACACACACACACACACACACACTGAGACGGTTTGGGAAAAGCCAAAAGTCTCAAGCCAATTTAAAACAGTTTAAATTCCCGCGATAAAGCCATGTAGATGTTAGACGAGGAGGGACGATGACGTCACGGCAACAGGTGTTGAACACTGCATGTTGGATCGTGTACAATCGCTCTGTCTTGTTTCTTATTTTATTAAAATACTAAATTATTAAAATAAATTAATGTACAGTAGAATCAACCGATAAATAATATCGAAGAATAAATTTAAAAGCAATTAAAACAAAAAAGTTATTCAAGTTTTTATAGGGGCTCAAAAACCTAAAATTTGGAAAAAACTTAAATTCAAAATTCTAAAAACGTAGAGTCATAACTCAGAGGGAAACTAATAATAATCATAAATAAGAAATATGAATTAATAATAATTAACAGGTTAAAATGGACTTAGAAAGTCATTCTTGGGGAGTTTTTTGGAATTTTTGAGTTGAAGGGGGGATTTTTTAAAACATAATAATAAGTACTATTGAAGAGACCACAATAGGGCACAATAATATGTACTTAGAATCAAATTTGAGAATAAAATAAGGGAGATATAATAATTACAAAACGTAAAACTTCAAAGCCCAAAAGCGGTTAAATTAAACGTTAAAGGGGTAAAGTAACATGGTAATTATAGATATCTAGTATGTATAATTGTAAAACATCAAAGCAGAAGTAATAATATATAATGGGGGGGTTTTTATGAACAAAAACTCATACGGTAAAAACTTTGGGACTTCAAGGACGTATAACTCAAAAACCAAACGAGTTATGTGAAAAGTACAAACAGAGTTTTTCGTCGTAGTAGAAGAGGAACAAGATTTCGTCAAAAGAATTTTGAGAAAGGACTTATCTCAAAATTTGGAAAGAAGAAAAATCGAATTTCGGGAAAAGGGCGATAACTCGCGAACGAAGCGTAGTAGAGCGATGAATCAAGTTCCACAAGACCCACAAGATGGATAGGAAGAAGAATCCGAAAGGAACTTTAAAATCGGTTCGAGCGTTCGAAAGTTATAGCGAGTTGAACGAAAAAACGAACAAAGTAGAGATTTTCATGCAAAAACATGAAAAGTGGCGTGCGCATCCTCAGCCGGAATCCAAAGTTTAAAACATCATATTGCCAACTTGGATCACAGATAACGTTGAAGAATAAATACAATAAATTATTAATTAAAAGGTGTTTTAATTAATAATAAAGGAAGAAAACTATTCATTAGTCAAAAAATATGACTAATAAAATATATAGTGTAAATATTTCAGACCAAAAGGGCCTGAAAACACATAATATGAAGAAAATACCCTTTTCCCTAAAAGGGAGGAAAATTGGCTCCAGAAAGTGGATTAATTCCCACTGACAGGGAGACCGTAATTTGTCTTTCGAAAGAAGGACACTTTTGATTTGGAATCGACGCGAAGTGGACGTTTCTTCTGCAACCGACTCTGAGCTGAGAGGAAGATTCAACTGTCACTCTACTTAACTGGACTTAGAATAATTTCATCTCTAATCGAACTTCAAGGCAACTTAGAAGAATTCGAGACCAGCATTCAACTACATAGCAGCTTACAGACTCTGGATCGAAAACATCATATCAACATCATCCTAATTATACAACAAATTCCAAATCCAACTAGAACTTCTAATAAAGTGTGAAGGTATCTTATACTTAAGGAATAATTCGCAAATATTAACTTCATTTCAAATATAACGTCATTAGGGGAATTATTAAAAATTAAATTCATTTTAATATTTCTGCTTTGGTGTTGAAAATAATTAATAATTTAAATACGACTTTTTCAGTACAGGAAAAACTGTTTGTGGTTCTGTCTGAAAAGTCAAGCGTTTTTATTTTTGTTTAGAATATAGAAAATATTACATTGATAAATTTTGTCAAATAAATAAATAGTTGTGTTGTTGTTTAATCAAATTGTTTGGTGTTATTAAAAAAGTTTATAAATTTAAGATTTTTTCTGTGGAAAAGAGAAAGGAATACATGAATTTCTAAATTTTGTTGTGTTTTCAATATATATCCATTCTGTATATGTTATTAACCTTGTTTAAACATAAATCTTATATATGTGCTCTGGTAATATAATTTGAAAATTTTAAAAGTTATCATCAGAACTTAAGAGCCGATTTCTCCCAAAAGGCACGACCTTGGAGAGAGAAAGTGTTAACCTTAAAAAAGAGTCAAATAATCGAGCATTGAGATAAAATTCAGGGAATTTTGCGTAAATTAAAAGTTAGTAAGTTTATGAGGACAAGCTCATACTTACTAGAGCCAAGAGTTGCAAAATCTTTGATTCAAAAAAGTAAAAGTGAGCATCTTGGCCTTGCCCGCGCTTGCTCTGAGAAGAAAGGTGGTTCGCCCAGTCGGTGGTGATCGTACAGCGAGTTTAAGAGTTCGTGATAAACAGTGTTCCAAAAAGGGAACATAGAATCTTAAATTCGTGAAGAGAGAGCGGAGTGAGGTTAGTGCAGCTGCAAGAGTTGGCGCGCGGACCCACGATCACGAGGCGGAGCGCGGCAAGTGGCGCCCAATAGCGTGGAGCACGAAAAAGCAAAGTTTTGGAACAAATTTTCAAATTTTTGAATTTTTCAGTGTTTCATACGAACGAGAATATCTTAAGTTCTGATATAATTTATATGTACATGTGTGTTAGTAATAAGTTGTGCTGGTAATTACAACGACAAATATACTAAATTGCAAAAATAATAATAATTAAAAGTAGAGTCCAAATTAAACCGAAATTTAAATTTTTTAATTAATTAAATCAAGTGAATAAGTGAAGTGAAAATGGGACCAGCGAAAGATCCAGCAAAACAGGAAGGTTCAAAGGAACAGGAGACGGAAATGCAGAAAATGGTGAGGTACCTGAACCAAATGGAGGATAGAAGAAAGCAAGAGAGGGAACTGGACAAAGCGGAACAACTGAAAAAAGAAAAGGATAAGGAAGACGAGGACAAATTAAGAAGATTAGAAGAAAGAATCGAGAGAAACCAGGAGAAGGAAGAAATGGAGGCCAAGCAGTTGAAAAGAGAAGAAGAGTTGGAAGCCAAGCGAAGACAGGAGAAGAAGGAGATGGAGACGAAATGGATCCAGATGGAGGAATTACGGAAGAAGGAAAAAGAAGAATTGGATGCCAAATGGAGCAAGAGAGACGAGGATTTGGAAGCCAAAAGGTAGCAAGAAAAGTTGGAGATGGAAGCCAAGCAGAAGCAGGAGAGGGAAGAAATGGAAGTTAGATGGAAGCAGGAGAGAGAAGAGAGGATGAAGAGAGAGGAAGAAATGGAAACGAAACGCATCCAAAGGGAAGACGCCCGAAAACAGGAAATAGGGAAATATATGGAGGAAATAAAGGAATCTATAGACAGTAATATGGCCGAAAATACGAGGCGAATAGAAAATTGTGAAGAAAAAGTGGAAGAGTGCGTAGGAGAAATTAAAAAAATGACGGACAGTTTAAAGGAACAGGGAAATTCGACCAAAGAAATTGGGGAGAAAGTTAAAAAGTTAGAAGTTAAAATTAGGGAAGTCGCCAAAATTAAAGAAACCGGTGGAAATGCGAAAAATATAATTTATTTAGATAGGGCAAATTTACAATCAAAAACTATAGAATTTTGGGGAAATTCAAGAGATAATCCTGTTCAATTTTTAAAACAAATTGAGGAAGTATTTCAAGAAATAAATCCGGTTATGGAAGAAAGTGATAAATTAAAAGTAGTGGAGAAAAAATTGAAAGGAGCTGCCATGGAGTGGTGGGAAATAATCAAGCGAGATACAGAAGAATATAGCCAGTTTAAATTGCTATTTTTAGAACATTATTGGGGTTATCAAACGCAACAAGTAGTTAGGAATCAGATAGAAAACCATAGGTATAATCCAAATGGAAATAAGAGCAGGGTAGATTATTTTTGTAAAATGGTGCGAAAGGCCGAGTATTTGGAACCCAAAATTCCGGAAGAATTCCTTATATACCAACTAATGAGGCATTTTGACCAAAAAGTTCAATTAGCGTGTATTGGTAGGGCTAGTGAGCATTTGGAGGACGCCATTAAGTTTTTGAGGACAATTGAAAACGTAGACGGGATGTCGAGAGAAGTTCGAAGACCCGATAGTTTCGAAAGGAGGGACGGACAACAAAGAGATCAAAATTTCAGGCAAAGGAATCAAGACTACTCAAAACCATCCCAAAACCCTAACCTTCGATCCTATGGTCAAACCCAAAACAAACCTCAACCACAGATACCTCAAAACCCTGGTCCTTCAAACCAAAAATTCCCACCCAAGGTCACAAAAAACTAAAATACGAGATCTCAAGGCAAAATTTTTGGCAGAAATTGGAAAATACAAACGGAATTGAGATCGAGGATAAAACCAAATTTAGCAAACATAAAAGGGGGGATCTGAAAATAAATAAAATTAAATTGGGGATTTTAAACACCGAAATTAAAAAAGATTTAATGGAGGAAAGAGATAATAAAATTTTAAATAGTGAAGTTCACGAAAATGTCCGGAAATAGGGATAGAAATTGAAAATATAAAAGTAAATATGTCCATTGACACAGGAGCCCAGATGTCCTGTGTTCAAGAGGATTTTTATAAAAATGTGCTAAAAAATAGGAACGATAAAATCTTGGAATTACCAGTTGTAAATACGGAAATGGTGACGGCGATAAGAAGCCAGCGACAGAAGATTAAATTACAACCATTATTGGAGATTAGAATAAATAACCAATCAATAAGAGGGGTATTTATGGTGGTACCAAAGCTGGAGAGCAAAATGATAATGGGTTGTGATTTAATGTGCAAATATCGAAGTCGAATTAATATGGAAAAGGGTTTCCTACAACTGGTAAAAGAAAACGAATTTATTGTAGTAGATTTTCTTAAAGAAAATAAAATAAGATTGAGCAAAAATAAGGTGCAGAAAGACCAACAAAAGGACGGCGAAACCGACAAAATGGTGGCGTCGCCAACTGCGAAAAATGGAGGCTCAAATTCGTATAAGCGAGTATCAGGGGCTTATACGTTGTCTACCAAGATGCCGGTAGACATAAAAACAAAAGCCAAGGACGTGTCTAGACCGAGAAGCGACGAAACCGATGGTGGTCAAAAGCGAAGAAAGAAGTTAAGTGTAAACAATGAGTCAATAAGGAGGAAAAAGGCAAATTTTAATAAAGATGAAGGGCTATGTAAAGCGTGGTATAAAGGTAAACAATTAATTAATAAAGAAGAAGGGCTGAAAGAAGCGGAGAATAAAGGAAATAAAGTAGGAGAAGTAAATAATAATGGGCCAGAGGCCATAATCTACGAAAATAATAGTGGGCCAGAGGCCATAATCTACGAAAGTAATAATGGGCCAGAGGCCATGATCTACGAAAATAATAAAATAATAAATTACGACGAAAATTTGCATACTAACTCCGAAAACGATTCAGAACTTGCACAAGACAAATTCGACGCAAGAGACGGAGAGAATGGAGAGCTATAATCAAAATGGCGGATCCTGAGAGACAAAAAGGACGAAATTTTCTAAAGGAGAAACAAGGAGAAATGAGATACCGAAAGAAGAAAGTTAAGTTCAAAAATTCTACGAAGTGTAAAATGAAAGAAAGGAGGCCCGAAGGGAAAGTAAAATTTAAATGTGAAGGACTTAGGAGATATTAATAGAAACTAAGTTCAATAAATAAAATGTATCAATTGTAATGTTAAATAGTTGTAAAATGTAAAGTGTAGAAGCGATTAAGATAAAAGGAAATAACGGACAGTCAGCTGATTAAGAGAATGTAGCCTAGGTCAGTAAATAACAGGACAAGGCTCGAATGAATTCATAATTGAGCAAGGCCAAGTGCATAGCGGTAACACGCATCCGCTATCGCCACTTAAATAAACAAAGTGTAGATGAAGAGGGGAAGCGGTGAACCGGACGTCAATCAACAAATATTGACAGACTGCTTGTTCAACAAATTAGCCAAGGGTGATAGGAATGAATGGATGGATAAATGTGTACTGTTTTGTTTTTATAAAAGAGAGATTTACGATAAAATAAATATTTTTTCTTTTTAACTGCAATTAGGATAGTAACCGTTGTAGTTACCAAGTATTTTATATATATGTAAGACATAGTTTTAGTTCCACCAAAGCAGATAATTGTACTCATATAAGACGAATTATTCCTTATATAAATGTAATATGTTTTGTGTGTGATAATGTGTTTGTTTACAGCAAGGACGTTTAGAAGAAACGGCTGTAATGGACAAAAGTGAACGATTAAGCAAATTTGTATGTATACAGTAATAAATAACATGTGTTTTGAATATATAAATATTATACAATAATAAATAAAATGTGTTTTGAGTATATAAATATATGAAATGATGGAGGAGATGTTTTTTAAATTTAAATATATGTGTTTATGTATATTGTTAGGTTATTATGTCAAATTTTATGATGATGATTAATGGAGATAATAAATAAATAGTTAATATGAAATGTGATTGGTCGAAAAAGGGGTTTAATACAAAAATTTTAGTTTTTTTTAAAAAAATGAAAAATAGGAATTTTTCATTTTAACCGAAAATTTTAGTTTCAAAGGGGGGATTATGAGACGGTTTGGGAAAAGCCAAAAGTCTCAAGCCAATTTAAAACAGTTTAAATTCCCGCGATAAAGCCATGTAGATGTTAGACGAGGAGGGACGATGACGTCACGGCAACAGGTGTTGAACACTGCATGTTGGATCGTGTACAATCGCTCTGTCTTGTTTCTTATTTTATTAAAATACTAAATTATTAAAATAAATTAATGTACAGTAGAATCAACCGATAAATAATATCGAAGAATAAATTTAAAAGCAATTAAAACAAAAAAGTTATTCAAGTTTTTATAGGGGCTCAAAAACCTAAAATTTGGAAAAAACTTAAATTCAAAATTCTAAAAACGTAGAGTCATAACTCAGAGGGAAACTAATAATAATCATAAATAAGAAATATGAATTAATAATAATTAACAGGTTAAAATGGACTTAGAAAGTCATTCTTGGGGAGTTTTTTGGAATTTTTGAGTTGAAGGGGGGATTTTTTAAAACATAATAATAAGTACTATTGAAGAGACCACAATAGGGCACAATAATATGTACTTAGAATCAAATTTGAGAATAAAATAAGGGAGATATAATAATTACAAAACGTAAAACTTCAAAGCCCAAAAGCGGTTAAATTAAACGTTAAAGGGGTAAAGTAACATGGTAATTATAGATATCTAGTATGTATAATTGTAAAACATCAAAGCAGAAGTAATAATATATAATGGGGGGGTTTTTATGAACAAAAACTCATACGGTAAAAACTTTGGGACTTCAAGGACGTATAACTCAAAAACCAAACGAGTTATGTGAAAAGTACAAACAGAGTTTTTCGTCGTAGTAGAAGAGGAACAAGATTTCGTCAAAAGAATTTTGAGAAAGGACTTATCTCAAAATTTGGAAAGAAGAAAAATCGAATTTCGGGAAAAGGGCGATAACTCGCGAACGAAGCGTAGTAGAGCGATGAATCAAGTTCCACAAGACCCACAAGATGGATAGGAAGAAGAATCCGAAAGGAACTTTAAAATCGGTTCGAGCGTTCGAAAGTTATAGCGAGTTGAACGAAAAAACGAACAAAGTAGAGATTTTCATGCAAAAACATGAAAAGTGGCGTGCGCATCCTCAGCCGGAATCCAAAGTTTAAAACATCATATTGCCAACTTGGATCACAGATAACGTTGAAGAATAAATACAATAAATTATTAATTAAAAGGTGTTTTAATTAATAATAAAGGAAGAAAACTATTCATTAATCAAAAAATATGACTAATAAAATATATAGTGTAAATATTTCAGACCAAAAGGGCCTGAAAACACATAATATGAAGAAAATACCCTTTTCCCTAAAAGGGAGGAAAATTGGCTCCAGAAAGTGGATTAATTCCCACTGACAGGGAGACCGTAATTTGTCTTTCGAAAGAAGGACACTTTTGATTTGGAATCGACGCGAAGTGGACGTTTCTTCTGCAACCGACTCTGAGCTGAGAGGAAGATTCAACTGTCACTCTACTTAACTGGACTTAGAATAATTTCATCTCTAATCGAACTTCAAGGCAACTTAGAAGAATTCGAGACCAGCATTCAACTACATAGCAGCTTACAGACTCTGGATCGAAAACATCATATCAACATCATCCTAATTATACAACAAATTCCAAATCCAACTAGAACTTCTAATAAAGTGTGAAGGTATCTTATACTTAAGGAATAATTCGCAAATATTAACTTCATTTCAAATATAACGTCATTAGGGGAATTATTAAAAATTAAATTCATTTTAATATTTCTGCTTTGGTGTTGAAAATAATTAATAATTTAAATACGACTTTTTCAGTACAGGAAAAACTGTTTGTGGTTCTGTCTGAAAAGTCAAGCGTTTTTATTTTTGTTTAGAATATAGAAAATATTACATTGATAAATTTTGTCAAATAAATAAATAGTTGTGTTGTTGTTTAATCAAATTGTTTGGTGTTATTAAAAAAGTTTATAAATTTAAGATTTTTTCTGTGGAAAAGAGAAAGGAATACATGAATTTCTAAATTTTGTTGTGTTTTCAATATATATCCATTCTGTATATGTTATTAACCTTGTTTAAACATAAATCTTATATATGTGCTCTGGTAATATAATTTGAAAATTTTAAAAGTTATCATCAGAACTTAAGAGCCGATTTCTCCCAAAAGGCACGACCTTGGAGAGAGAAAGTGTTAACCTTAAAAAAGAGTCAAATAATCGAGCATTGAGATAAAATTCAGGGAATTTTGCGTAAATTAAAAGTTAGTAAGTTTATGAGGACAAGCTCATACTTACTAGAGCCAAGAGTTGCAAAATCTTTGATTCAAAAAAGTAAAAGTGAGCATCTTGGCCTTGCCCGCGCTTGCTCTGAGAAGAAAGGTGGTTCGCCCAGTCGGTGGTGATCGTACAGCGAGTTTAAGAGTTCGTGATAAACAGTGTTCCAAAAAGGGAACATAGAATCTTAAATTCGTGAAGGGTGAGCGGAGTGAGGTTAGTGCAGCTGCAAGAGTCGGCGCGCGGACCCACGACCTCGAGGCGGAGCGCGGCAACACACACACACACACACACACACACACACACACACACACACACACACACACACACACACTGCAACGGTTTAATTGATCCGTTCGCAAGGAACAATTTTGGAAAACAACCAAAATCCAAAATTTTAATCAAATCGAATAAAAATTGTAGAAGTTAAGAAAAGTGTTCAAAATATACGTTAAGGTAAAAGCATAGCAAGGCTGAACGGAGCCAAGGTCAACGGGCTTGGACAGGAAATGTTCAACGTTCCGGTTTTAACAGGAATAGAGCCCATATAAACCAATGTTATAATTTCAAAATTCCAAAACCCAAAACTAAAATAATTTCAACGTGTAGAGCTAGAAAAACCTAGTAATAATTAATAAGAAAATAAACTTGTCAGAATAATAATAAAAAAGTTATAGCCAAAATAAAACGTAATAAAACGCAAAACTCTCTTAAAATAAATAAAACCAAAAATCTAAAATAACAGTACATAACCCTAAGATAAACTAATAATAAATAAGACTCGAAACCAAAATTCAATTAAAGGCAATAAAGTAATAAAACAATAAATAACCAAACATGCAGAATGTACCGTAATTTGTGAACCCATGAAGCAAAAAGAAGAGGGAAGCAGTTTTGGAACTTTCAGCATCAGAAGAACAACATCCAAAATAGAAGAATTCAAAATTTTCCAAAAATGAAAAAATTAAATCCGAAAAAAGTACGAGATCTTCAAATCGTCATAAAAGAAGAAATATACGTCGTATCGCTTCGAATGAAGATGGAAAACCATCAGGAAGAAAGGGGCTTCAAAATGAAATCACCAAAAAGAAAATCGAACAAAGCGAACGGAAGATATGAAGAAATCGACAGTCAAAATTCAAGATTTTCAGGAACAGACATGTGTTCAAGGTCGCGCTCATGAGAGACTCTCGCCGCAAGGAAGGGGTAGATTACCAACCCGAGCCTAATTTAACAACAAACAATTAAACTAAAATAACTAAAAATAATAGAAATAATTAATCTAAAATAGTGAAGATAGCCAAATAATGTAAGGATAAGCCAAGAGGAGTTCATAAATAGTTAAAATAACATATAGAAACTTAGATAAATCGCGAAATAAAAAAGGAACAAAAATCAGAAAAGTTGGCTATACTGTATAGCTCAAACTTCGACGAGTTGACTTGCAACAAGTTAATTCATCAGTCTCGTACCAGCTCCAGGAAGGATCACCCACTTTTACTTAAGTCTGAAGAGGAAATCGTCGTAAAAATAATTTGTCAGTGTTCAGTACTTCTCTGGGTTAATTACGATATCCAACAGCAGGATCGGCCTTGAAGAAGACAACGCTACATCCTACAGCAGCTTATTAGAAGAGATCTTTACAACGGACTCCGGCAAATATCCTACAAGTAGTTGTCGTCCTCAGCAGCAGGAAGCAGATTCAACAGGGACAGGACTTCGGGAGATTCTAGAACAGGAGACAACTCTAGAAACAATCTTCAGGATCCTCAACCATCCTCAGAATCAGGACGAGCGGACTTGTGCAATTCACAAAAACAAGGTACTGCATAAAACAAGCTTTTTTTAATAAAATTTTTTATTTTTTAATAAACTTGAGGAAAGTCCAAAATTAATAAAATTAACAAAGTTCAATAATAACGTTTTAAAATCAAAGTAGAGTCAGAAATAAAGTCAATTTTAAATTCAATAAAGTAAAGAGTAATCAAATGAAATAAATTCGAGTCAAATTTTTAATAAAACCAAGTAACAGATTGGAACAATATAAATAAAAGGGTTAATAAATAAATGTGTTATATTTAGTTATTGTTAGAAGTACTTAGGGTAGAGAATTTTAAAGTTGTTTGAAAGAGAAACTTTTAATGTAAATTGAATGAAAAGGCGACATAACCTGTTGTAAGAGATTATTAATAAATCCATAGTTTTCTGAAATAAAAATTAATTTGTGACGATTTCAATAAATTGGTAAAATTTCATTGTGTTGAATTTTTGATTGAAACTATCCTATGCAAATAAATTCTTAAATTCAAAAAGAAGAAGAAGTAAGTGCTCACAAGTAGTAAATTAAATTCAAAAAAGAGCAAATTTTGATTTAATGAATTGATTATCTCCAATGGCTAAAATTAAGCATTGCGAATCACTGAACATTATTTTCAGTAAATCGTGCAATATATAGTAATGTCTTTTAGGAGTAGCTTACGCAGTATTTATTTCCACAGTTGTAGTCCTCTGAGATCCAAGTAAAAATCAATGTATCCCCAGTGGTAATAAAATACAATAATAACAATAGCGCTTTGTATAAACCCCTTACTATGTTACAACAGGTTTCAGACTCTTTCAATATCACTCTTCCTAAATAAAACATAGAAGTATTTTTATTAGAAGTATTTTCTCATAAAAATACATAATGGCTCAAAACCATTACTAACATCATTACTAGGTAGTAATAAAAATTTTTTAATGAATTAGTAGGCGATGTAAAGGAAAACAAATTCTCTCTGAAAGGGGTAATATAACAACTTATAAGCAATGGAATTGTTTTGACAGCTGTTGGAGTACAAAACATCTCATTCATATTTTAATAAATCTCTTGTTTATTGCTGTACGCAGGTGCTTCAGATTTTCAATTGGAATTTACGTCAAATATAGAATACTATAAAAAAAAATATTAAAACTTATCATTAAAATTAAAATTCAAGACAGTATACACCTTAATACGTCGATTTTGACTGTAACGGTGGTTTTGTAAACTTGTGTACACAAAAGGATTACTTTAATTGTATAATAGTCAGTGAAGGTTTTAAAGATTATAATATTTTCCTACAAATTTTATTAATGTATTTATTGCAACTTAAGTACACCATGTTTTAAATATAATAAACATCACACATCAATATCGTTTTTATAACGTTTAGGACATTTAGAACCTTGTATTTTCTAACCTGCACCAAATATATATATATATAATTATGGACACCAGTAAATATGTTTGTGATGTACATTCTCTTTGTCTCTATTAGGGATTATCTTTTTGTACTTATTATATTTTAAATATTTTTTGATTTATGATTCTTTTTAAAGTTTCACCTGATTTGATTCATTAAATCAATACCTTGTCACAATATAGAATCAAAACTATCGTTTCTATTTATGTTATTTATGGTACAATAGTGGAAGAAGGAAAGTATATTATATCATAAAAACATTGCATTATGTTTCTTCAAAATTGTATGTGAACGTGATTAGAATATATAATATTAGAACAAGATGAAAATATTTAAATATCAATAAGAACAAAATAAGAGTGAGGAGATGTATGAAGACATAATATGGCACTAGTAATAATTATTAGATTTTTTTTTTTTTTTAAGAATTGAAATATTTATATAAAAATTTCACAAATATAACGATTGTACCATCGTCAGGCATACAATTGGTATAATAATAAAATTATAACTAATCTAATACTGTACCTAGTACTAAATACCTGTTGTGTCTAGTACAATTATTTCAAAATAATAAATATTCTTAACTAGGAATAGACAAGTTCTAAGGTGCTATTTTACTTTTTTGAAAATGTTGGATCTGTTATATATTATTCTTGCGTTTAAATGTAAGATATACTGATTTTTTTTCCAAATACAGTTAATTTTAATATTGTTGTCTTGTATTAGTCTGGTATGTTTAAACTAAAGACACTTTACACAATCATGTTATAATATGTGGGGCTTTATATATCTAATGTAACCCGTCTTTGTTGCAAGACTGTTTTTTTGCCAGTTGCGGCGTGTTTATTTAAGGACGTATTTTTATTTAATACCATGGTTTGGCGTGGCCTACGCAGATGTTGTTTCTTGACTTTGTGGCCTGGGAAATTTGGTTTCAATCAAAATAGTTACCAACCTTTCAGTATATGCATGAGTCGTTTACGCTCAGTAAATTCCATTACAGAATGATACAACGAAGATCTTGATACCAACACACTAACTTATCTGTATTCTACTAATAACAGAGTGGAAGGTTTTATGTTTATCTAATGAGCTTGGAAAACCAAAAATTCAAAACGATCTTTTATTTTTAATGATTTTAGTTAAGTTTAGTTAACTGATTATATTTGCTTTAAGATTTGTGTTTCGATAAGTTTTTGTGTCAAAGATTTAACGATTTGTTTTATTACGACTTCTGCTGTTTCGATGACATTGTAAATAGTTTTTCCTTCATTACATATACCAGATTAACTATACAGAATAAAAGTTGATTGTTTAACAAAATATAACCAAAGACTATATGTTATGAACGTGTAATATAAAGTTTTATTTTCATTACATATTTCACTGTTTTATGGGCCAGGATAATGTGCATGTAAATGTTTCTGATAATTGTACATTAATTGCATTATATTTACAAACTTAACTGCAGTAGACTAGTTTGGAATGAACAGTAAACATTTTAATATTTTATGTTAGTGTAGCTATAGCTTGTATTTATTCCACATTATAATTTATTGAAAGTTTGATATTTTTTAATCAGTTCAGGTTTTAATCTCATTATGTATATTATTTTAACATTGTGTCAAACATTTAGTTTAGATAGTTCAATAAGCCTATACAGACCACTGACCAGGTAATAAAATGTTGCCAATATGTTGACGTTGGTGTTGTCAACAGGTATCCCATCAACAAGCAACAATTTGAGGAGATAAACAGCATTTTATAAAAGAATATTGTATCTCTGTTTTCCATTCCAAATGAAAAACATCGCTTAGTCTGTATTGCAACAGTGCTGTCAACTTTAACTCCTCAACATGTGTCCCAAATCCAATTTAAAATGTTATGCATATAATTAGGTTTCAGAACTAAAATGAATTATAGTAGATATTATTTGTGCATATTTTATTACTTTTAGTATGTATTAAGGGTTCGGATTAATATGTAATTTTTTTTTATTTTTTTTTTCTAAACCTTGTACATCCTTCTTCTAAATATTGTTTTACATGTCATTCAATTTAAATAGTTTATCTGCTTTTTTTTTACATATTTTGATCCATATTTAGTCAATTAGGGAAAATGATATTGATTTTTATTTTTTTTATTGATGGAATAGTTTTGACATTGAAAGTATTTGAACAAGTATAAAATAAAATTTGTGGTGGGAAAGCACCGTCATGTGCCTGAGCTGAAAATTCTAACAATTAAATATTCGTTAATGTTTAAATCCGTTTTCTATACTTTTTTTGATATTCAGAAATATTATTATGTAACAAATGCAGAAATACTTATATTTTTACGCTCCACTTGAAGACGTACCTCAGGAACCTATAGTGAACTTATTCTCTATTTAAAATAAATCCGTTTGTAATTTCATGTAGTATCTGTAAAAAATAATACTAAATATATAGCCACAAAAGATTTAAGGTACATCCGTTACTTTTGTAACACAAGTTTTTTTTTTTTTTTAGTTTTATTTTTAATAAATCAATAATAATAGTGCATTTCATTTTTTAATAAATGCATTTATTGAAGATGCAGAAGAACTCCAAAGACGACAGCGACGAAGCAAGAAGTTCAATCTCTAGACATTGTTAAATTTATTTATCAAAATGATTTAGTTTATATTTCAAAAAGAAAACAATTAACTATATTACTGCTAGAGAGAATATAATATACATAACACAGTTACTTAAATGTCGTCGAGTGATAATACAATTCCCCACTATTGGTACTTCTACTGAATTAAAAATAAAAACAGACAGACATCGTTGTAGAGTGCTATCTAGAAACATCATAAGTTTTTCGTATCAGAAACATAACGAAGAATAAAGAACAAGCCAATAGAATATGTGACATAAGTTACTAGTTCGACTCAAGAATAATTATAGTGGCGTCCATTAAATTTTCAAAATCGTTTGTGCTACAATTATCAATATTATTTTATTTATCTATGTACTTTCTACTGTTTAAATAACGCTATAGGAAAGGTAACTGTGATGTCTTTTAAAAGCATTTAATATGGAAATTCACTTTTGTCGTCCCATTATAACATTTGATAAATTTGATTAATTTTCACATTCGCTATATGTAATACGTTGGCACTAAATTCGACCACGATTGCTCAAAATTTAGTGAATAACTTATGAAAATCCAATAATATATTATGTATTTGAAAATATAATTCTTTGACAAAATATGAACATAAATTATTATTTTGTGCTAGCAACTACCATGCAATATATAAAATTTCATACTTAGTTGCCGCTGCATCAATAACACCAAACAGACTAAAGAAACTAATACAGAGAAACATATTAGCATTATTTTCATTTAATTTCACTAGTCTATACTACAAATTATCTATATATTTATATTAATTAAATTTTATTCATTTTAAAATTTAAAACGTTTTAAATTATCTGCCATTCCGAATGGTTTTAACTAATATTAGTTTTTAAATTGAACTTTATTGAACTTTTTACGAATTTTTATTTCGATTGCATCATATGTTGACGCAATATATTTTTTATTAAAAGGTTTTATGTACACTAGAAATGTAGACATTTATATATAATATTTTAAAACTACTTTTATTGATTAATTGATTATAAAGAAGTGGAATAAATGTTGTAATAAACAAAGACTATAAATGCAAATAGGATCTGTCAAAATTTAGGTAGAAAGTGTCACAAAAATAACATAATTTATGTGTGACCTAGTTTAGAGAATATTGAATTAATTATTTTTTTTTTAACTAAAACACACAGTATAACAATCATACAGAACACAATTTTCATAAAAAATACGCCTAAGTATTAGACGCGTTTCAACGACAAGCTCGTCCTCTTCAGTGATACACCAGCTACACCAACCAAACCACAACTCTGAGTATTTTTTATGAGAATTGTGTTCTGTGTGATTGTTATACTGTATAATTTTTCTCATAGGTCAAGCTCAACATTTAATAACTAGAACTCGTTTTACAAAATGGTAATAATGTATTTATAATAATCATAAGGTAACAAATATATATAATACAAAAATCAAACTTTAAAACTTTACACGGAACCTAGTTTTGAAATTTAGTTCTGAGACCCACATTTATTTATTTTTTTATTATTTATTTTATTTTTTTGTGTGTAATGTAAAATATGGTTCAAACTTAACGTTCAGAATGGGAATTCATTAGAGGGATACATGAAACCATACAACAAATATATTTTCAAGGATCAAATTACACGCCTGTAGAGGGTTTTAATTAGACTAACATTAATTAATTCAAACATAAACAGTAAATAACCCGCTTTGTTAAATAGAGTATTTATCCCTATCGAATAATTTTATTTTGATACTTTATTGAAAAAAAGTAGATTTACTTAGAGTTTTGTTAATAGATAGTTAGTGTTGCATTGTTATTTACTTGTATATTTGTATTACAATCAAAAATACACATTTTGTAAACGTGATAATATGTGTATACGGAAGTTATATTACTTTGCTTTCGTTTATTTTTTGTCTGGTAATTTTACATTTTTGAAATAAGAAAGTTATTTTGCCCCTGATATTGATTAGGACGTTAATCGGGTATTGCGCTAGCTTTCGATGTTACAAAAGTGATGACATCATCTTAACGCTTTTTAGAGTGATAATTTTTCATTTTTAAATTTTATGTTTTTTCTCTTGTGTAAAATATCCGGAACCGGAAGTACATTGTTCGGTTCGTAATAGATGTACTTTAAGTTAAGTATATGTTTTATATATGGATTAGGTGGTAATATGAATTATTAAGTGTCGACGGTATAATATTTTCTTCTTGTTATTAGTGATTATACTTTATATGTAACTCGTAATATTTCTATATCTTTTGACACAGAAATTGAATTTCATTTTAGATTGTACTAGTCATATTCCTGTTTAATTTATTGAGTATATTTTCGAGATGAAAATTTAATACATCATAATTAACATATTTGATATAGTTGTTCTGAAAAATGGGTCTTCCTGACAAGAAAACATTTTGCACTTTAGTTTGTAGGACTTGTTATTTGGGTGGATTACAATTCATCCAGTTTAATGTAAGTGATCCAGTTGATCGTCGTTAGAGTTCGGGATAAGAGAACACAAAATCGACGTGAAATTTGGAGGTAATATACGGTTGGTTACTCATCACCGTATAATTGCCCCTGGCTGATCTTGATTCACCGCTGGATGTCGGCCGCCGTTCCCAGTGCAAAATAAATTTTGACGTACGTTTCGTTGCTCATCACGGAAGTCGACCGTTATTGAGTTTCGCTTCCCTGAGGGTCTTGGTGATAACGGTTTCACATCTAAGAATGGAGCGTCTTTTTTAATTTTATAAAAACGATGATTATTATACATTAATTTCACAACTTCTATTTCAATACTTAACTACGAAAAGACAGTTGCGACTATGAGGTAAACGTAATACCTCGATTAAGTACACAAAAACTTTTTCATTAGCTAACCTCAAATTTAGGATCTAATCCTTCCTACGGGATTGATTTTACCTTCTTGTTAAAGCTTTAAATCTCTCAAGCAAATAGCTGGAAACAATATTCGTGCTATTATTTACTAGATTATTATATTATTTGGGTTTTGTTACAGTTTAAATACATATTGAAGGTTGTTTTTAGGTTTACATATCTTATTGTTACGGATGTTAAAACTAATCTTTTAAGCTAGTTTTTAATATTTACTCCCACTTTCCGTTAAGTAATATCTAAACCAGTGAAATCATGTGTCATGAAATATTTGCTTAATAATAAATATATTATTTCCATTTTTTAGTTAAATGATTGAACATACATAAATTTCTGTCGGAATACTCATTTTCAATTATGACTCATGTGGATATATAGGGGTTTTCTTTTATAGACAAGCTGGTATAGATGTTTTTCAAAATATAAAATTATCATTTCAAATATTTTCAAGTTACAATTGAAAAACAAAACCTTTAAGCTTGTATTTGATTTCACATGATTACTTAAAAACACAAATTATATAAATTTATGGTCTATTTAAAATAATGCATGAAATATTGTTGAATAATCCACTTTGTTCCCGTTCATAACAACTTAAGCTTTTGAAATATTTGCGATAAATTACGTATATAAAGTTATAAATTGGATTTATATAAAAAGGAACTGTTCTTGTTTCGTACGATGTACCTCATCTATTTTGTCCGCTGGAGAGGAAGACAGTTTGTAAATAAAAAATAAATTGCATTACAAATAAAACTAAGCTTTAAATTGCGGTTACCATCAAAGAAACTAATTGTTACTGCAATTTATTATCATAATTGTATTTAAATGTAAATTTTAAATTATGATCAATATAAGACTATTAAACTATGAAATTTTAATCCATAAACACAATCTGTATTTTTTTTATGTTTAAAGTTTTATGTTTATACATATTTTGTTTTGTTTTTGGTACATATTTTATTTGTTTTTTATGTATTTGTATTTTCTTTTAATTCATAATGATGAAGGTGCAGCTGTACAGTTACACTATCATTTCGCCACTAAATGTATTTATATTAAATGAAAAGCAAATAATATATATATATATATATATATATATATATATATATATATATATATATATATATATATATATATATATATATAAGAAAGTGCCTTATATCTTTATCCATCTCAATCCCGTCGGAAGTAACACTCCAGACTCTTCTTTGTTTTTCCCCTAAAGTCTTTAATAGGTAGAGGTAAGAAAGTAGACTTATTGAAGGTTAATCCAACATTAACTACTTAGCTTCAACTTTTGTAATCAGTGACAATTAAATTTACAATTTGACGAGAAATGCAATTTTCCCATGCCAAATTGTTTACTTATCGCTTTCAGATGCTATTTAAATCTCTATTTGACGCTGAAAGATATTTGCAATAACACAAAATGTAGTTTAAATTTTCTTAACCAAGATATTTTATATAGGTTGTAGCTCAAACAATAAATTAGATTCAATATTTAAGATTAGATGTTACATTTATATAACCTTGGTATGCAACAATTTTTTTTTTGACAATTTAGTTTTGGATAAAAATTTTTATTTAACAAGTTTTGTATGTAAGTTGCTTTGTCCTAATTATACTTGATATAAAAATTTTATGAGTATACAGAAGTACTGATATAAACTAACTTAAAGTAAGTTTATGATAAAAAGAAATTACAATTTAAGTCTTATATTATAATAATATGAATACATAAAAAATGGTTAATGTACTAAAACGGAAATAAAGTTGTTTGGATACGGTATTTGACCAATTTTAGAATACAGTTTGATGTACAGTTGTACATTATGTACAGTTGAAGCAAGCTTTCCTGAGTTTGTGTAAGTGGACTATGACTCCGGTCTGACGTTACGATTCAAGCAACAGTTGAAACCACGAGTTTCTGCGTTAGTCACTTTGTAAAAAAAATCACTAAACGGGCTATCAAATATGGAAATCATTCCAAAACCGGTATCGAATTGACAATATAGATTAAAACCTGGTGATAAAATGTGTGTATATATATATATATATATAAAACGGGCCTTGAAGATTGCAATTCTGTTAAACAATGGCCATAAAACATGAAAAACGTCAATAATAGATTAATATATGTGAAAATCAGTCCAAAATAGGCCACGAAGAGATTGGTCTAAAACTAGCCTTATATCACGAATATCATTCAAAAACGGGCCATAAAATGTAAAAATCACTTCAAAACTAGCCTTGAAACATAAGGAAATACCAAAAACTGACGATAAAAGGTGAAAATCAGTGCAAAACTGGCCACGAAGAGATTGGTCTAAAAATGGCCATTAAATGTGAATATAAGTCCATAAACGGGCCATGAAAGGGTAAAATCTGTACAAAATTGCCTTGAAACGTGAATACCGATAAAAAACTGAAAATAATTGGTAAAAATCGGTCCAAAAATGACCTTGAATTGTAAAGATCAATCAAAAACTGGCGATATATGTTGAAAATCAGTAAAAAAATGGGCCTTGAAGAGATCGGTCTAAAACTGTCCAAAAAGGTGAAAATCAGTCCAAAACTCTACTTTAAAACGTGAAAATCTATCAAAAATCAGTCAAAAATGGCTATGGATAATGAATATACGCCAATAATTGACTATGAAATGTAAAAATCAGTCCAAAACTGGCCTTGAAACGTGATATCGTTCAAAACCTGGTGCTAGAAGGTTAAAATCAGTCAAAAACTGGAATTGAAAAGGTCAGTCAAAAACTGGCATTTAAACATGAATATCAGTCAAAACGGGCCATAAAATGTAAAAATCAGTCCAAAACTGGCCAAAAGAGTCTTAAGAGCCCAAAATGGGACCAAAAATGAGCCCAAAAATGAGCCTAAAAAGGGACCCAAAACGAGCCCTAAAAATGAGAACAAAAAACTCTAAAATGAGCCAAAAGGGCTGGAAAATGAGTCCCTAAAAGATCCCAAATTGAACCCCCAAAAATGAGCTCAAAAAAGCTCCAAAATAGGGCTAAAAAATAAGACCCACAAAAGGGCCCAAAATGCCCCCTAAAAATGTGCCCGCAAAAATCTCGCTTTTACATATTTTTCCGATTACCACAAAACAAAACACGTTAATAATACATGAGTAGGCCTACGTTATTAATAATAAGAAATAAAACAACTAACTTCTGTTCGAAATTTGTAACTAATACGTGTAGCATAAATTTTTTATAAAAAAAAACATTATTTTTTCCATTTGTTAATAGTTTTAGATAATAAAAGTACTGACCAACGATTAAATTTCATATAATTAGACTTTAGTACCTTCATTTTAAAGACAACTTCATATTATTATTTATTTATATATTTCACTTAAGCCCAGGTTCTTTCTCAATCTACTTATGCCACGCCCAGTGCCACTTCTCACCGTTCACCAATATATACAGCAACATTACTATGCCTAAGTTCATTTGTGATTTCAGTGTCATAGTGTGAACGTTCAATATTCAATATGAATAAGTTCTACGATATATTTTATTTCCTGGGAGAAAACTATGATTCTGATAAAATTGATATTTAGTCATCACTCCCTTTGGAAATCGCTAATTTAATATTAAGGTAATACTAACGAAAGTTTATTTTCTTTAGAAAAATTACATTTACTAATATAACACTTAATAATAATAAACTTTTTTTATATTATAGAATGTTACCTGGCAAAACTTTGCTCAAGGCAGCATTGCTTTCAAAGAAATTTTATGAAATGTTCCACAGTGATTATGTTCTAAGTAAATGAATTATACGCGAAATTAGAATTTAAAAAAGATTCTACCTCAATAATTTACATAGAAACAAAAAAGATTTGTAAAACGAAAATATGCAAAACAAAGTGTATTTACTAATATCACCAACGATAAAAAAACTTGCGAATTGACAATCAAAAAGGTAACATTTCTATATTTACTATACATTTTTATTTATACTATATAAAACAAGTTTATAAATTTACTAATTTAATTTATATTTCTATAACAAGTTTAAGCGCTGACAAACCAAGAGTACTAGTTAATAATAGGCCTATCATGTATACTAAATTTGAATGTTCTAATAATCAATATGCTGAAATTTCCGTAAAAATTAAGTAGAAAATAAGATTATAAAATCAACATTGAATCATTAGTAAACAATTGGTTTTAAACATATTTTTATATTAAAAGTTGTTTGTAGGCCAAACAATATAAGGTGGAAGTTAGATTCTCAACTAAACTTGAGAGTTTCCAAACGATAAAGATATTTAGGTTCTGGTCCCGTAACTTGGACCAGAAAAATCTGTTAAATAAAGTAAACAAAATTATATAAGTATTATTTAATATTATTATTATTTGTTATTATTAGTTTTTTTTACTTTTTTTTTGTTACATGATTTGAACACAAAACCTTTCAAAGTTGTTAATTGGTTTTAAATATTTTGTGTACATATTAATATTATGAAATTGCTGTACTATTTTTTTTTTCATTTTGGTTTGTTAATTTTACTTTAATATACCTATCATATAACTGTTTATTATAAAGTATATGATGTGTGTTTTACATAATTTTGAATACATAACCGACGACCAAATATATTCTGGTGTTAAGGAATTTAACAAAACTGTCCGCACAAATAAACTATTGGTTAACTAAGAAACGATAATTATTTTACCCCAAAAAATACTTGACATTTATATGTTTTTAAACTGTTTGCATTCAAGCTGTAACAATTGGGATACATATTTCAAAGAGGAATAATATATACATAACTTTGTTTATATTGTAGTTTATAGAAAAATCTATATCTTCATGTACATCTCTTACGTTAAAAAAACGATTTTTGTCTTGTTTACTACTCTTTGCTGTTTGATATGGAGGTTAAACGTGATGTTTATAAATTGCTGTCGTCTTAAATAAATACGCGATAAATATGATGTACAAATGTTGATATACTTGTTAATCTGACAGAACACGTAATGAACATTGTAATAGTTAATAAATTTTAAAGTTTTTGTTAAGTAACGATGCTTCAATCTTTAGCAGGAAGCGATGATTGCTCCAATCTGGCTTCCAGACGACAGCAGGATATTGTGAACCACACGTAGTGTAATGTGTCAGAAACGACTTATACACTACTCTATGATACCTAGACAAACATCTTTTACAACATTAAGATTTTAATGATACCCATTTGCCATCCGGAGTCCAAACACTTCGTTTAACACATAGATAACTCTATGATGACGGATTGTTAAATAGGTCCAAACCCTGAGAGGATAATATTATCTATCAGGTGTTTTACAAATAATATATGGAAGAGGAACGCTTATGGTCTTTTTCTCAATTGACCCCTCTAACGCTAGCTGACACAAATGAAACATTTTTTTTTTTTTTGGAGGCATAAGTGAGCTTACGTACAATTCATCTCTTGATAGAGGTTTTCAAGCCTACAAGGTTTTTTTCAGGCCATCTCCAAAGTTGCATTCTCCGGAAACTTTCTGGAGTTACTGGATAAGTAGCTTACATATCCTTTGAGCTTGAAAGAGTGGATGGTCGTTTCTAGTATCCAGATCCCAAATATCTAAGCTTTGTGGGATTGGTTTATGATCCTATAATTCTAGTTGGGATTGCACACTTTAGAGAAAATGTGGGAGCCTAAATTCATAATTTTATTTATGAGCGTAAAGATGACGCTAAGGGTCCTGCACATCAACGTCCACCACAGTAAAAGAGAACAAAAACTTTCATAAGCAATTTATTTTATTTTTGCCGTTCAATGCAAATAATTTTGAAATAAACATTTAAATATCGCATATAACATAATGGAATAAATTTTGATATTTTACTCCATGTAATACCCGACTTGTTTTTATTTCACCTTTATTAAAAAAACTACTTTCATTCAGCTAACTTTTATCACTTTTTATTTTTTGATTTATTTTCTATATTACTAATAATATCGATGAAAATATGTTTTCAGAGAGAATAATAAGATTGCCTCCCCTCTTCCACTCAATCTCATAATTTATGAAGTAGTGTTATAAAAAATTCAATCATTAAAATAAAAAATAAAAATAAAATTTAAAAAAAAACAATTAATAAATTAAAT
The DNA here is from genome assembly GCA_963513935.1 of Aphrophora alni. Taxonomy (NCBI): domain Eukaryota; kingdom Metazoa; phylum Arthropoda; class Insecta; order Hemiptera; family Aphrophoridae; genus Aphrophora; species Aphrophora alni. The sequence continues at coordinate 55,055,965 of OY740774.1, forward strand.
ATTGAATCTAACAATAATAATTAATAATGTAAAATTAAAATCAATATTCAAATAATAATAAAAAATTACCATTAATGAAATTAGAAATAAGTCAATAAAATAACCAAATTTTAAATTTTAAGAGTTATGTGCCAAATGTAAAAGTAAGGTAGACATCCTAAGTGAGCAACTCATACAAAATCAATTTATGTCTGTACACAATAAAAGTATCTCCATTACTTAAAAACGCAAATACTAAAGCAAATTGAAATTAAGGATATTGTAAATTTGCAATATTTTAATAAAAATATAAATTTTTTTGTATATAACAAAATAAACATACAGTCATATAATTTAAACATAAAACTATTTCACAATAAAATAAATACAATTTATCAATATTCAATCTTGTGTGTTTTGTACTTTTAAATTGTGCAAAGTTCAATGTAATATGCTATGACCTAGTTTTGCTGAGTTGGATATGTAAAATTGACGTCATAGCAACAAAGATAGTATCAGAAATGTAATCCCGCTAAAGTCTAAAATATCCAATACTAAAACCATAAATTTCATATTTATTTCTACTGTATATGGATGCATTAGCAGGATTCATACATGTTGTGATTTAGCCATGTTTTTCAAAATACGATTACTACTAAAGAAATTCATGTTACTTATATTCCAAAAAGTTTTTAATATACTCTTTTAAAATATTTTTAATTTTATAAGTATAAATTTGAATTTGTGTATCCATTTAAATATTGCGTTTATTACCAGCGTTTTACATTAGTGATCCTTTTCCGTAAATATTAACTAAACGTTTATATTTCTAAAAAAATTGTAAAAGAAGTATCCTTAATTTATCACAACAATACCTTTCAAAAATATCCAGGTTTACCATTAGTTATAATTTAAAAAAATAAATATCTTTATTATGTTTATGAAGTATTATCACTACGTATTATTCATTAAAGTAATCTTTCATTCATTCCAATAATGATAATACAAACTTTAAAGGCATAAAAAACCCCCTAAAATCGATTTAGTGTAGAGATAGTGGTCGTAGTAAGAAATAAAAGTTTTATACCGTTTTTTTAAATAATAAATATATTACACAAGTCTTCATCGCATAGTAATTTTTTGGTTACCCTTATGTAATCGGTCATGATGATGATCAATGCGTCCAATGAAATGGAAATTAAATAGTTTCACGATTCTTTCCTCATTTTATAAAAAATTGTTATTACAGTTGTCGATTAAAATATAATTTGTTATGTTAGGATGAAACAAATATTTATATAAGCAGAAGTTTACACAATCAAAGTAGGTAAACGACAGTTTTACATATATGATATAAGGTATGAATTTATTCGGAAAATTGGTTACTTCATTTAACTAGAATTTCTTTTCAACGAGATTTGGGATTTAGAAGAGCAGCCAAAATGAATTTTCCTCATTTCTAATCATTTTTAATTTTTATTTTTTTTTATAAAAATAATTTATTAAAATTGTCTGTCATATTACAGAATTATGAATATGACCTTAAACTAAGTTCTAAATGATGAATAATATTTATTTTTTTTTTTTACGATTCCTGTAGTAATTTAGTCACCAATGGCTTCCCCCAGTCCTACGCTATCCGCTATGCGCGCGACAAACTGGAAGAGTCGTGCATCAACAAGCAGTGAAGGTAGACAACGCTCGTCGCGTATGTTTCAGTAGTCCTCTAATATAAAAGTATGCCTTGCTAAACCCACTGGATTAGGGCCAGTATGGTATCTGGGCGCATGGGTTTTGTGTAAAAGTATTATTATTAGTTGAACTAACACACGGTCATATTAGGTCTTTCGTGTTAGTCCGATATGTTGTGCCAATACGGTGTAGTGTATATTAACATTCGGTTTTAGTCTAAATTGGTGTTGTTTAAATGATTATTTTTTTAAATTAGATCCTGTGGCTAACTTAGATTGAGATTCGCCCATTGTACATATATATTAATTGACCACTCGAACTTACGACCCGGTAACGGATAATAAAAGTAGATCCACGTCCCCCCTATAGGTACCCGTCGCAGAATCGTAGTTGAAAAAAGGGCTTTATTTTGTGTTCCGGGTTCTTTGGGTCGTGTCTAAATAAAAAACAAAAATTAAAACCCAAATTTTTTAAATTATAATTGGGCCTTTTTTGCACTGGGTAATAGGCCTCAAATGGCTAGCTACACAAGCCTTATTTTTACTAAACGTCTGGTTTATCAAATTCAAACTATATTTGCTTTAAACTTTTCGTTCCCTAATTTCCCTTTGTATTTACATCATTTACAACTAATCCATTTTGACTGAATTAAATTGTTTCTTATGTAACTTAAACTAACCTTTAGCCCTTCACTAGTGTTACGCAATTTTTTTTCGCGAAATCTAAATTCCGTCTCTCTCTCTCTCTCTCTCTATCTCTCTCTCTCTGAAGGATTATATTGTCAATCATTTAAGTTTTTTTTCTTTGGATTTTACCAAATCGCCAAGTAGAAAGCAAAAAAAAACCCTGACCATAAAGCCACCATAAACACATACAATTCTGTTCTTTTATACAACCTTTTTTCATCATTTTATACACCAAATCTTTTACAATTTTGTATTATAGTAATTGATTTTCAATATATATTGGTTTAGATATATGTATGATTTATGTTATATTTTTCCAACTGAAATCGACATAACGTAGTTTTAAGTAATCAGTTTCGTCTTTATACAGCGGCCAATACCAGTGTTCAGTTATTGACCTTGGTAGGGTTTATCTTGTCAGCTGATAGTACATTAAAGGCAGATATCATTCTTCAATATCTACTACTGCAAACTATGTTTATGTTAGATTTATGTTTAAAGTATAATTTAATTTAAAACAAAACGTGTATGATTCAAAATTTACACAATTATTTGACGCTACATTTAACATCACTGTTGTAGCAAACTAAGCCTATAAGCTAGTTAACATTAGGAAATAATCCCAATTAGTTGCTGCAACTTATAACCAAACGCAGTGGCTCACACATCGAGGATAGGAAGTTGATGAAATTTAACTGAAACTTTTTTCTGCACAGACGGTCACAGAAACACCACATTAGATTTCTTAAAATATTAAATTCTTATTTTCTAAATTAATTAAGATTTTCCCCAAATTCAAAACCTTTTTTTCTATTCCTTCGTTTCAAAATTTGGAACCCCCCCACTAACTATTGCCCTTACTCTCCTCTAATATTAATGAGATTTACTTTGCCGTTCCCAAAAAAATAAGGTATATTTAGTTTTGCAATCCGTTATCCCCTAGATTTTCCCATGACACTTCAGTTTTCCGATATACTGGTAAATATTCATATAAAAATTTTTTGTTGTCCCACAATAATCCAATCATTAATAATTCAGTATTACAATGATCGCACGGTCCCCTACTACCCTGGAAGAGCACTCTCTTTCAATTACTGTTCTGGGGAATTTCTGTAGATTAGTAAAATTTCAGAGTGCACGAGACCTTCTGGGTCCGACCTCAATACGTTTCCAGGGGTTTTCCGGCCTCACAGTCCCTGGGTTCAACGCCCTTATTTCATAGATAACCGTCACTCCTCGTTTCCGGTTGCACATGTCGTACTTATTATCGGTACGAACGACTTTTTGAGACGCAGAAATGAACATTAACAGTCCAATTTTGTGTCACTCCTGCGCCTTATTCCTCGGGTGAACCCTGCTGGTTTAATTTCCATTTTTTTTAAACTCAAGTTTTTTCTAAAATTTCCAGTCAAACTCAAAAAAATTCAGTTATTAATGCTTTTATTATTTTCCTAACAACTTTATAGCAGCCAGTGATGTGAGAGTATACGATGAGACCGCAGACCGGTATTTACCGGACATATATTTTTGGAGTGATGGCATCCATTTTTCTCCCTTAGGTAATTCCAGTATATCTAACATTTTAAAATCTCTTTTAGAGGTCAGAGAATATCGGTCCGCCTTGGGATTTCATTAGACCGGTACATCGGTATTTAGGTTTGTTCAACCCGGGTTTTGCGGGTGGACGGAATTTTCGGGCCTAAGTATTCATCAGCTGGTATTACAACCCAAGCACAACCCCCATACACAATTAGGGGTTGTATATAAGAAACTTAAAACTATGTATAGTATACTTAAAACTATGAGATAATCAAATTTTAGGTAAAGTCCCTAAGTTGGTGGAGGAACATATTGTTTTAATGTCGCACGGCAGGAACCTAATGTCATCGATATTTTAAGACAACAAATTGATGTTTCCTCTACATATATTTTTTGGACAAGGGGAAAACTGGATATCAGTGGAGGCAAACATACAAGACAGAGCCTTAAGTACATACAACTCAGTTCTTAGAAACGACCATTAACAACACCTAAAAGAGTTCAACCGATATATAATATGGAGTCAAAGATTAAACAAGTACGCTTGGAGAGAGAAATCTGGTCTAAAGAATATGGCAGCTGAGGAATTTATGTCTATACGTATGCAGAAATGTTTGATCGATGTGCCATCCGGCGTGAATTCTTTGTCGACGTGGATAAGAGTTAAACGCAGATCCTTATGCAGCTAAAGGCAGGGGACCGGAGCGTAAAACAACCCGTCAGCGAAGCTACCACGCTCAGACTTTCCTCAGGAGAGGAACCGCAATGTACAATGCAAGAGTTATAGAAAGAGTTTAGTAGAATCGTTCCTATAATCTTTGGATCCATCTGAACTAAATCCTAAGTCACAACCAAAGAATTATAGAAGGGCCACGGGAGGAAAATGAAAGATTGTCTCGAAATGCGCATCTACTCATTGGGTACAAGCTGCACCTATAAGGACAAACGTCAAAATATTCCATTGATAATACCTAGCAAAATCGTGCACAAAAGAGTAAACATACACAATCTAGGTTTGAAAAACCCTCCGAGTTAACGGTTTGAGAGAACCTAGGAATATATACAATTACATCGAAAAATATATTTTACTTTGTGCAAGATTAAAACTTTACATCGAAAATTTTATTTTACGTTTTGGAAGACTTGCCATTCACACCGAATATTCTATTTTACCCTTTTCGCTAGAAGCTATGTTTTTTTTTTTTTTTCATTTTTGTTCCTTTTCTTTTGCGATGAAGTATGTAAGGGTTGTAATGGTCGTATGATTCATAACTATAAATTCCATTATTGTTGTTACTCTTTATAAATCTTTCATTAAAAAATATACATTATTAGTCGCGAGATTAATGCAATCAAATGAAGAGTGATATTAGAAATATACTGTTCTGTAATAAGCCTCTGATTTATTTATTATTTGTAAATAAGAAAAATTCCAAATTTTATGATGTCTCCTATTGCAATTTTGTCTTGATGGTTAAATAATTCAGATAATATAAAACCAGATTGTGAAGGTTGACCATAAGATGTTATAGCAATGTTATGAACAAAACAATTCCCAATACAATACTGTGAGCTCAACAATCTCCTAATATGTTTTCACAAATTGAGAATATAAAAAGTTTCGACCTAAGCAAACTGTTTACCTTTGGGACTGCATCTGTATCTGAGGGATTTTAGTCTACAATGATATGCCAAAACACTTGGATTTAACTTTCATCTCAATCTCCCCTCCCCTCTCTCGCTCTCTTTCTCTCTCTCTCTCTCTCTCTCTCTCTCTCTCTCTCTCTCTCTCTCTCTCTCTCTCTCTCTCTCTCTCTCTCTCTCTCTCTCTCTCTCTCTCTCTCTCTCTCTCTCTCTCTCTCTCTCTCTCTCTCTCCCCCCTCTCTAACACGGAGATAGGGTTTGCGTAAAATACTTACGCATAAAATTTTATAAGTCGTTCTCTTAATATGGCTTTGTAAATAGCTCTGCATGTGATTTCTACTTATCAAGAGCTACGGCAAATCAGAATTTATTGATATTGCCTTTATATCATTATTAGAAATATAATTCACGTTGTTGTTTAGATTACACTTAAGTAGTCAAAAATAGTTTGTAATCTAGGAATCGGTGTCAACAGAGGCAAAATTCCTATTAATGTATTATGTAGTATAAATCATAAATATCTAAAACGTTTACATTGCGAAAACTTGCAGTTGAGATTACAACTGCTGCACATAGAATAAACACTAGAAACAAACTGTTTTTTTTTTCCATTTTATCTCTGCAATTTTAATTGAAATATTACTATGAAAGGATTAATGTTGTACTCAGTAACAAATAAAATCCGTATTTTTACTCCAATGGTGGAAACATATATATATATATATATATATATATATATATATATATATATATATATGTGTTTAATTTATTTCCTTATTTCCTTATCTATGAAAAACATAAATCTGTTAAATAATTTCTGGTATCCTTGCTTTAATATACATGGTAGAATTTTTAGATTCCAATTCTCTTAATTGTGCATTCTCTTGTACCTAATTTTTTTTTATTATTTGTTTTTTAGTTTTATGTATATTTCCTAACTATTGAAAGTTTATTTAGAACTTGGATACGTTTTTTTCAGGGGTATGTTCAGGGGATCCTTTTTGCTTTTCTCAAAAGAGTATGGAAACGTAATATCCTACAAGTTATTTTTGCAATAGAGAGTTTATTGCCAAGATAGTAATATATGAAAATTATTAAATGTAACATTGATATTTTTAATATAATAATTTTCTAAATATAAAAGTTCTTAATTTGTAGCCTATTATAGTATGTCTGTAATGTTTCACAGTACTATTTATACTATATTATTTACTTGCTAACTACGATATACGTACGTATTCTCTATATATTTGGAATTTGTTATCAATTAAATTAGTAATTGATATTAAAATATCTTATTCCTCTGTCTTGAAATATAAGGACTAATATTGCTATTATTCTTATCTATAGTTATTTCAGGTTGCTCTGCAGGTGTTAATCAACCAACAACCAACTATCTCAAAAAATGAGTGGAAAGATTTGTTTTTGAAGCGGAAACCGTTCTGAAAAAGTACACTCAATTACAACCAGTAAAGAGAAAAAGGGACTGGTATGTGCTGTATTATTCTCTGCTTCAAGTAAACCAAAATCTATTAAATATGTAGAGCTTGAAGCTGGAGTCTCCGAATCTTCAGTACAATAAACTGTAAAGAAAAGCTAAAGTCAATTTAACAAAAGTCAAGATGATCCGGACAGAAGAGTGGAGTTCTGTTCCAGCATAGTTTAGTTTCCAATAATTCACCTGATGGTTTGGGATTAACTTTTCTCTCTCAATAATCTGTGTCAGTCTCTTAAGTATTATCTCTATTATTCTGATTTCATCGAAGAGATAAAGTTTTATTGTTTCTCTAATTTCATAGTATAAGCTGCATTATATTGTAAACCTCAATTTTTTGTTATTAGCTCTCTTCTATTTCGTCAATTATATATATGATTTCATGGTCAGATATATAAAGAGGTTCATTGGGAATAAATAAATTAAAAATTGATTTGCGGTACCAAACATTATATATTTTCTAATTCATAGTTCCCATTTCTATCAATTATTCATAGAATAAACGAGTGCTATTATTTATCCATCAATTTAATTCATTGCCTTTTTTCTCATAGAAAAGCCAATTTTTTTTAATACCATATTACTGTAGTAACATAGTGCAAACATATATGTATTATAAACTAGAACTATGTTCACACCTATATAATTTCTCCAAAGAGACATGGACTAATGAGGTTATAGTTTGATGAAATTGTATGCTACTATGTAATAATATATAATGGTCTTGTTTAGTATTAGAAAAAATGTTTCAAAAATAAAAATCTGTTGTGTATGTGTTATAAATGTATTTAAAGTAGCGTATTAAACGTATATAGTAATTTTGTGGGTAGCATGTGATAGTATTAAGCATCTTTGGGTGACTATTAGTGCTATTCTAAAATGGAAGTTTCATGTTAATAAATTACTAGTTGAAATGTTTTAAAATCTAAGGAAAAAATCATGTTTGTTATATATATATACGTTGTTGGTTTAACAAATCAATTATTTTGCGATATATTCGCTATGGAAAATGATATTGGGTTGGACATAGTAAACAAGAATTTTGCCCTTAATGATCACTCAATAGATATGTATTACTATTTTAGAACTCACGCAAGCCATCGTTTCCGCTTTTTATTAGGCTAGAAATCATACCGTTGAGTGAATATTTATCTATAACGTGTTAAGCATTTGTTTTATAAAGAGTGGTTACATAACTGAAGGTATATATATATATATATATATATATATATATATATATATATATATATGTATTATGATAGCGGAGTAACGACAGACCCAAGCTAAAATACCATTTTAAAGAGATCTTAAAAAGTTTTATTTAAACTAGCCTCTAAATTGTTTCATAAAAATGTCTCTCAAGATAGCAACTAGTAAATCAGTTTTTAATATATTAATGCAACTACAAATTATTCTTTATGTTGAATCAGCTAGGTGTAAATATCATGCAATAACACATAATCTATTGTTTTCGTTTACAGTCATTGTGATTGATATAGGTTACATATAAAAATAGGTCAGTTTCAAATTTTATAGTATGTGTTGGTATAGAAATCACAATAATGTTATTATATATTTTTTTCCCTGGAAATCAAAAACCAAAAGCTAACTTATATTATAACTAGTGATAAAGGGTTGCCTCTTGTTTCTATGTAATTCGTATATCCGTTTCATTAGATACTGAAATTTCTTATTAAGACTTTGATGGTAAAATTTTAGTTTTCGGTGATATAGTTTAGTAAATTATTTTTCGACACATTACTTGGTTTGGTTTCGTAGTTAGAAAGGATATTTCAGTTTGAGTAATAAAATATACGAATGGATATTGTAAATGCACTAAAACTTATGTTTTAAATTGTTAATTACCATACGTTTCGATTGCGTTACATATAATTAAAAACTAACATTAGTCAGTAGTTTATTTCATAATGTGACCGCTTGAATTACTTCTCTCCGTTTTTTATATAATGAAACTTGCAATTTTACCTCTGGAAAGAGATATATTTGTCTGCAGACAGATACTACTGCTTGTCCGCAGTATTACACAGGTATATTCTTTACAGCTTTGTAAACTATTGTCCACCTTGTATTTATATTGTTTATTATTTTAGCAATAATACCTCTTCCCATAATTAGGTAGATCTCTACATATAGTGGATTCTCCAGTTTACCTGTTCTCCCAAATCGACTTTATTCCTTCTTGGGTTTAAACCATTTCTCATTCGGTTTACCTGTTTTAGATCCTCCCTACCAGCCGATAAAATCGGTTACAGTATGTAATATATATATATATATATATATATATATATATATATATATATATATATATATAAGGCAAAAGATGTCAATATATAAGACATTATTTATGATGCACTATTATTGTTGTTATTATTCACTCATACTTTGAAGAACTTTTTTCTTTTTATTTTAATGAAATATTTTGCGTTTTTTATTTTAAATCACTATATTGGTATTTTTATTAACGTATTATTTATTTAATATTGGAGTAGCATTTACAGAGTAGCATATTGTAAAAGCTATTCTATAGGAAATTAATGTGAAAACGATTTAGCTCCAAACAGGATACAATTTATATTCCATTGCTGTACGTTTCTCAACAACTAAGTAGCATAGACAAAACAATCATGTCAATTCTGAACGAAATAAATTTCGATCCTTGGCATTAATTGTGTTTTTACATATATTTTTTAAATATGTAGATCAATTTATTTGCTATAAGATATAAAAGGATTTCTTTTTAACTCTGTTATTAAAAAGAAGAAGAAATTAGTTAAGAAGAGAATTATATGCAATAACATTTTATTTTATTATTATTATTATTATTTTTTATAGAGAAGGAAATATCCATCATGGACCTTTTCTCACCTAGGGCTCTGCCAAGGTTGTGCCGGACTCTTACCAACTAAAAAACCTCCTCTTCACCGCGGGAATCCAGGCTGGGACCGCTTTCGCATAACTTCAGCCTGGCCTCCTGTATCACCTTGTGTTCTGCTATTCTCTGTTATACTAAACCTCTATCTGTTCCACAGTCATCTCTGTTCCAATCATACTTCCTATCGTTTGCTACGCAATACGGATTCGACATATGTCGCCAACACACTAAAATTGTGTCTCGTTTCTATCATCTTTTTCACTGCCGTATTAGGAGTGAACTCTCCGATGATTTCCTCTATGCTTTTTTTCTGACGCTTAAATCGATCACAATGGAAAAAAGGGTGGATCACGTCATCGCTCCTATCCGGTCGACAGTACCTACAGTTAGGTGAGGACACCTTCCCCATGTTATGTAGATACACCCTGAAGTATCCATGTCCTGTCAGGAACTGGGTGAGATAGAAATTAACCTCCCCATGCTTGCGGTAGATCCAGTCCTGAATGTTACCAATCAGCCTCGCAGTCCACCTACCCCCAGTGTCACCAATCCACCACCTCTGCCACGCGGCCATCGTACACTGTCGCGCTCTACTGAAAGCTTCTGCTCTGTCAAGCTCTTTGCATTTTATAAAGATGGCTTTCCTTTCTTGGGCTAGAAGATCGATGGAGATAACTCCAGCGACGACTAACACCGCTGCCTCGGACACAGTCCAGTATGCACTGGCTATTCTTAGTACCACCATCCTCTGCACTGATAACAATCGGGTTTGATACCTCCTTAACTTTGTTGCATCTCCCCATATTTCGGCACCGTACAGCAGAACCGACTGTACCGCAGTTAGTAACAGCCGTCGCTTACTGGACCTCGGCCCTCCTGTATTTGCCATGAGTCTTCCAAGAGACGCAGTTACAGCTGCTGCCTTGTCGCAGGCGCCATGTATATCTTCCCAGAAGGTTGGCTTGTTGTCAAGAGTAACTCCTAAGTACTTTGCAGGTTTTCTTGTGGCCACTACTTTGGATCCAACATGCATCGAAAGAATGGTTGGGATTCTCTTCCTTGTAAGCACCACAATCTCGGTTTTAGGTATTGCCAGTTGCAGACCCCTTTCTCTCATACATTGATTGACTCGGCGCATAACCTGCCTTAGTCTTATCTGGGCCAGGTCGACGTTTCTTGCCGTGATAACAGATGCTACATCTTCTGCATATCCGACTAGATATGTGTCATCCGGCATCTCCATTCTAAGCAACTCGTCATATGAAATATTCCAGAGGTCGGGTCCCAAAATCGAGCCTTGGGCTGCCCCTGCAGTCATTTCCATGGTAAAGTAACCACTCTCACTTTCGCATATGAGCCATCTATCGCTCAAGTAGTTCTTTAGTATGGTCAGGAGATAATCTGGTATGCCGAACGTGTGTTCCAGAGCATTTAACATATCCGACCAGAGAGCCGAACTAAAGGAGTTCTTAACATCAAGCGTTACCAGCAACACGATAGGTCACGCCGCATGGCAGGCATCATCTGCTGCATTTACTTCATCAATTACTTACTGTACGGCACCAATCGTCGAGTGGCATTTTATTTATGGCCTTATCTAGCCTCAGCTTAAGTAATCTCTCCAACAACTTTCCTGTTGTGTCTAACATACACAACGGTCTGTGGGACGATGGGTCATCCGGAGAAGGTCCCTTGCCTTTATTAACAAGGACCAGTTGAGCTACCTTCCATCGGGATTCAAAAACCCCTGCCTTCAGGCAGTCATTAAACATGTTTAAGAGGAGATAATGGTGACTTCGTGCCTCAACTCTCAACACCTCCGATGGTACTCCGTCTGGGCCAGGAGCCCTCCCACACTTAAGCGTCGTTACTGCTTCCACCAACTCAGTCTCTGTAAACAGTGGTGTTTTCGTGCTGGTGGATTGCGTTTTGCCAGGATTGAGCGCTCGAAAATGACCGGGAAATAAACCTTCCACTATCCTCCTTGTCTTGATTTCATTCAGGGGCTGATTCACTCTACACCCGCCAAGCTTACGAGTCACTGGTTTGTATCCCTTACCCCAGGGATCTTGATACACTTCGTCGCATAGTTTTTTCCAGCATTCTTGTTTGCTGGTCCGAATACTTAGAGTAAGAGCTCTCTTAGCTAGCTTATGTTCCATCGAGAGCGCAGCTGCCTCTGGTCTATTGCGTGCTCGCTGCGCTTTCCTTCTCAGCAGAAGACACTTTCTCCTTAGTTCTGCTTTTTCGTCGCTCCACCAGTATGCTTGACGTCTGGGATTCCAAGAGGTCTTACGCGACATGGCAAGATCACAAGCTTGTTTGATGTTGAGCGAGAATTTATCGACAGTTGCCTCTGCTTCTCCACCTTCTGATGTTGCTGGTGATGGTATTGACAATGCACATATGCCAAAGTTGACAGCCTCTATCAGTAGTCTTTCGTCCAACTCTTTCACATTCCACTTTGACAGTACGTTATGCAATAACATTATGTGCTGTTCTTATTGAACCATTATATACGTAAATTTTCAGTATAAAAATATGGTTTATAGAATACATATCTTAATACAAGTCAATTCTATTTCAGAGTGTGGTATATAGATTCTATTGAATACTATAAATTCATGAATTTTACTTCTGTATTGGTAACGCAATAAATCTTATCAAAGGAAAAATAAGGTACATTCAGTAAGACAAATGATTATATTTTAATAATAACTTTCAAATTATGTTTGTTTTTACATTCTACTTCAATGCATAAGTTCTTATGTTAGAATTATTTAAATTTAAATTTATTTTCAATAAAATCTCAATGATGTGAGTACAGAACTACACTCATCATCATCAAATAGGTTACGGACTAAATAGTTTTTTTAAATTTATTTAATTTTGTTTTTCATTGCGATTATCTACACTGAATATTTGAGTACTCTAGTTTCAAGGTCTACTTTTCTAAGTATTTTTGGTTTACCTGTTTAACTAAATTGTTTAAGGAAATAAATTCTCTTTTATTTGAATTTTGATTATATGAAATCGAATTTAGTTACTGATGAAACCGACTTAATTTCCCAAAGTAATAACTGAGTATGCAAATATAAGTTATTAAAAGTGTTTAGATTGGTATATTATATATTATTTTACTAAAAATAATAATCGCAAACCATCTCCTTGAATATTAAACAAAAAATATTGGAATACAGAGAGTATATTGTACCCATTTAAAAATAAAGACAAAGTACATATTTTGTTCAAACTGAACACAATTATATTTAACCAATCTGACTATGAAACTGTCTTGTTAACAATAATTTTCATAAATGGTATGAGATTTATATTGTTAATTTTAGTTGCAGAACGCCAAGTTAACCCTACCTGACCGACACAGTGAGTCACGGTGTCTAATTTCTCCATAATCGTTGTAGAAATGTCAATTACCCACACATAGTTTAGATATTTTGTCGAGTTTAGCTTTTAAAAACAAAAATACAGTATTTTTGTGGGACTCACTGTATTTTTGTTTTAAAAAGCTAAACTCGACAGAATATCTAAACTATGTGTGGGTAATTGACATTTCTACAACGATTATGGAGAAATTAGACACTGTGACTCACTGTGTCGGTCAGGTAGGGTTAACTTGGCGTTCTGCAACTAAAATTAACAATATAAATCTCATACCATTTATGAAAATTATTGTTAACAAGACAGTTTCATAGTCAGATTGGTTAAATATAATTGTGTTCAGTTTGAACAAAATATGTACTTTGTCTTTATTTTTAAATGGGTACAATATACTATCTGTATTCCAATATTTTTTGTTTAATATTCAGGAGATGGTTTGCGATTATTATTTTTAGTAAAATAATATATAATATAAAATTCTAAACACTTTTAATAACTTATATTTGCATACTCAGTTATTACTTTGGGAAATCAAGTCGGTTTCATCAGTAATTAAATTCGATTTTATACAATCAAAATTCAAATAAAAGAGAATTTATTACCTTAAACAATTAAAATCAAAATAACCTGGGACAATTGTCAGGTAATTCTATAAATAAAATTCTAATGTTGGATAAGTATGTAATTTATAAAATTTAATGAGACTTACGTGATAAGTTGATCTTGATTGAACTAGGAGGAGGGTTCTAATAAGATTCAAAGACCATTTATCTTATATTAAATTGAACACGCCATTAAAATCTATTGCGTTGCAGAGTATTTTCTTTCTTCATAATGTAAAAATAATATAATAATGTAACGAATGTATATTGTAGAAATGAATGTTAGTTTATTTTAAAGGTATTAAGAATATCACATTTTTGGATAGTTTCGAAAGTATTTTCATATTTAAAGCTGTAATTATTTTTTGTTGGATTATGATATTGGACTTATTACGAGTTCATCGTTATATTCTATGTTAACCAGGTTATTGACATATTAGGACATGTTAAACATTTTAAGCTTACTTTTTTACTACATATAGTAATGGTTCCTCTTTTATATTTTAATAATAGTTATATTAGAAAACAATGACATATATTTTATAATATATATTTTGTTGTTTGTTGCTTTGCTTTCAGAATTCTTTATTGTGTGTGTTATTTAATAGTAGGTTTAAACGGTACTTCGCTCCTCCCAATCCCTAGTTAGGCAGGAAAATAATCTAATCAATGTTTAGGGAGGGGGAGCAATACGTACGCACGACACTTCATAAAACATTTCACTGGCACATTTAGTTGTCACATTATTGGTTTATATATCTCTAAAGGTGGTAGCTATGTTACCGAAATGTACATAGGAGTTTATTAAACTTGGTAACGGTAATTGTGTTAGTGTTTATTTGGAGTTTTGGGGATTAATTCTTTCATAAATTTGTGCATATAGGCCTACTGTATTTAGAATACAGTATAATAAAATATATTGTGATATTTGAATCAGTTTCGATAAACATCTCTATAAATATGCCTGTACATTTACGGTTATATAATTCTATAAGCTTATAAATATTTACACACAAGTAAAACTACCCCATAATATACAGAAATACCTTTACGTTTGTTTGAATAACCACATAAACTCTCTAACGGTAAACCTTTTCTTGGTTAAGTTGAATGATGTTTTCGGACCCCACTTTTTTTTGGGACGCCGATTTATTCAACGGTTTTTCGTTTGAGAATAAGTTATTTCCACCTACTGGAAGTTTTATAGGCAATCTCGCTTTGTTTGGCCTAGGTGAAATAACTATGTGTCGAATATTCAGTTTTCTGAATATCCTGACTAAAAAAAAAAATAACTTCTACGTTATACTTCCAGTACTTTATATTTGATTCTAGCTCAGTTAGAACACAAGTGAATGATTTTACTTTTTGTAAACCTCTGAGTAGTGAGTACACTGAAACTAACCTTGTAAATTGTTTATTTGTGCTTGCAAATATTTTATGAAATTTCACTGTATCAATTCTTAATCTATAACTCATAAACTATTGGGATATTTGAATACTAGGTGTTTTTTGTAAATAATAAATTTTTTATAAAGCAAATAAAATTTTAATAATTCTTTTTTTAATTTTTTTATTTCAAACATAAAATAAAACTTTTTGGATTTTACTTTCTTCAACAAATACAAAATAATAACTTTCCTTTCAATTTAATAATAATTTCTTAAACTACAAGGCAGAACCAATTATTTACCTAACTATAATTTATTCTAATATTTTATACCCAATTTGATTTAATTAATATTTTAATAAAAGATTTAATTCGAATTTACGATTTAATGAATTTAATTTTTAATTAATAATACAAATATTTTATCTAATCTAACATCCTAAGTAACCCAGTATTTTAAAATAAATTTATTTGAATTTATTTCAGGCAAATTTAATCAGGGACTAACGTATTTACGTTTCTACCGACCTTTTCTCAACTGTCCAGGCGTCGCGACGTTTGATATGAAGTCCGCGAGCGTTGTTTAGCGATGGCAGGCTACAGATGCTCTGCGTGCTGGTTAAGTTGTTTCGTTGATGAAGGTTGATATCTGTAGGGTTGTCTGGAAGAATTTTGGATGAATTTTTAAAGATGGTTGTGGTGATGTGTCTGAAGTCCCGGTTCGGCTATTCTCTCGACGTTAAAGTTGCATGTCCAAGTGGTCGCCTGGTGATGTCCTGGAGTCCTATCCGGAAGCTATACGAATCACTCCATGTATCAGCTGCTATGTAGGTTATGTTACTTCTCCAGAATAATCCAAGTTAGGCCAACTTTGTAATGACTAAGTTGCCACTGACGTTCTTGTAGATTATAGTTGTGTCTATTGCTGCATTCCAAATTAATATCGCAATGACGTATGTTCACACTTGTTATACAAATTATTAGGTTAACTAAGAAAATACATAGCTTTTTGCATACTATGGTATTTTATAAAAAACGAGATCAAGGCTCGATGTGTTCACTTACATCGCAGAAATATCAAGGCTCGCTGTGTTCACTTACATCGAAGAAATATCAAGACTCTCGAGTTTCCCCGAGCAATCGTTTATATAGACTCATCTTCAGCCAGCCCCTTCTACTGTTCCACTCTTATCTCTCTCCGTGCAGTTTTGGCCATTGAAAATCCTTTTCCTTTGTAACTCCTCCAGGGTTTTCCCTATTTTATTGAGAGTGACATTTTTGAATTCAGCTCGTTGTCTTCTTTACACACGAACTCGAGTGATGTTCGTACGATTCTTGGTTCGCGTACACGACCCGCGCCCGTTTTTCCGCGGCGATTTCTCCCGGAAAGTCTTTGTTTTTTGTTTTCCCCGGTTTTTTGTTTTCACTTCTTTATGTCCTTTTGGTTTGTGTTAACTAGCCGGATTTTCTCTTTTTTTCTGCTTCTGGTTGTCTTGCTGTAGGGTTAGGGAGTTAAACGATTTTCTACAAACTTGGGCTTTCCTTTACTCCCGAAACATATTTTAAATACTGGATTATTTTTACATAACTACGTTATCAGCATACTATTTAGCGTTTTGAGTTAATAAAAATTTAAGTTTAACTTTTTATCTTGCTGTAAAGGTGCGAATTCTGTCACCTTTTTCCTTTAATAAAATTTCAAGTTTTTCTTTTTAATTATACATTGCGTTTATAATTACTAAAATTTGTTTTGGTTAGAATTTAAAAAACTTTCTTTTTTATATACTTTTTTATCATTTGAACTTAGTGAATTAACATTAACTTTTTTATTTAACGAAATTTCGCAAAAACTTATTTTACCTTTATTTTAGGCCTTCTTATGAAAAGCCTGAAAAACCTTTTCTTTTTCAATTTAGAGGAATTTTGAATTTCTCCTCATACTTTAATAGTCTGTATTTTACGTAACTTTGTGACTTTATATTATCTAATCCTGCAGTAAATACACCCGCGGTTAGCGTAATGCATTTCCTGAAGATATTTGTTTTTATTTAATTTCTGGATTTTGGCTTCCCGTATTAATTTTTAAGTATTTTTTTCAAGTCCTTATTCCTTTTCGAACAGGCAGGGTCCAAGAGTTTAACTTAGCCAGATAACTACACTCCCGCGTCAACATGATTTTCGTGACCTACATGCGGCTTTAGCCCGCGGTAAGTCCGGACTATTCAAATTTATAAAATTAATTACAAATTCAAAATCCAGGACCTACAACGGGTTGTGTCCGTTGTAAGCTACCCCTCTTAAGATATCTGGTTTGATCGGCTCCGCCATAAAACCAAGATATTGAAAACCACTAAATATAATAATACTCCCCTTTCAAATTTCCTCCTATCTTATTACATTCTTATATCTAGTTCTGCCTTCCTATCCTAACAATTTACAGATTACATATTCATAATTTTTATATATACAATTCATACTATACATTTCATTGTTCTTCTTATTCTGCATAATCTGAAATTACATTTATACAACATGACATGGTATAGATTTCCTTTTGAAATGTTCACTGGGTGAGTTCACTTCCACTGAAAACACATGTTTATACTGTACACAACTTATATAAATACAGGGACACATTTTAATTTGCCTGATAACCAACTAACAATACTTTACTGGATTACATTTTCATACTACTGTTATGTTCCTTGCATTCATATTTCCCGAATTTTTACAATCCGAGTTTTTTGTACGTTTTATTTTACATTACCCTTTTTTATTATTTATTTTTTATTTGCCTTTGTGGTTTCAATTACAATAATTGAGAGTTTTTTAATTAATTAATTGTTTATTTGTTTAAGTTTTTTTTTTCTAAGTTTTTCCTAGTTTATTAGTTAAACTTCTTTCTTCCAGAATCCTAACTACTCCGATTCTCCTAACAACTTTTACGCATAATTATTTTCTGGTAATTAATATGCAACCCCTATACACCCCTGACTCGTGTATTAGGCCATTCCAGGCACCTGATTTGTTCGTAGGTTATATTCAAACGTTTTCTTCCTGGATCTGTATTACTATTTAATTTAAAACTAGCAAACACATTAGCATGTAAGATAGAAATACTTAGGCCTTTCAATCAATTGAGATGCGTTGAGTTGTTTATTTATGCCTACTTCCTTCATTTTAGTCTTCTCAGTCTGCCGTGTTCCCTCTCTCCACTTCCGTCGACCTTGAACTTCCCTTGACTTTAGTTCAGCTGTGTTGCAAACCGTCCCATCCTAGCCTACTTCAGTTCCTGTCCTTTTCTGTCTTCATTCATTGCGTGTTTACTAATTCATAATGTTTACATTTGATATCTGTCTTCACTCCTTGTCTAAGTCCACACAGCTGACTTTCAATTTGGCCTACTTTCTCTTTGTACCGTACATGTTTCCTACTAAATTTAGTTTTATTTACAACAGAAATATCAGTGTTTTTAAATCTGACTTTAGACATTCTTCCACGCACTTTTGACAGTTGATTGTAGTCACGCGTGTCTGTTCCTCCTACAGATATTAATTCTTCTTGTGATTGTTTATTATTATACTTTTTATTGTTAATCGAGTGGTCGGAATATTTACAGTGTAGTGCAGTGCTTGACTTCGCCTGATTTGGATTACAACGCTTATTTGGATATTTACAGTTTCGGCTACTTTGGCTGCGTCGCGACGCGTAGTTCGTAACTGGATATTTTTCACCACTATACCTAACTTTAATTGGTACATTAATCTTTTTTAATGCCCTATTACGCGAAATTTCGTCCTTGGCTTCTTTAGATAGCATCTTAGGTACGATTAAATTTTTGGATTTTTGCCCCTTCCTTCGTTGAACAGATAACCCCTTCGGTATCATTTGATCCAACCCTTCTTCGTTTTGTATCCTAACCTTATCAATATTCCTAGCTGTTGTGTCCGGCTTCCTGTCTTGACTCATGCTACAATTCCCTTCCATTACATCGTTGATGCCCGTTCTTACTATTTCCGGTACATTAACGATTTCAGCTTTGTTTACTAACTCATTTATGCTAATTTCATTTTCATTTAACTTATTAGTTCGGAGTTTAGTATTTATCGCCTCGATTTTGTCGGATTTAATTACCTCCGATTTAATTAAATTTATTGATTTATTGTTTTTATAGTATTGGGAATTAATATTAAAACATTTTCCCTTTAAACGTGTTATTGCAACTTTTTTGTCAATAAACGGGATTTTAATATTATCCTGACCTATTTTAAACATTGCAAATTTTTCTTGCATGTTTATTTTGGCTTGTAAATTATATAAAAGGTCACATCCCATAATTATCCTAGATTTTAGACCTTTTACTACCAAAAATTGTAGATCTACGCATTTATCTAACAGTTTAATTTCAATTAGGACTTGCTTGTTAATTTTTTGCACCTTCCCTTTTAATGCCCCAATTATTTCTAGGTACGCTACCGGTAATTCAAAGATTTTTACATCTTCCGATTTTAATTGATCGAGGTAATCCTGTTGGATAACGCTTACTTCAGCTCCTGTGTCAATCTCAAGGTAACCGGTACTTGTTCCAAGTTCGACTGGAATCGAGGGTATTTCTTCTATGGGTTTTTCAGTTTTAATTGGCTCGTCCTTATTATCTAGCAAGTCTTCTCTAATATTGACATTTAAACTACCTAATTGTTTAGGTTGATATTCGCGCTCCTTTTCGACGACATTTTCGCCTACTTCAGGTTCGATCCTACTACAAGGAGTAACTTTTTTATTTCCTAACTTTTTAGTATTTACCTGCACTTTAACTTTTTTAACTTTAATCTTTTGCTTTATTGTTTTTTCTACAGCTCTGTCATTCCGAAAACATCCATCCTTTGGCAGAACCTCACTTATTAGTTTTTTTTCTGCTGGTTAGGATTTGAGTTGAAAGGACGTGGTTTATTGGAACTTGGGTGATTAGAGTTATTCGGGTTTTGAGCATAGGATCTTTGGATAGGGGGGTTATTTCTAGGTGTGAAATTTTGCCTATTTTGCGTGTCTTGAGCGTCCTGGGGTCTGCCTCGCCGATTTTCCTCTATCATATCGACATAGTTTAAAAAGTTTATCGCATCTTGAATCGTTTCACTAGGCTTACCTATGCTTGCTAGCCTAATTTGTTCGCTAAAGTGTTGCATTACTGTGAATACTAGGAAACCTTCAGATAAGGGGGGATCTAAATCTCGAGCTTTATTTACTACCATACAGAAATATTCTGTTCTACTAGCATTCCCCTTCTCTACATACTTATTGTTTTCGATATAATTTCTGATCGCTTTTTGTTTTTGTAGCGACCAGTAATTATTTAAAAATGATTCCTTAAATTCGGCATACTTCATCTCTTCGCGGTTTGTTATGTTAAACCATTCGAGTGCATAACCTTTAAGATGGCGTCTAATGAATTTAATCTTCTCCCTATCTTCTAAATATGGATTCAACTCGTCCATTAACCCTTCTATGTCCCTTAAAAATTGTTTAGGTCTTTCTTTACTGTTTCCCCAAAATTCAATTTTAGTTGCTTCGCTCTCATAACGCGGCATCATTATTCCTACACTCCTACTACCACCTCCCTGACTCAACACGTCTCCTATTTTCTTTTCGACGCGTTGCACCCGACTTTCCATTGTTTTGAAGCCCTCATCTACTGTGTTCTTCATGGTGCTCGTCGTTTCTTCCAGAAAATGGATCGTTCCTTCAATTTTCGCATATTTCTCTTCCACCTTGGTCTGTTGTTCCTTACACCTCACGCTTTCTTCCTCCAGGCTTCGTTCCAGGTCTCCCAGCTTTCCAGAGATTAAGTGGTATAATTCTTTTTGTTCCTTCTCTCGCTTTAACCTTTCTGCCTCCTTTTCTTCCCGGATTTTTTCATCCTTGAGCCGTCTTCTTTCCTCTTTTCTTTCCAGTTCTTCCTGATCTTTCTTCGCCCTTTCTTCTTTATCTTTTTTATATTGTTCGAAGAACTCTTTCATTGCCTTATCCGCCATTTTAACTTTTGCTTTTTTATACTATTTTAATTTGATTTAATTGTTTTTATTTATTTAATTTTGTTTTGATCTGTAGCGTCGGAAAACTCCAAATTATTTTTAATTTATTTTTACTCCAATCTTTTTAGGCCTACACCCCCTAATTTTCCGATTTTACTACGACAAATGTAATTTATTGGTTAATTAATTTTAATGTTTTAATTTCCTCTCTCCCCCTCTGAACCTTAATACGACACGAACCCGGGAAATACTTCAGACGTGGAAAATAGCAGTAGTATGGCTTAATATTAAACACAATTCTAAAGCTAATATACACAGTTTCAAGCACAAATAAATTTATGTTAGTTTTTTGACTGAATTTTACTTTTGGTTAATTTTTTAACCACAAGTGAAATCGAGCCAACACCGAAGGGCGCCAACTCTCTAACGGTAAACCTTTTCTTGGTTAAGTTGAATGATGTTTTCGGACCCCACTTTTTTTTGGGACGCCGATTTATTCAACGGTTTTTCGTTTGAGAATAAGTTATTTCCACCTACTGGAAGTTTTATAGGCAATCTCGCTTTGTTTGGCCTAGGTGAAATAACTATGTGTCGAATATTCAGTTTTCTGAATATCCTGACTAAAAAAAAAAAATAACTTCTACGTTATACTTCCAGTACTTTATATTTGATTCTAGCTCAGTTAGAACACAAGTGAATGATTTTACTTTTTGTAAACCTCTGAGTAGTGAGTACACTGAAACTAACCTTGTAAATTGTTTATTTGTGCTTGCAAATATTTTATGAAATTTCACTGTATCAATTCTTAATCTATAACTCATAAACTATTGGGATATTTGAATACTAGGTGTTTTTTGTAAATAATAAATTTTTTATAAAGCAAATAAAATTTTAATAATTCTTTTTTTAATTTTTTTATTTCAAACATAAAATAAAACTTTTTGGATTTTACTTTCTTCAACAAATACAAAATAATAACTTTCCTTTCAATTTAATAATAATTTCCTAAACTACAAGGCAGAACCAATTATTTACCTAACTATAATTTATTCTAATATTTTATACCCAATTTGATTTAATTAATATTTTAATAAAAGATTTAATTCGAATTTACGATTTAATGAATTTAATTTTTAATTAATAATACAAATATTTTATCTAATCTAACATCCTAAGTAACCCAGTATTTTAAAATAAATTTATTTGAATTTATTTCAGGCAAATTTAATCAGGGACTAACGTATTTACGTTTCTACCGACCTTTTCTCAACTGTCCAGGCGTCGCACAGTGGAGTATTCGACCTCCAAACGTGGCCAAAATTATTTTTTAAGTGATTTTAATTTTTAATCGAATTTAATAATATTTAGTGTACTTTTTACGCAAAAGCTCTGATATTAAACTACTTTTCGCATACTTTGATGCTTTTCAAACACATATTTTTTTAATTATTATTATTTATTTTTTTTACATAAAAAATTATGTGTTTGAAAAGCATTAACGTTGTAAAACAGTTTTAATAATAAATTTTTAGTTTTATGTGCTTACAAAAAAGGCATAAAAGACAAAAAGATACTAAAATAATATTGTTGTATTTATAAATATTTACAGGTGGGAAAAAACATCTTAATAACATTGTAATATTTTACATTTTATAGTAACATTTTCAAATAAATTGAAATTAAAGTCATAATGGTACATTTGACCTATTTTACTGTGTTTTGTGCGCGAAGCTAATCAGATTCTTCAAAGTCTATTTCCTTTTCTTCTCCATCATCTTCTTTGTCATCTAGATCCTCATCTTCTTCTGAGTCGTAGACAGATTGCTCGGGAAGGAGAAGCTTCAGTGTTTCACTTGAAAATGGCTGACTTTTTTTTCTTGATTTCGAACGTGAGCAGCTTAACGGAGGATCACTGCTCAAAAGCAGTCTATTGAGGACATCTCTGTTGCATACTTCCCTGTTGGACTTAAAATACCTTAATAAGCGAGTGAGTGAGCCTTGCTGGTCACCGGGGCAGTTCGTCATAACAGCTACTCTTCTTTCCATGAACTGGAGATTGTCCTCTATTGTTCGTTCGGGAGATTCTTTGAAAAAGTTGTAAAGCGACCTTCTAGTATACTCAACTTCCATCTTCAAAATCTGAAAAGCAATCAATAATAATAATAACACACTCCTAGGTTAAACAAGAATATTGGGTAGTTATTGGCTTATGAAATTGAGTAAAAAAAGTTACTTATTTAAAACGTATTACATAATTGCAACACCCAGCTGCATTGCTGACGTGTAAGTGTGAATTTCCTAATCTCTTCATATTATGTGTTTTTATTAAAGTTATACTTAAAGTTTATATACTAAATGTTAACTATGAAATTGAATTAATATTTAATTACAGTAATAATTAATTTTGTCTAATAAAAGAACAAAATAAGTTATAAGAGGACAAAGGTAATCCATTAACAGATTCTATGGGATCATAAATGTGTCACATACCGTACTTTTTAATGACTTTGGTACCCAATGATTTAAAAAAAGTCTTATACATAATTTAATAAAATTCTTCACGTATAAATATAGTTATGAATGAAGGCACAAGACATGTTCTAGATGTCATGATCAGTGCTCATTTTGCACTATCAGGTCTGAGTTTGCTCAAAAATATCTAATTTTCTTCCTATGGAAATTAGCTAATTTTTTATATGAATACACAAATATAAGTTAACATGTAATAACACACATAAAACTACACACATAAAAATAACAGAGTGCATAAAAGTGTATTAGGTTAATGTTTTACTAGAGAAAATATTGAATAGTCAGATCATCAAAATCAAGTACTTTTTCGTAGATAAAAAACATTGAATTAAAAAAAAATCACAAATAAAAATGGCACATATATGCGCAAATTATTTTCTTTCCATTGGTCTTACCTGAGCATGAATGTTCAGATTCTGGTAAAAGAAGTGCCCGACAGTGCCTGACACACCTTCATAAAGCTTATTAAAATTTGAATTTGAGAAAAAAATACAAATTCTTAAGGCTTTTTGTACTTAAGCAATTTTTTTAAACTGGAATTTAGAAATATATAACTAACCAAGATTAATGTAATTAAAGAACTTACCTTAAATAACAGGTGTACGAAGTTTAAATGAGATTCGTCAATAAATGGTCAAACTAAAAATATATTACAAAACCATGCAATTGAGCAATTAATTCAAAAAGTCACGTCCACAACAAGCAGTGACTGATGTTCAACTGGCTGTAGGTCGCACCGTATGTGACTCAGACGCCCGAGGTAGACGTAGTCAGACGCGCCAGTTAGTCACCTTTACGGCGATATAACTTTTACATCTATTGAGCAAATTAAAATTTTTGCCTTTTTGGCCATGATTTGCGTACAAATACTCCACTGTGCGTCGCGACGTTTGATATGAAGTCCGCGAGCGTTGTTTAGCGATGGCAGGCTACAGATGCTCTGCGTGCTGGTTAAGTTGTTTCGTTGATGAAGGTTGATCCCTGTAGGGTTGTCTGGAAGAATTTTGGATGAATTTTTAAAGATGGTTGTGGTGATGTGTCTGAAGTCCCGGTTCGGCTATTCTCTCGACGTTAAAGTTGCATGTCCAAGTGGTCGCCTGGTGATGTCCTGGAGTCCTATCCGGAAGCTATACGAATCACTCCATGTATCAGCTGCTATGTAGGTTATGTTACTTCTCCAGAATAATCCAAGTTAGGCCAACTTTGTAATGACTAAGTTGCCACTGACGTTCTTGTAGATTATAGTTGTGTCTATTGCTGCATTCCAAATTAATATCGCAATGACGTATGTTCACACTTGTTATACAAATTATTAGGTTAACTAAGAAAATACATAGCTTTTTGCATACTATGGTATTTTATAAAAAACGAGATCAAGGCTCGATGTGTTCACTTACATCGCAGAAATATCAAGGCTCGCTGTGTTCACTTACATCGAAGAAATATCAAGACTCTCGAGTTTCCCCGAGCAATCGTTTATATAGACTCATCTTCAGCCAGCCCCTTCTACTGTTCCACTCTTATCTCTCTCCGTGCAGTTTTGGCCATTGAAAATCCTTTTCCTTTGTAACTCCTCCAGGGTTTTCCCTATTTTATTGAGAGTGACATTTTTGAATTCAGCTCGTTGTCTTCTTTACACACGAACTCGAGTGATGTTCGTACGATTCTTGGTTCGCGTACACGACCCGCGCCCGTTTTTCCGCGGCGATTTCTCCCGGAAAGTCTTTGTTTTTTGTTTTCCCCGGTTTTTTGTTTTCACTTCTTTATGTCCTTTTGGTTTGTGTTAACTAGCCGGATTTTCTCTTTTTTTCTGCTTCTGGTTGTCTTGCTGTAGGGTTAGGGAGTTAAACGATTTTCTACAAACTTGGGCTTTCCTTTACTCCCGAAACATATTTTAAATACTGGATTATTTTTACATAACTACGTTATCAGCATACTATTTAGCGTTTTGAGTTAATAAAAATTTAAGTTTAACTTTTTATCTTGCTGTAAAGGTGCGAATTCTGTCACCTTTTTCCTTTAATAAAATTTCAAGTTTTTCTTTTTAATTATACATTGCGTTTATAATTACTAAAATTTGTTTTGGTTAGAATTTAAAAAACTTTCTTTTTTATATACTTTTTTATCATTTGAACTTAGTGAATTAACATTAACTTTTTTATTTAACGAAATTTCGCAAAAACTTATTTTACCTTTATTTTAGGCCTTCTTATGAAAAGCCTGAAAAACCTTTTCTTTTTCAATTTAGAGGAATTTTGAATTTCTCCTCATACTTTAATAGTCTGTATTTTACGTAACTTTGTGACTTTATATTATCTAATCTTGCAGTAAATACACCCGCGGTTAGCGTAATGCATTTCCTGAAGATATTTGTTTTTATTTAATTTCTGGATTTTGGCTTCCCGTATTAATTTTTAAGTATTTTTTTCAAGTCCTTATTCCTTTTCGAACAGGCAGGGTCCAAGAGTTTAACTTAGCCAGATAACTACACTCCCGCGTCAACATGATTTTCGTGACCTACATGCGGCTTTAGCCCGCGGTAAGTCCGGACTATTCAAATTTATAAAATTAATTACAAATTCAAAATCCAGGACCTACAACGGGTTGTGTCCGTTGTAGTTCATATGTAAACGCGTAGAATTGCTATAGCAATAAACTATTGACAAAATTTAATTTGTGTTTTAAAGAAATTCTCTGAACAAAAAAATCCATCCATCACTGCTGTCGTCTTCATTACAAATTGTATGTAATTGCTTGACAGTTACAAACTAACATGTCTAATCAATTTATTAAAAATAAGAATATGATTAAAACTAACAGGCAGTAAATATTACGTTTCAAACCACCAACAATAAAGTGTTATATAAAGAACAGACTGATAATCAATTGGTTAACACATTTGTAAATTTATTTGTTTTGAAGTCATATCTAGATATATAAATAATTGTGTATATAAGTTCTGAAGATGCTTGAACAAATATAATTGTTTTGTTTTTATTAATATCTAAATTAATATCTACCTTATATCTATGTATAAAATTAAATATCAATGAATTCTGATACCAATCGTATATACGAGTATTCTAAAACCAATAGTAATCTAAATTAAAATGCTTTAAATAATAAATACAGTTAAAAATTTAAGACAATTAACTGTAATTATGCATCAAATTTGAAATAATTCTTTTTCAATGGAAGTACTTTTATTAGTTTTGTTTTGTTTGGGGGGGGGGCGGTTGTATCACGACAATTTAAGAACAGAAGAATTGCTTATTGGAATTTTTTATTTTTTTTCAATTCTGTTGCGAGAAGGTGAAATATTTATTTACATTTTTATTTTAAACTTTTAAATAAATCATTCTATCATATTTTTTAAATTGTGTGAATAAACATACAAGAAAGATAGTTTTTGTTAATGAGAAATTATTTTACTAATCGATTTGTTTTTCCCAAAAGATATACATGAAACAGAACAGACACTATTACGATAAATAATAATATTAATACAGTTGGTTGGTATGTTTAGGTTTCTGTTTCTGTCAAATAAAGTACAAAAGTAAGTACTCTCTGTTTTTTCTCTAAAGGTGGAATCCGATATGTATAAAACAAATTAATAATTAATTATTACAAATCGAGTGTCAATTTCTATTTATGATTTTTTTTGTTTAATGTATTATCTACATATATTTGTGTGCTAGTGTGTGCACAAATATTAATATAAGTTTATATAATAAATATACATATATAGTTATACTTTCTTTAGGTTACAATATTGACCATTAATATAATTGTCATCTTAAATTGTCCTATATATGGATGTATTGTATTTTCCTTAGCCTTGTTACCAACCATATTCTATTAAAAAATAAAGTAGAAATTGAATATTACCATCTTTCATATTGGGTATGGATACCGTTTTAGGAATTTGTATATCTCATATTCTGTATCTTTAACAAATTGAATAATATAAAAAAAAGGTTTTATTCATATCTAATTAGAAAAATACCAGGATTTTTTTTAAAGATGTATGATTCAAACCTAAGGATAATTTATACCAAGTTATAATAAAGGATATTAACATATTCTTTATTATTAACGAGCTATTTTTTATAATAAAATGAATTTCATATGATAATTAAATTTACCTCAGACAGGTAATGTAGCATGTCATGTTAAATTCAACGTATAATTTGAGAGGGTTAAAACGTACACCAATTATTAGTGAGTGAAATATTGCATGATGATTCACAATTTAAAATAAAAATGAGTGTTGGTTCTCATGTTACAAAATGGAGATACCCAATAAACTTGAATTTGTGTACAACAGCAAAAGATTTAAGATACCTATCGATGTTATACTCGCGTTTTTACACCAATAATAATTAATTCATTGTTGTTTTTACTACACAATAATTTATAATCTAACTGTGCTGTATATTATGTTTTCCACATTATAAATATTGTGACTTTCTTGAATAACTTGTAATTATTCCATAGAAACTGTCAACATTTCAGGCAGAAAAACACAGATGTTCTGGATAAATAACCTAAGATATTCAGGTATACCTCATCCAAAAAAATCTAAAAAGTCTTGTTCACGCCTTAAAAAAACATAATTCATAGTGATATATGTATTTATCTTTTCATGGTTGCTCATCGATCATTCATATTTTATAAGTAGATTTTGCATAGTACAGTTTTCCATTGATGAGCACTAAAACTATGTCCAATAATTACCTGGTTGGTAGACTTGCACTACAATTTAGTGTGTCCTCTTATAATTATCCTAGCTTGACCACAATCGGTCATTGTATCTAGGTAGCCTAATTATTTCGTGCTGTTACTACAAATAATCCCTGAAGTTAGACAATATCAGGTTATTGGGGTAATTGATAGTCTATTCTTATATCAAAAAGAATTATTATTTGTCAAATGCTATAACATTTGCATTTGGAATTATTATTTTCCTTTGTACATCAATACTTTCTCAAAACCCATTGAGTCCGTGAATTTTATTATTTTCCTCATAATAAATTTCAGTATACATTTAATTTAATTTATTTATTCGTCACATTTGTGGTTTTCAGTACGAGAGCTGGGTCATAACTGAAGTTAAGTTATGATTACTGAAATAAATAAAGTTAAATAGCGGTTTACAACTATTTTAGTTTAGGGCAAGATATCGACCTGTAATTTGTACAGTTTTTCATTACTGAATATGAGCTTTACGAAGAAGGGGCATTCGATATGGGTTTCCAGTTACGATTCTTGAGTAGCTTCCTAAACCCCCGGTTTTGTGAAACGGGTTAAAATATCTCATTTGCCATAAAGTAGTCTATTATCACCAGAGGTCACACATAAAGTGCCTTTTTATATCTTTTTTGAGGTTTCCTAGTTATTGAACCAGTCCGTGACTTTTGTGACACACGATATAATTTAAAATGAAGTCATACAAATATGAGTCATGTATCATTTCCATTGAATAATTTAAAATTGGACATTATGAAACAGTTTCAATAACTATTTTAGAAGAATTATTTAGCTTATTTTCTTCACATTGTAACTTTCAATATGTGTTAAAGCATGGATTCTTTTATAATCATTCCTAATTAAAATAACAACAAATTAATAATTAGATTTAGTTAGAAAGTTTTTGTTGTATATTGAGTCTGTGCACAAGTAGAAGTAAATTTTATTTCAAAAAGAATTGCTGTCTAAAGGACACAATAAGCGTAAAGCCTTGCCTTGTCATAAATCTGTGTTTATTGAACTTCGTGATCCGAATCACAAAACACGCCCTTATGCCTTTTCGCCGTTACTCTATGTTATGTTGATTCTTTTACTTGGTGCCACACATAACAATCATCATCCGTTATTATTTTCATAACTAAAAAATCCAATTTATTATAACAAAAACAAGGTATGTTTATTTTATTAGTCAATTAAAAACAAAAGTGTATTTCGTAAAATATATTGCAGTTTTTTCTCCATAAAAGAAAGAATGATATCCTGATGTTACATAAATTTTCTCTAATATAATGATATACTAGTTGTGTTATTGCACTTACTTTGTATTATAACAGGTATAAATTTGTATATTAACATTCGATAAGTCAACAACAATATAACAAGTTAGCAATAATATGGCTAAATTTGTATACAATTTTTTTTACTTTTAAGTTCTATAACAATTAATCCATCATTATTAATATGGGAGCAGGTGATTAGGAGCTTCCGCTACTTTACTTAAAATACTATATGATAATTGCAATGGATTATTTAAATATCTGTCAGATATTTTATCATGTTTGCACGGTTATATATATATATATATATATAGTTTAAGGCGAAATATATTTGATCATTAAGTAATATGGAGGTGTTTTAGTAAAGTTTGAATAGATGATAATGATTCAGTATTTATGATTTTTTATTTCTTACTGACCTGTGAAGTTTTAAATGTTGTCTTTTATGGTTTAATATGTGTGGTTGGTAGATATTGTAATACATCCTTTTGTAATTTTTGAAATATTGCCATGAGAACATATGGTCTAAAAGAAATTATGCGATTGGTTGAATGATAAATATGGGATTATGTGATAGGTTTAAATTCGGGATATGTAACGATTCGAGTCAATTTAAAGTCTAGAGAAATGTTAAAAATAAAAATAAAATGAATTGACAAATATAACCAGAAGAATATATTGTAATATAAAAATGTTGAGGTTTAATGTAGAATTACAAATTGAATAGAATTTTTTGTATATATGATGTGAAATACTAGTTATCAAGCGGAAGTAAAATCGTGTTAGAAAAGCATGGTTTTGTGCAAAGGTTTGTGATTGTGAGTCAATCACAAGGCAGCGTCTGAAGTAGACGGATGTATTTTCGTTAGTGAGAAAGTTATTTGGAGAACAATGTAATTTGAATTAAAATGTCTTTTGTAGTGAAAATTATATAGATAACTAATAGATTACAAACGTATGAACTATAAAGTGAACGGTACAAAGTTGAAAAGAGGTGTCTGGAGCAGACGGACTTGTTAACGGTTTGGTGAAGGTTTTACGTGGAACAATGTAAATTGTGAAAGCGACGTTTTGAAGTGAAATAGAGACATGTAAGTTAAAGAATAGACATGATTGAATAATAAAAAGTAATGTTGACATTCCAAAAATGAATTGCTTAAACAGTAGAGATGAGTTGTATATTAACAAAGGCAAAATGAACTATAAAAATGGCGGTAAGTGATGCGGCCTAAATGTCCTCTTACTACGTGACGATATTTGACCGGGTATTAACTATTTGTGAAGTGTTTTATAGACAAAAAATATAATAAACACTAAATTAAAAGAAACCTTGGTTTGAATAATGTAAAATTTTGGATGAATGCTATTAATCCTACATCAGGACGTGCTACAAGGTGGCGGGAGTTTAACAGCAGAGAGAGAGACGACTCTTAACAACAAAAGAGAGACGACTCAGCATTTCCTCAAGGAAAAATCAGGACCTACAAGCGGACTGGTAAAATGTATAAAAAACAATTCTAATCAAACATTGTAAAAATATTTAAATTATAATTGTTTTTGATAAAAAATATTAATTTTAGGATTCATTAAATTAGAAGTTTTTGTTGTTTTTAAAATAATAAAATCTGATGCTTCGACATAAAATATGTCTATTTCAACGACATAAAGTTTACTAGAATAAAATAATTTCAAAGATTTTATAGCAGATAAGACAAATCTGTCTTATTACGTAAATAATTTTCTATGATTTGCAACCATACAAATAAATTCATTTATTTTAATTTTAATTTTCTTAAAAAGTAGAAATAAACCTAATTTGAAGTAGGATGTTTAATGTAGAGAATTTATAATCAACTTATGTATAATCCATGGGTAAATAAATATGTTCAGTTTCAGAAAACCAAAAAGAACTTCTAATCTTCCTTAACTGTCTAATCTAACTTTCTTAACTAATCTAACTTAACCCGGAGTAACTCTTAAATTCAATTAAAATTTAAATTTAAAAAAACAATAATTTGGTAAGCAAAGGATTACCTGGTGCCCAATATAATTAAACATTAGCTTAATTTTTTTTTCTTAAAATAAATTTAATTGAACACCTTTCTATTTAATATTACCTCAATATTTGATGGTCGGCATATGTTGAAGTTATAAAGGCTGTACTAATATGTTAAGTTGTTTTCTATAGAGTATATTATAAATTCTACCGATCTTTACAAAATAATTGTTTTTTTCCAGATCACTGCATAATAATTTATGGACTTCACTGCTGGAATATGGGTCTATGTTAGAATCTTTTTGTTTTAAAGACATTAAATATGCTAGATATACTATGTGTCACCTTGTATCTCTCCCTTAGGTGTATATTCCGTATAGCGTGTTCTAGGTTGTGATTGTACAGTGTCGCCTAATAATATATTTTAATATAATTGGTGGTGTTATTTATAAAGTATTATTTAGTATTTTCTTTTTGTGATTGGTGATGGATTTATTTCTTATAGAATAGTGTCAACATTAAATTTAACTTGGAACCTATTATGATTCATTTAGACGTTTAATGCTCAATGCAAGTTTAACGTTTAACTGCAGATAAATGAGACGTTTAATTGCATACAATAAGGCAATTATATGCGGTTAATTTTTGAGACATTAGTTGGTTAGATGAGGCGTGTATATTATGGATTTTTGAAGTGAGTTTTCTGTATATTAAAAATATCATATTCATTCCGTTAAGTTATTTTATTTTGTACTTATTGGTGTATATGTTATTCTCTGATACAGATTTATATTTTTAATATATTTTTAACAACATTAACTTATAATATCTAAATAATTAAAAATACGATACAGCAATATGCCACTTGTACAACTTGTACATAGTGACAACAGATAAACCAGTTGCAAACAATGTACTTCATACCACAATATGTGTTCAAGTATACACCTTGTTTGACAGAATGACACTTGAACACAGTGCTGTGTTTAGTTTATAACCCTTAACTTTCATGTCCAATTCGTTTCTCTTGCAAACGTCATGTAATCTGAGCATCATGCAGATATTGATTAAATTAGGTAAGACATAGTTTTGAAGATTCTGATATAAATTAGTAAACTTATATTACAAAAAAACATTTAATAAATTTAGTTTAAAATGGCATAAAAAACCACATAAATATAAAATCTCTTTCCAGTTGTAATAAATGTTTGGATAACAAACAAAGAAACTTCATTCATTCATCTTTTACAAACCATTGTAATGCTAAGTGGCACAAGTTCCTACAATACATCATCTAATTGAATTCCTAAGGAACTCTTATATACAATGTTTCTATTTTCGAGTGATAAATATGTGTTATTAAAAGACAGTAAATGTTTAACAGCACGTTCTTTATTTCATTCTTTTTTATTTCATTCATCTTATATTGATATAGTTTGTTGTAATACTAGCTTATATATACCAATTTCCAATTATATATTACTAAGCAAATTTTCAAATTATTACTTAAATAACTATTATGGCTCAAAATTTATAATCCAAATTACTTCTTAAAAAATGCATTAGTTTCTTTCTGTTAAATGTATATATGGTTCAAACCATGACTGCCTTTAAAAAATATTTCGATTTCACATTTTTTATTTTTTTATTTAACAATATACACCTTCATCGGAATAAAATTATTGATTACCTTTTAAACTTCATTTTAAACTGGAACTAGTAGTCACTAGTTCTAATTAATAGTGTGAGCGCTGATTTTATAAAAAAATTTCTTAGAAATAATAATCCAGTTTAAAGTTATTTTTGAAAAAATACCAAATTATGATATTATTATAAACCAAAAGTAACAAAAATCCACTTTCTTCTGAGAAAGCGAACACACACACACACACACACACACACACACACACACACACACACACACACACACACACACACACACACACACACACACACACACACACACACACACACACACACACACACATATATATATATATATTTATATATTATTTTGGGAGTTTGCATTTTAACAAATAAATATTAAACAATTATCAATCTAATTGAAAACAGAATCCACAAATTATAATGACTTATTTTTACACATAGAATTCGCAAATATATCCTCATACTGGGATTTGTTACGTTTCGAGTTTTTGTTGTTGTTGTT
This sequence comes from Aphrophora alni, assembly GCA_963513935.1. NCBI lineage: Eukaryota > Metazoa > Arthropoda > Insecta > Hemiptera > Aphrophoridae > Aphrophora > Aphrophora alni. The sequence continues at coordinate 55,090,034 of OY740774.1, forward strand.
GATGTGAACTAAACTAACTTTTCACTGATTCTAATTTTCGTTTACAATCAATGTTCACATCAATTCATTTACAGTGAAATTCAAATTTTATTTTTTGGTTGAAATTCGACTAAGTTTGAACTGCTGTTGTTGGTCCGCTTTTCGATTAACAGTTGAAATTAAAAGATCTTATATTCATTACAATCTGAGTATTGGGATCCTACTGACTGCGCCAATTACTTTTCGTTTCTGTGGAACTTTAGTTAAAATATATATATATATATATATATATATATATATATATATATATATATATATATATATATATAAGTTATAGTTTTTCTTGTGAAAAACGTGTTTTTAAAAAATGCTTTATTTATTAAAAACAATAACAGATTTTACAATAATAACAAATTACAATAATTATTATTATTGGAGAGAACTTGTAACATGATGTTCACTCACTGGTTACCAGACAGACTCTGTTCTTACATTGTTTCTTAACATTAAAGGTAAACTATGGTCTAAGCCTATTCCTAAGAACTGCAACTGCAGTTTTGTTGATTAGTAATCATAATTCCTACAGCTACATATATGACAAAGGTTTTGTCATATATTACTTATGTAATATTTAGTTAATTTAGTAAATATATATTACAACCAAAAAACTCAACTTTTTCACGAGCTAGACCGTATGCTTCCCCTATCTTAATTATTAAGGGCACCCCGAGTTCCATTTAACCGTAATGTCAACTTTATGTCACATACATACCACTGGATCCAGACTACATAGAGACCTAATTTTTTTATATTTTAAATATTGGTTTATTGTCTAGTTCCGCAGAGATAATCGTATATTACTATAAAAAAATTATATTTTTTCCGAATTTTAAAAATTGTATGTTTTAAAAACTAAAAATATCAAGGTTTTTTATTTTTTATTATTTTTATTGTAAAGGGATTTTCATGAAACTCTCTAAGGAACTAGATATATGCACTGTTAAGATACCATAAAAAGTTTAAAGCTCTAAGTCTAACGGTTTCTGAGATATGCGACATCAAACTTTAAAAAATAAAAATTACGGGAAATCGCAAAAAACTCAAATAAAGTACTAAAATAAGAAGTAAATTTACCTTTAATGTAAGCCAGCACCATATGATGGGTTGTCTGGGTCCTCTGACTCCTGGTATAGGTCCTCAAGCCTTCGTTTTGTCAAAGTCCTGTTGTGCCGGATTTTTTTTCCAGTTCGGTCGTCGCTTTTTCCGCTCTACGAACGCGATCGAAATCCAGACGTTTCATCGCCAACAGCATATTCTGTCCTACTTTCAATCCTAACTCTGCACTTACTTGAGTAGCCTTCATTGAATGAAAAAACTGATTCAAATGTACCAAATTTTAATGTTGAAAGAGTGACCAAAGACCTTTTGGGAATGCGAGTCCAAATAATGTTATTGAGCGACTCGTTGGGGTTCTGTGATTTGCCTTTGAGGCATTTCCCAAGCAACTGAGGGTCAGCAAGACTCACCTCATGTGTATGCTTCCTCTATCTTATTTATTAAGCGCACTAGTCTCGAATCCTGAATTTTTTCCGTCCAGGATTCGTTTCTGCGTAACAAAGAACGAATTTTTCAATCCCCTGGAAGTGTAGGCTTCTGTATTTTGTCTGGCCTGGATTGAAGAACCCCTTCAACAGTTTACCCTAAGTTGAACCAAACTGCCGGTACCCCCACTTTTTATTTAATTATTTCCAGTTACTGTATTTAATTTACCCTTATGCTCAGGGAGAACACCATTTTATTTTTCTATCTTTTTTATTCCCTAGGGAGCGTGTTCTTGAGAATACCTAGTAAATACAATATATCTTACCTTTATTCAAAATATTAGCTGTTAACATAATCAAGATGTGTGGATAACTAGAAAAGACTACACATTATTTTTAATATTAATTACTGAAACTTATTTACTCTATTTAATTTTACAACAAAAAAAATCAATTTTTCTTCATAACTAAGAACCAAATTATTTAAAAATGAAAGTTACAACATTATTTAGTTTTCATCATTAAACAAAAAGAAATTTCTCATACACCTTATTCCATAATTACTTTTATATTAAGGTAGCAGATAGGCAATTATTTCAATTTAGAGGCAAATTTCATACTATATATTATTTTGTTAACAAAGAATTTCCTCTTCTTAATCTCTGAGCAATAATTTCTAAGATTTAAATCTAATTAGTTGTTCAGGGTTATTATATTAACATTTTATTAACTATGAAAAAGAAATATCCACACACAAGTATTATATCTTAACCTACACAATTTTTAATTGATTATATTAAATTTTTATCCCAGGAAAATCAGTTTGACTCTAACTTTAATTTTTGGCCAATTTTGCCTTAATAAGAAAAAGGATAGCTTGAATAACTTTTCAGACCTTGACCGCGGTCTGGAAGATCCTGGTCTAGATGTTCCTGGATGGTGAGATGATTTTAATTCTCTGGTGTCCGGTTGTTGTTGAAGTTTAGAGTTGATCCTTGTGTTCTTAGCGAAGTTACTGTGGCGTGTTAATTTTCATTAACTCTGGATGTATAAGATTTCCCACTTTTACACTTGTTTTAACTGATTTTTAAGTTAGAGATCGATCGGGCATAGTAACTTCTTACACTTTTTCAACGGTTTTTTTCAGAGAGCGATAGGGCATAGTAACTACTTACCAATGTTCCAAATACTTTTTTAAGAGAGCGATGAAGTCTCGTGCAACTGTGTTTATAGAATAAAACTATCGTATTCCCATACCTATTTCTTTCCCTTGCAGGGATAATACGATAGTTCTTTAATTTCGTATTTCTTACTTAATTCTTGCGTTAATTTTCAGTTCTAACATCTGGTTTGTTTACCTATGAGTGAATTACCATGGTCCAAGTCCTCTAATCTTTTATTTTAATTGTTTTCCTGTAATTAGGCATTTTCATTATTATTGCTGTCGGTTGGGACGCTGGCTCCTCCCCCCTTCATACGTCACGAAGTCCTTGAGTTTGGAACTCTACATCTTCAAACTTGCTACTGCAAAATTCCCTATTGTTTCTTCTTTATTCTCTCCTAGCGGTTTTCCTAATTGAGTTTTAATTTTTTATTTATCAGCATTTTGTAGGTCTTCATGTCAGCTTTAGCGAGAAGTTTTCAAATTGGTGTTTTTCGGCCTGCTCGTTCACCTGCAATTCGTTATGCCATAATCGGCGTGATTTTCAGTTTTTGTTTTTCACGCCTGTCACTTTAGAGTTCTGAAACTTCACCATTTTGTTTAGTTCCTTTAACAAACGCACTAGCCTCATGGAAGATTCTGTCCGACCCCCAGATCTTGGTTATTTTCACACTTGGTTTCACACTTCTTCGTTTGGGGGGTTATTATTTACTGATCACCCTGTGACTTAAAGATTATTTAGTACATTTAATTCTAAACAGGTTTTCTTAATTTTTAATTTTTAACTTTATCCATTTCCACACAAATGTGTGAAAACCATATCTTTTGTATTTTACTCAACTTTTTATTTTTTACTTTAATTACTTCTTAAACTTTACTCTATTAATTATCCCTATACAATACGTTATCAAATTTTACATTCATTTACGTTTTATTTAACATTCAAATTATATCATTTCTCTTAACTTTTTTAATATTAATTTTTTCAAAATTTGTCCAAGAATCTTGTATTCTTAGAATTATATACCAATTACAGAAATACCAAGGTTTATTGATTTTGAGTAATTTTGAAAAAAATTTAATTCTTCTTAAAAATGCTGCAGCGCATGTTAATTTTTATGTAATAACCGTAACTGATCTGTATTGAGTACTACTTGTACTACAATTACACATCCTTTATCTTTATTAATTCATATTTTCATAATTAATCAAGTACGATTTTTTTTTTCAAAATCCACCTATATACGATTCTGTCAAAACGGGTAGGCGAAAGTTGACTTTAGACCGAGTCATAGGTTAGTTTCACCGACTCGCGCTGAGCAGCAAAGTTGCTTACAAATCAGCCAAATCTTGTATTAGGATTGAATTTAGATTTTTCTCATTTTTGACCAAAATATAATCTCATACTACGAATTTCCGTTGCAATACATTATTACAATAATTGTTTTCGTCACATGTAATAAACATTTAGAAGTGTACTGAGGGAGCTTATCACTAACACTAAAGTATAAAGGTTTCTACTGCTACCTCTATTAACTATGCTTACTCAGCTAAACTTATCCTAACATCAACTTATAAACTACAACCTCAACAATATGTCACAATGTAACATATATAACATAACAAGGATGTAATATATAATCACGGATAAGATTGTAATTTCGCATTATTATGCACATTCTCGTTCTCACATAAATTCACCAGAGTGTTTAGTTGTTCAGAGGGTGGACTTTCTTCCGAATCATAAGGAAGCTCTTGATAACGTCTCTTTTACCTTTTCGTTATCCTCAGGTAATCTTCACCGTTGTGATATGTCTTGAACAGAGAGCAAGCAAAGACAGTCATCGTAGTTTATAGTTAACCACAATACAGATTCGCAAGCTTTATATGAATCCATTGCATATTACTTTAGTTCTTGGATCTCCTAGCCATCTCATCTTTCCTAAATATAGTCCTATCCAGGATTCTTGAATAAGGGTTTAGTCTTTGTCTTTCGTTATAAATAGCTGGTATAAACTGAAGAAGCAGTCTTATCGTAGTGTAGGTTGCACTGGTATATCCTCAGGGGCATTGTCCAATTCTTTATCTGATAGATATCAGATTTGGTGTAGCTCCATCTTATCACCTGACCCAGAAACAACTTAAGTCAATTCTGTTTCATTTTCAATAACAATGTCGGAGTATGCTATGTTATTACTTAATCCATAAATGTTCCAAAGAGCTTCGACAAAAAGTTACAATTTACAACGAATATTCACTATGGTCATCCATAAGCTCTGTTTGAAGCAGCCTTGTACATTTAATCCGTTGGCACTGAATAATATTAGGATTGCCCTAAGGACAGTTGACAACTTAGTTTGCGAATGGTTATCGACCTTCTGATCTAGGTTCGATGGGTTTAGGAGGTTGCGAATTTTCCCAAGAGCACAGGTTGCGACTTTTCCCCCGAGCACAGGTTGCGAATTTTCCTCCGAGCACAGCTTTCCTGTGGGTAGATGAGATTATCCATTACCTCGGATGTAGATGAGATTATCATTCTCTGCTACCCCATGAGATATTCGTCTAACTCCCCTAAGCCCAACCTTACAATCGTACTTCCTACATTTATTAATAATACTGAAAAAACTACAACACATATAAGCGACATGAATAAATAAAATACAGTCAAATGTATTTATGAAATTTGTTATAGTAGATATTTTTTAATGATATAATTACATATATTCTTAGAATTTCACAGAGGCAACTAAATAAAAGTGAAAATCAATTAGCGTTTAATTGATACGTCAATATATTTTTTTACGAAAAGTATACCTCATAAAATGAGTAGTAATGTTGACGCAGCCATGAGTTAAAGAAATTCTCTATGAAATAAATTTATAATAGATTTGTTTTGCTTATATTTTAATTAAACTAATTATTATAGTTACCTATAATATTTATAATTCGTCTTGTGACTTCGTTACATCCCCCCTACCCTTCCGGATTTCTCTATTGTATTTCAGTTTCCAGTTACTATTGTATGTTTCCTATTGTATGTATAAAATAGTTGTCAATACTTGTTAATTATTAGTTGCACGATAATGCCACATTACGAAACAATTTTAGCTCATTTTGTTATTTAAATAATTTTGAAACTTCAGCTTTATTGCTTTATTTAATCCTTGAATATGAAGTTTCAAAAAGAAATATCTGATGTTACATTAAATATTAATAAATAAAATTAAATAAAGTTTAGAAGAAGTTTTAAATTGAGCATCTATATAGTCTTCCTACAAAACCAATGCAATTAGGGTTCGAAGTTTTTATCTTATCACAATTTAACAGAAGTTATTATGGATTTGAAAGTTGACTCAAGAAAATGTAATACAATAATCCTGTTATCCAATTATCTCATATTGCATTCTTGATATTATTTCCTATATTTATATTTACTTCAAATAATAAAAATTTTAATTTGATCTGAAATATAGTATCAAAACTTGACTGTCTGATAATCGAGTTAAGAGTTTAATCGAAAAGATAAATTTATCTGATTAATATAATCTACCACAGTAAAAAAGTTGTTAATAATTTTATTATATTCAATCTATACTATTAATCCCTTTAAGAGGATTTTGGTGTAAAATGATTTTTTTTCTGTATTATCGACACTCAAATATACAAATTTTGAGTTTCTAACATCAGGTACAGACAAAAATAGAATTGTGAAAAGAAAAATCAATAAAAAAATAAAAAATCATTGTATGGTACTTTTTCAAATAGAAATTCCCATTGGAAATCTAAGAATTAAAAACAATAAGTAAATAAAAAAATAGGTTATTGGGTTTTTAAATGTTAAGAATAATAAAAGTTATAAGTTCGGTAAATTGTACTAACTGTGGGACTACAGTAGTACCCGAGCATTTATGACTGGAATTTTCTGCTAAGAAAATGTTTAATATTTTTACGCTATCTTCAACCGGATACTTCTAATGCAGCTTGTCAGTTTCTTCAAGTATTTTGTCTTAATTTAAAAAAAATAAAAGTTATAATGTATGCATATTTAGTATCGTTATGTGTTTTATTGTAAATAAACAGAAAACAAACATTGGAAAACTATTTATATACTAAAAAAATATATTTTGTTAAGAACTGTTAATCCTAGAAAGTTACTTAATATGTCATTTTAAATGTGATAACATTTTCTAAAAAAATACATGCAATGATATGGATTAACAGTTACAAAAATCATTGTTTTTATAAAACAATTATTGAAATTAATGTTCATTAGCACTCAATAAATAAATCCAGAATCCTAATAATCATAAATGGAATTTTAGATAAAATTGTAAAAATTACCTCTATAAACTTTTTTTCAATTTTAAGTATATTACTTTATTATTTTCAACGTTTATGTGCAACATAACTGTAAGAATCACCAAGTTTGCACAAATATGATTTAGAAAACACTGTAATAATGATTTACAATGTTATATTTCGCCTATGTATAAACTGTGTGTTAATATCGAAATAAAAAAAAATACCCAAAACTTCTATCAAATACATCTTTATTAAAACTATAACAACACCATGTATTTTGGGAGAATTTAAGGGTACATACGACGATTACCAGTTTATTAAAACACTATTTACCCGGCTTATTTACACTATTATTTATATGAGAAAATATTTGAGGAATATGTATTTTATATTTTTATGTATTCGAATAAATATTTATTACGAAGTGATCAATAATCAAAAAATAATGCTTTAAAATAATTTCAGTTGTAAGTAAATTTAGAGTATATACTCCCTAAAGAAATACATTTTTATATATTTAGCAAACCGATTTAAAATATTTAATAATAATTGTGATTTACTTACAATTCAAGAGTATGATGTATGATCATATTATTTGCTGTAATATGTAGAGAATAATTGTTGTGTAAGGACAAATTGTCATATTACGTAAGTGTTCATATATAAAGGCACAAACAGTAAGTGTCTAGTATGTCCAGGAACATACAAATCACATAAAATATCCAATGTAAAAATCGAAATTGACCTCCTATGGTTATTATAGTCCAAAATATTATTTAGGTAAAGTTTTTAATTGCAATTATTATTTTAAGAACTTGTACACATATTATCATTTATTCGTGTAACTTACAAATTAATTTTTGTAATTCTGTAAACAAAAGTAAACTTGATTGAAATACGTGTTACCTATGTTATTACATATATTTTCATAATTTGTTGCAAAATAATTTCTCGATATTTATTCTAATAATATTTTATTCTTTCCAATAAGAGTAGTGACTATAATTGGAAATGTACCATCGAAATTGAAGAGTCTAATGATTTTTTTCGAGTCCTTATAGAAAAGAAGGATATTAACCCCAAAAAAAATATTGTTGGTATTGGTATGAACGTATACAAGTAGTACTTTAAAATATTTCATAACATTAAATTTTATTCAATGGGCTTAAGCAAAAGAAAAATGTTTTTAATGAGGAACTAATTTTTACTTTGAACAGTACAATACCTATGATTTTCTCTCTTAGTTCAATTATACACAAAATATTAGAAAGTATTGGATTGGAAAAATTTTAGATTTAAAATTCATTTCATTCACAATCTCCTAATACATTTCCACAAATTTAGAATAACACAAGTCTTTATCCAAGCAAACTCTATTACCTGTGGGACTGCGGCGGTAGCTGAGGGATTTCAGTCAGCAGTGCTACAGGAAACTGGTATATAAATTCTCTAACCCGGAAGATTTTCACTTATGCAATTTATATTTATTTCTCAAGCCTTTCCTTCTATCGTAATACATCTTTAGTATGTGGATGTTTATTTATCAAAATAATTTGGATAAATGAACACTCATTGTTCCTAATAGAGTCTTCATTGTGGAAAGAAAATATTATTTACTTGATGAATTATTTTTCCTTAAATGATTCCTAATGAAGTCAATTCCAGACTATATAAATAGTTGTAAAAACCTAAACAAGGTAAGGTTATTGCAATCGATATTTGGTTTTAAAACGCTTAATTTATTTTAAATTAAACTAACACACTTTAAACACCTCACAACATATTTGAAATTCTCTTTACAAATTATAAATTGTTCTTGTAATATCGAATGAAAAAAAAGTTTTAATGTTTATGGAATTGTTTGATCGCAATTTCAAAGCCGAGTTGTTTTAACAATACGTTCATACTACAGTATGACTATTCTTTCATTCACAAAGTTAAAATGTACTTATTTTTGTAAATAGATTTACTTATTTGAACTACCTCTTTAATATTCTTTCTATTGTTTGGTTATTTATTTTTTTACAATCCAAATAAAATACGATATCTATATATTTGAAATAAAATATGACCACCTTACGTTTTATTCATATTCAAATACATGTACATGTACATGATTAGAAAATAAAGACTAATTGTTTAATTAAGGAAAATGAAAAATCCATAAATATTTTACTCCAAATTTTGTATTTAAAAAAATAAGTATTAAGCTACACGATTTTCAATTACATGCAAACTTTAAAATTGTGTACTGTTGTATGCTTTATCGTTTACATAACATTTGAATACATAATTTTTTTTAAATTTTAAATAAAGTTTTTTAAAAAAAAAATGTTATTTTTGTAGCGAGCTACGCAGAATCAGATTGCAAAAATAAGTCGAAAATGTAGTATAACATTTTGTAAAAATCGGTTAAGAAATAACTTAATTAACCTTAATTCACATGCAAACTAACTGGCTACTAATATGACAGTATTTAAACAGCAGTTATTTAAATCAGCTGTTGTTATAATTAAAATACAACAATGAACTTGACCATTAAACCTCATATAATAAATGTAATCATAGCCAAGTAAACACTTTTGTCAGATCAGTTTACAGTTGGTGGTATGGAAAACATGTATTCTTTTCAATAGATGACGGACATGCCCCTGATGTATGGCCTTGCAAACTGCAACCGTACTGATACTCGTCGTTTGTATGCACAAAGGTTTCTAAATAGAAATCTAACAAATGAGAAAACATTTGTAAAATTCATGATCGTCTTAGGGAGACTGGATCTTTTGTACTCTTGATGCGTGACTGCTGTAGGCCCCACACCACTAGAACATTGGACGTAGAAGAGCGAGTGTTGGAAGCAGTTTAGCAAGACCCTAGAGTGAGCACCAGAAGAATCGTGTCAGTAGTGGGAGGCGTTGACCACGTGTTTGTTTGGTGCATTTTGAAAACCCAACAATTGCATCCATACCACATTCAAAGAGTCCAAGTACTTCTTCCGATTGACTCGCCAAACTAGCTTGATTTTGTACCCTAACGCTAGAGAAATGTGCTCGCGACCCTTTATTCGTTTCGTCAGTTATGTTTACCGACGAAGATGGTTTTAACAGGCATGGCATCATCACAATACACACGAATGGGCAGAGGAAAACCCTCATACAACAGTGCAATCAAGGCACCAGCAAAACTTCTCGTTCAATGATGGGCAGCTGTTATTAGTGATGTGTTGATTGGTCCTGTATTTCTGTCACAAAGACTGAATGGTGAAAATTATTTGAATTTCATCCGGAATGAGTTGATTGAATTGTTGGAGGCTTTCCTGTTGCCACAAGACAACGTATGTGGTTTATGCACATTGAATCTCCACTCTTATTCTTAATAAAATAGATCTAAAACATTGCATTGAAATTATCTTGTTTTGTGAATACTACAGGCCTTTTTATCTGATTCTTTTCCATTTCAAATACTGTAAATTTAGTAACCAGTTAGTTTGCATGTGAATTAAGGATAATTTAGTTATTTCTTAACCGATTTTTACAAAATGTTATACTACATTTTCGACTTATTTTTGCATGTAGAATCTGATTCTGCACAGCTCGCTACAAAAATAACTAAAAAAATTGTTAAATTAAAAAAAAAATATGGAAACTCGGTTACCCTTTGACCTACTGAAACTACAAAAAAGCGTTGTGTCTGTTGTTAAAAAATAAAAATATTTTGTCTACTGTACATTTTTTTGTAAAGTTAACGGATTTCAAGATATTCCACGTTAAAAATTTGAAACACGCGTCATTTTAAAAATTATAAAAATGAATTATTTGTGCTTTGCACATTTGTTAATCGTAACATGTAAAATGCTTATTCCAAATTTGAAATCGATATCTTATCTATTTCCAGAGGTACAGTGAGTTTTTGTAAAGAAACAAAATGGCGTCTAGCTGCTAAACAAAATGGAAATTGAAAACAAAAATCTTCATTTTCAGCTTAGTATCACACATAGAATATGAAAATGCATAGCCAGCCCAACCTTTTTCTAACACCCTGTATATATCTTTAATTTTATTATTTGAATATTCCCTTTTTACACCTTGTTAGGTTTAAAAGTGTTACCACAACATTGTAAGTAGATTATTTTTAAATTTTAATTAAAAATTTATTCATCTTGAATACTTGTAAAAACCCGACTCCCACAAGTAAAAATTATGTCTGAAATAAAACACAATTTATTAAGATATTTCTTCATGTAATATGTATTTCCATATTTCGTTGCTAGACTTATTTCTATATCTTCAGGATTATCACAGTTAGTTTTACAAGTAATACACGTAAAAGTAATTCTGAAGGTGGTATTAGTGAAAATAGTCGTTGAGTATGTGCAATTTTCTTGACCGCAAAACGTTCATTATTAAAATCATTGGTATTGTTTATCAGTACAAGGTAACTTTTAGTGTATGAGTATACATACATACAAATATATGTCTAGTTACTAAGCCTGTAAAAGTAGTTTACATAGAGAATTTTATGCATTTTATTATAAAAAGAATAACAAAAACTAAGGATGTGTAATTAATTTAAAAGTTTAAAACTTTTAAAATCCAGTTAACTTTATATTAATTCTTTGGGATGGTATTGATAATTAATTGTGAAATTATCACATATTCAATACGAATTTATATTATAATATATGTCTTGATTGAATAAACAACAATAAGATAAAAGCATCATTTAAATTGACGGGCAATTTTTATGGAACGAAAAATAGTTATAATGAACTTAAAACACTTTTTTGTTAAAAAAAAGCGAAATATATTTTTAATTTAAACAATTGAGAACTAAATTTTACTCAATTAAGTTTCAAACTACAAAGGAGAATAAAGCTTGCTGGTTTAAAATCTCCTAAATCATGGTTTATTAACAACTTTAAACTGATGTAAATATATTTTTATTTCAGGGCAGGTGTAGGCCTAAAATTTTTTTCGATGTGTTATTTAATCAAATATTATACCTATAATGCTTTGTATTTTAACGATACATGTGACGTTGAATCATCAAACAAATATAATTTTTTAAACTTCCTGAACACAAATCAGTTTTTTCTTTCTCTTTTTGCCAAAATATATGTAACAATAAATGTGGGAAATTATTCTACACCCATTATTTTCCAAATTATTTTAAAAGTTTACTTAAAAATAATGAGAACATCGAGTTATTTGCATAATATGTGCAGATATAATGTACTTCTTTATGCATGAATAAACACTTTATTCATAATATAATTGTTAAAATTAAATTTCATTTTTCAATTAGTTGTCTATACATTAACGATAATCCATTCATCCTATTTTAAGAAATTAATTACTTTTTCTTAGTTACTTTAATAATTTTATTGTTTCAATTTATTTGAAGAAAATTACATATTAATAGAAGCCTTTTAAAGTAATCACTTTTTAAAATGGTACACACAGTACAAAAATGTTTATTCAAAGACATCTTAAAATATATTTCATAGATATCTTGTTTAACATTGAACTGCATTAAAAAAAAACAGATATAACAATCCCACAATTACCGAGTAGAAATTTGTACATATTTCAATATGTCAAGTGTATTTCGAAAAAAAAGCAAGTTTTAAAACAAAAGTTTTAAAAAATATATCAGATACACAAATTGTAATAAAACACTAACATTATATTGTAAACAATTCTATTGTAATCTGAGTAAAAGTTTTACGAGGGAATATTATTTAGTAAACTACATACTATAAACGATAAAAACACAATGCACTTTTTCATCCGTTGAAGCACTGCTTATATATTTTTATATTGTGAAAAACCTTTTCACATAACAATGGAGGTTACAAAAAATTTGATGTTTATTAATTATGTGGTTTGATTTAAATATTGTAAGGCAAAATACTTCCATTCTTCATTTTCTAATAATTTAGAGATTAACAATTTCTCAAAAGGATTTTTCTAAATTCAATTACGATCCAGTTTAGTACCATTTGGACATGTTATTTCGGAAACAATAATAACACTAGATTGGTTTTCATAAACTCCAAGTGTTTCTTTTTCTCCTGAAGAATAATGAACACATAGCAGACCACAGAACATTTGAAGTATCAATAATAAAATAAAATCATAACATCAATTTTGTAAACAACACACTATGTGGTCGACTTAATTCTCTAGTGACCAAATATTATTTTTAATATTATTAGTTATTGCATGTGGTGATATTTTAATGTGTCTGTTTTGGTTTAGTAGAATCTAAATTGATTATGAGATTTGTTATAACGAATATTCATTGTATTTTCGAACCGAATGAGCCTGTAATTGTTGCAGTGAAATTATGATAATAAGATTCCAAGAAGGTACAGCGCTATATTTATCACCAGAAGTGTTTATTTTATTGTCAGTGGACGTGGTAGGTTAGGTTAAGATGTGTTATTAGTGTTGTGTTCTCAGTTAGCTTTTTATGTAAGGATTCTCACAGTCATTCTCTTATGTGGGCGGAATTGCCTTAGAATGATTTAGAATGTACGTTTTCATTAATAAACATTGTTCATGTTCTCAATGTTTAAATCTACTGGTAAGTATTATGAATTTGTAATTATGGTTAGACTTACTTACATACAAAATATATTTTAGTTTAGTTTTAGACTTTGGATTTATGAATTGTGTTATTTGTTAGGAGTGTTTTTCTTATGTACTATTTATAAGTTGGGTTATTAACTCTCATTTTTGGGGTTAAATCGTAACATTTTTTTTTTTATTCCCTATAATGAACTAGATATTTTGACACAATATTTCTTAATATATTTTTACATTAGAAACAATATCTACCATAATAAACTTATATTTGTACTACAGACTTATCCAAAAACATGCTTTTACTATTATGGTACAATGTAATAATATTGGTATCTTAAAATATAAAATTATATTTTGTAATGACAGAGTAATGTGCTTTTTACTATTTTATATGTATAACATCTCTCCTAGTGGTCTAGATGTTGTGAGATTAGAAGTTCGTATGCAATTAGAGTTGTTCTTTTTCATTATCACATTATTCATTTTGTGTGTGATTTTTCGACAACTCTTGTCCAGTCAGTTTTGTAAAGTTCCTTATTTTCCTTCCTTTTATTTTTACATAAGTTATTAAATTTTTATTTATTTACATATATGTTCAGTAATTTACATTTCGAAATGTTTGGAAGTTGTAAAATTTTTAAATACATTGATATAATTTAATGTATGTGAGATGCGAGTGTGTTTTGTTTACATTTAACCATATGCCTTCTTTGACATACGCTACGTCACGTGAAAAATCTTCTTGCATGTCTCGTGTTATCTTTTATTGCGAAGCTAATGGTCCACCAATTTTATGTCTTGAGGTGGTTGTTGATACCAGGCATCGCGAAATTAATCCTCTGTCCAATGCGACTTATTTTTGTAGTGAAATGTTCTCTGAACATAGCTGAATGGGATAATAAATGTTTAGATATTTTTGTTATTTTAATAAATAATTTATTATATTTTTTAAATATTTTTTTCTTCAGTAGTATATTTTTATGCCTGTCACATGGATTTGTTCTCATTCTAGTTTTCCATATTTTCAAATTTCAATTTCGTAGGTTAGTTGGTTTAATTTTTTTATTGAATGGTAATAACCGATGAAACTCATATCAAGCTTCTAATCGATTTGTTACTTTTTAAAAATAAATCTTCATTACCCGGTTTGAATTGTAAATATTTCTATTTTTATAATAATAATATTTTTGTTTGTTTTGAGTCATTTTTATTATATCTGGGAAATATTTTTCTTATATTTTGGATTTCTTTATATCATAGTTTACATTTTCTTGAATTTGTATTAGATCTAGAGATTTAGATTCAAAAGCAAACATTAGTTTATTTGGGGATTAATCTCTGATTTTTCGTATTTTGGAATTATAAGAAAACATTATATCCTCCAAATATTTCGAAAATTTTTTGGGTAGCCTAGAACATAATATGATAGCATATCTAATAATATCCCATTGAAACGTTCTGATAAGCCTTGGGATTGTGATGATTGGTAAATATTTGATTGATTCCAATCGTTTGAGGCTAGTTTTATATTAGTTCATTATTAAAGTATGTACCTCTATCTTATTGTAGTATTCTCTTTTTACAATGGGTTAGTATTATTTTTATTAATTTGATTTTATAATCTGCTGAATTGCAATTAAAAGCCCATTCGTATTTCGTTGTACAGTCTGTGTATGTTAATATGTAACTATTTGAATTGGTGTTTTGCCGTACAAAATCGATAATTAGTATATTGGTTTATGAATGGCTAGGAACGGTATCAAAAATGCATATTTGTTTTGAGTATTTTACTTTATTGACTTGTGCAATTTTAATTAGTGGTTTCTTGTAAGGATTTTTTGGTGGACTTATATCATTTCGTCGCCTTTCAAAATATAAATCTCTAATATTAACATTTCTACGTCGTCAGTGTAGAAATGTGGATAATAAATACAGAGGAAAAGTTAGGTTTTATATCTATTTTTATTTATGTAAAGTTAAATACCTAGCAAGTGTTACATCTTTATTTATAAAAACGTTGCGCACGCAAATATATTATGTAGTTTTTAAAGTTATTACTCGTTAGGTTTTTCTTTTATCTAAATATATTTCTGTATAATACTATTCTTATTTTAACAATAACAAGCTCTCTAAAAGATAATATGAGTTTGCAAATTCTAAAGACTATTTTATTATACTTTTAAATAGTATCTTGCATATATCTTGCATTACAGTATTCTATTTATTTACTGACACATTCAATTTTAATTTTGATGTCATATTGATATAAATTTAGATACAATTCTTGTGAAAACACTTTATGCAATAAAAATACTATCATTAAAAAAACCACCGTCATTTACATATTATATAACACTTACATTTTAAATATTTTACTTATAATTTTACTTTTTTTCTTTGTTATTATTTCACGAAACTTATATTATTATATATGAACTTGTTTCACTTTAATTTACACCATTGGTTACTTTTATTTCAATTAAATTGTATTGTTTTTCATTCTGTTATCTGGACCGCTCTGACTCCCCCGTACATCTCTCACTCCTCTACAATTTTCTTCTCTTCTTTTCAAATTTCTTTATTCACATTGGTTGAAATGGTCAAATGAGTTAATTCTTTTGATGAATTGTGTGTGGTATATTGTGTGTGATCGATTTTTTGATATTTGAATTTTGTAACATTTAGCTTGCCGGATACGATTGCCTAGGAGGTGTAATTTGACTTTTATCTCTAAATTTTGTTTATGGATTACATGTTGAACACTCTCATGTTATCGCCCTATTCAGAGTCACAAGTTTAGATCTCAATTGATTCATTAGCGTTATGAGATTTATAGTTCCTACATCTCATTATTTAAACAGTAAAGTATGAAGTACTAGAATCCACTCTAATTTCATTTTAACAAGTAATAATTTATGTTTTTTGCTTGTTCAATAATTTCGCAAGGAATGCATTTTCAATAGAGAAACTACAGACTATTTCTCCTCTAATGATTTCTGGCTCTGAAAGTATAGTAAATACATCAAGTACCCCGGTAATAATATCTTCGAAACTGCCAAGGCTGCTCTATTTTCATTTAAAAAGTCCACAATTTTATATAGACCTCCTTATATTTAATTTATTTTGGATGGAGTAATTTTTAAAATAGTTTAGATTTACTATAAAACACTTTTCTAGATTATCTCCTACAATATTTGTTTATGACTTTCTAAAGTTTCTTCTAAAATACATCTAAATGATTTACGTCATACCATTGATATTATCAAAATATCTAAAACAAGAAAAGAACATTTAATATCCGTTGATACAGAGATCATTATTACCGGTAGTGTTGAACCAGCCGAAAAATTAAAGTAGACTCTTGTTTAAATGGAAGCTATATGGTAATAACTTACTTTCCACTTTTTTTTTTTTTATATTTTAGTTATTTGTTAGAGTGGAATATTCTATTAACTGATATTTTAACCTTCCACCTTGAAAACAAATACCATAAGCACTCAGTTGCAAGATGATATGACCGAATTAACATTCAAAGAATAACTCCTCTGTTTTATGTTTGGCCACAATAGTTATGACTGCTTTTTAGAAATCTATATTTAAAATGGTGGGCGTATAGTTTGATTCTTGTATTCTAAAACTTGTAGAATTCCCAAATTATAATTGAAAACTAAACACAACTAAATTTATTTGGATTATCTAGGCTGTGCGAACAATCATTAGTGAAGGTTTTTGGAAATTGATTGTCAACGTTTTGTATTTACTGAACTCTGTGTAATTCATTTTCAAACACGGATGAAGCTAATGTGATATTGAATATTGATGGATTTATTTATGGCCGACATTTACAGTGTTGCAACTGATAACCATCGTTCCGCAGGATATACATTTGTAAAACTGTTTCGTCCAAAACGGATATAATTTGTATTTCATCACGGTACGTTTGATAACGACAAACAATCATGGATGTACATTTTATATCAATTCCACATAAACGATATCCAACTTCAAAGATTAACTTTTGGACTGGAATGACTTCTGTAGGAGGCAAATAATATGTGTATATTTTTAAATCTCATAAATTTTATCTTTCTATACATTTTAATTTATATTTTACAAGGCCGTCTCTCGGGTTGTAAATAATGTATGATTATGTTTTTTTTTTTTTTGTTACTAGTATACATATAACTAATTGTTCTAGTATTGAGCAAACCTATTTGGTCTACATCAATAATCTTACTTCATTTTTAGGAACTTAAGATTTCAGACATGTTATTCAAAATATTTTAGTCCGAGTTCATATAACTAGACTCATATAATATGTAGAAGATTTGGATTCAATATATTATAGTAATGTATTGTTATTGGTGGTCACAAAAACGTGAATTTTATAAATGCAAATAAATTGCTACTACCTTCTGAACAAATAAATATATTACATATATTTAATTTCAGTATATATGCGCTCTAATATGTTTTCCTGACACGTAAATTGAATGTATATGAATTTTTCATAAATATTGATTTTATAATTATATACAAACATTTAACTAACTTTTTTTTTCAAGTTTAATGCTTTCAATTACACAATTAAATATATATAAATTGGATTAACTATGCAGTATTATAACATGTAGATGATAGTTGCACACTGCCGAAACAGGCAATCTTATGGGGAATTAAGGATTTCAGAAACAAAGGAAAACCTACGTAGGTTACATTGTATATGATAAATGCATTCTATTTCGAGCGAAAATCACCCCTATTATAGGTAAACATATATAAATATTCAAATATTCTTTAATATTACCTGAGTCCACACATTACGGGTCTAAGGTTCACAATAATAAATGTTGTTGATGCCTTTCTAATAATATTTTTTTATTCTTTAATTTATCTAAGGCAACAGAGAAAAAAAACCTAATCTCTATTTAATCTCTATCTAATGAATATATGAGGTCGAGACCGCATTAGATCGCCTAGAGAGATTAATGAGTAAAATAAATAAGAGAAGCAAAGACTAACAATCTAAAACTAATAAAGATTTAATTAGTAATTATGGAAATACTATTCGTAATAGTGCTTATGGTAGTTATTTTCTTGATTTTAGTTTTTTTCTTATATGCGTATTTTAAAATTTATAGGGAAGAAAGAGATTAAAATGTTGACTACATATAACACTTAGTATAATGATCAGCTCTTTTCTAAATGATGTCATTTATATTTTTGGAAAAAGTAGAAAGTCAAAGATTTTAGCTTCTCTTTTAATTAGTGAGCAAAACAAATAAAATGATTACAACTGGGATTTTTGAGGTTAAGTGAGTTGAATAAATGATTTTAAAATATGGTTTTTATGATATTTAAAAAATAACGTCTAGTCTATATAATAATGGGGAGTTTAATATGTAGTTTTATAAGATGAAGGCAACCGTTATAATATTTTAATTTATAACAAACTAAACAAAATCCAAGATTTTCACTAACTCCGCCGTTGAATGTATACATTCTTTCTGTACCCATAGGGTGTTTTGGTAACAAATACTGCATTATTAATGATTACTCCTAACTTATATACTTCCATTGTAAATAAAGTGAAATATTTCAATTATCTCTACCCGTTTCATATTATACAGATCTTAAAAACAAATACTAAAGAATAAACTAATTTAAAACCTACTAATTACACCACACACTGGAACAATTCATATCAGGCTCATATTTTTTTAAGCATTGCTATCGAATATTTACAAATACCCTAATGGAATTTATTCAGATGTAACAAGTCGTGACTTATATAAATACATTTCGATAGTGAGTGTCAGCTAAGGGATTGAAAAACCAGAATAATTAAATTTAAACATAAAACAATACCAAATAAACATTGATTTATGAAGTATGACAATCCGTGTTAAATAACAGATTGACACAGATATATCAATTCTTGTGAAGTAGAACTGGATATTTATTAATGATAATTTGTTATTTATTTTCATTTTAGAAACAATACGTCTACTTCCAAGTAAATTTTATAAATCATGATTACAGTGCATAGCTTAGTTAGTTAATTCCAATGTTCAGGAAGAGAAATTGCGTCCCTTTTTATTAAGAAATTGGGACTATTAAGAATAAAAATAAAATTATTAAAAACGAGTTAATATAACTATGTGAATAAAAAGATGTTTGTCTTAAAAATCGAAGAGAATGTAGGTTTACGAATTTGGTTTAATTTTAGTTTTGAGGACGTGTAACCTCAAACAAATTATAAAATATACTAGTATATAGTTATGCATATTTACTTTTAGGTTTTAACATATTATGGTACACGCATTGATTATTTACGCTACTAGTTTCACCTTTATGCTTCCTACATCTGGTTGATAAACCTATGAACACAAATACAGTTGATTATCCATACCACTGATTGTTTTTTTTTTTTTTTTTTTTTTTTTTTTTTGTTCAATACATGATCAGCTAGTTCAATATATTATGAAAACTCGTATTGTTAATTCGCTACCGCAATAGTTTTATTAACAAAATAGAAAACAATAGAACGCCAGTCAAAAATTATTATAATTATATCGTATTCGTATTTATTTAGAATGAAAGATAAACATCAACAATGTTATATTTTTGAGATTTTGACCAAAAAATCACACCTTTAATTACCTACATAGCAAACTCAAATATATATGTAATACATTTCTATTACTTTTAGAAATCGGCTTTTTACTAACTAACACCTAGATGTAATTTATTTAACCCTCCAACCGGCACGGCGACCTACAGTAGGTCGCCCACGTGCTCCCAAGTGATTTCACCAACTCTTAATCACGTATTTTGCCATTCAACGTTACGCCCACTTAAAATTGTCCCATTGCAATAAATAAAATACCGTTGGAAAGCTAATGTTCCGTAGATGCATATCATGCAAAAAAATTACCACAAAACGTTATAAATAATATTCCAAAAATTGGTGAAGTTCGAGTATTTTTGATGCGTAAAATCGTAATTTTCAACTCTGCGGCTTTTCGTATAGCGCGGCTCCATTTTTCCTGATATGATTACAACTATATTTTTCTGTCATTTAAGTCAACTAAAACACTGTTATATAGATCACATGTTTCTCTTTCTAACCATAGATTACAAATTGTTCTGCGTCTAACAGATCCAGAGATATTCGTACTTGAACATAGAACAAACCTGACAACAAGAAATTCATTTAGCATTTGATGCGCTTTACAAAAAGACGAAGTTGATATCTCTCTGTTTTTAAAATTATTTTTCTTTTTACTCTATGTTGTAGGGGAAATTCCATTCTATAAGTTGGTACCACTTGAGTTTAGGAATTGCTTACTAACAATTTGTTGTTTTGAAGTCCAAACGTAGTAAATGTCTGACGTGAACACTATAATATTTGGCGTGGCAAATATTGGTTTTGGGATTAGATTTTTGTTATTTTGAAGGTTTGTGTATACAAATTGTATATAAATTGTGTATACAAGTTACAATATATGTGTTTTTATTTCTAAAGTTTGTTTTTGAGTGAATTTCGAGTGTGTATATGGAATAACCTATAAATAACAATGGTTAGTTTAGGCTATAAGCATATTTTCTTATATTTAGTGTTTTATATAAGTATACAAGTGAATATGTGTGTTATTCTTTGTAAAGTATATTGTATTAGTAAAATCTAATGCTTTTGTTTTAGGCCTAGCTTTAGAAAAATACTAATTATGCCTAAAAGTTTGACATGTCACCCTAACCTTCAAGCGCCAGAATACAAATTTTTGAAAAATCGTCATTTTTATTTAGAATATGTAACGTATTATTATTTTTTTCCCCTAAATATATTCACAAATATATTAGAAATCTCAAGTAACGGTGAAAAAAAATGCAAAAAAATGTATTAGTATGTTTTTGATCACCATTTCTGTGAAATTTCCGCTTCGTTACTCTTAGATTTTTTGGTATTCCAAAAAACTCCAAATGTGATACATGTAACTTTTTTTGCACTACACAACTAAATTCTATGCACTTTTCTGGACATAATGATATATAGAAGTTCTATATAAAATATATTTTACTATTTTTTATGTTTTTTGGAAAAAATAAAGAGAAAATTCAGTTTTTTCGTATATAATTTTTTTAATTTTTAAAATGTAACATTTTTTTCCTTTTTTTTTTCTAAATATATTCAAAAATATTACACAAAACTTTTGTATATCTTAGAAAAAGGTAGTAGGCTATTGATTTAGGGTGATACAGATTTTTCTGAAAAAAAGTTAATATCATTTTTGACATCTAACATACTTACTCCAAAACCGTTTCAAAAATTTTTTTTTTATTACATAGATGAATTCTATGCATCTTCCTGAGAAAAATGATGTCTTATAAGTTAGGTTTTGTATACAAATAATATATTTTATTAATTTTTAAACAAACGAAGAATTTTCAAGACAATTAACATTGCCGGTTGGAGGGTTAAAAACAATCTTAACCTAATATACTTAAAAAGACATAGCACAATACTAAACTAAAGAAAAGTTTGTAAAACAGTTTATAATAAATTGTATTTTTCTCCTAATAAACGTAAGACAGATATTATTAAACTTAAGATATTAACAAAATTACTCAACTTTATTGAGGAAAATGTAATTAATTATAAAAAAGTAGACATAATTTTTTCTAAATATAATAAGTTATACAAATCATTGTTTATTGATTGAAATAGTGGCTTTATAACGTCTAATTATAAAAAAAGAAGATTTAATGATTTAAACTTATTATGTTTATAAACAAAAAAAAATTAATAAACAAAATTTCAAGGTGTATGAAAAAACTCTACGCCTGACTAAAGTTGTAACAGTTTAAGGGCCTACTAAAGGCCGGTTAAATCCATTGAGTAAATAATACCTCGTTCCTCATTGTCATTATTTTGAGGAAAGTAATAAATAGATTCATTTTGCCAAATATCTGTAAATACTTTGTTAAAGGTAAAATATTTTGAAGACATTTGATAGATCGTTATTTTTCAATTCTTTTCTATACAGTACGATTTATTTTACTAAACCGTTAAGATAAATAAGTATCCATTAGTTTAAAAGGTTTAATTTGAAGAGTATCCAACCATTAAAATTAGTAAAAACTATGAAAGATTTGGGATTAAGAGAGACAAAACTCAAGTAACCAGGGAAAATCAGATGAAAATCAATTTTTAAATTGAAGAATTTTCTGTGAGAATTAAACTATCTCCACCAATTATCAAGCGTTAAACTCGCATAGTCACTAATGTGAGGACTTTTATTGATAAGTAGGAGTATGTTCATCGGTAAATAAATATATAGATTCGAATGTAGCTTATTTAGGTAGACTGTGGGTGTGACTGCACTTTTTACATTACTTTGTTTCAAGATATAAGATTTGCATATAGTAACTCTCTGGATTAGTTTTATTGAATTATATACCTAATTCTAGTATTACCTTACGTGTAATCTAATAATTGCAAATGAAGGTCTCTTTTCTCGTTATGGCATATGTAATAATAACTCAATGGAATCAACCATGTATTAATTAGGATGATGCATTACGATTTTCTGGTATAACAATACCGAATGTATATTTCTTTTAAAATTGTAAAGTTTTAATTTTTATGGTTCGAAAAGTACTTCTATATTTTGAAATCATTGTAAAGGTAATACCGTAAACAGAAATTATTATTTTTAACATTTTTGAGTGCAAATTTCATATTACAAAATTTAATATTTTAACTTCTAACTAATGTTACTGTCCGTATAACTAGACCACTATGAAGATTAATTTGCCTATATGTTACATGAGATGGGATTCTTGGCTCAGTTACACTTTCTGATTAATAGATTCAGTACAAGAAAACGAAAAATAGGGAAAGATTTCAAAGTCTTTTTACAAGAAAATATATTCTGAAATAGTGATATGTGAAAAAGTTAGAATGTGTACAAAAGGAGGTTAGTGGAAACAATAAATTAATATCTTTATATAGTAGCAAACACGTAAAAACTCAAAATCGTTGTATATCATTGTTTCATAATTACCCAATAATTACATTATGTTGTATTTATGTCATAAAACTTGCATAGGTCTCCGTATTAAAATGTTGCAAAGAAGGTATGTCCTACTGTGGGCAACTATATGTAGCCTACTTGTTAAAATGACCAGAATAACTTATACTTATTTTTGGTTAATATTTAAATTAGTATTAACTTATTCCATGTTGCAAACGTGATAAACACTATTGTGTACACGTTTTTATGATGTTTGAGAATATATATATATATATATATATATATATATATATATATATATATATATATATATATATATTTATATTCAATGATCAAATATATTTATATCACGAGCCCGATTTATTTTTACTCTGTTTATTGTACAAAGATAATATTTATCACATAACTCGTACAACGCATGACATCAGTCTTTACACGGATGGTACTTCTTATTTCAAAATTAACTTATATGATTTATTCTTCATTAAATTATTAAATATTGCAGAAACAGTATTTATTGCAAATATTGAAGTACAGTAGTAATAAAAAATGCAGTCAAACATGGATAAAAACGTTGTACTGTATCGCAATTGAGTACAGTACCAAGAGTTATTTGTAAAAGGCAGACCATGAAAGAGAAGGGAAATCACTTAAATTAACGGCGGACGCAGAGGTGTAAGGCAGGCTTCGGCATTCAGGTCACGTAATTCTACAAAAATATATTACATGGAAGTCAATTCTATACGGTTTATTTGTGCTGTAGATATTGTTTGTCTAAGAAAATCGATCCACATTGATTTGTAAGTTATTATAGTTAATACCGTGATACAATTATGGTTGTTATTTTAAAATTATTCTAGTTTAAACACTTGTTTATTACCCTTTTATTGGAAATTTACATACTAGTTTACGTCTTTAAGGAAAGATATCATTCCCATATTTAGCAATATCACATATCATTTCCCATTTTATAGTTCCTTGTTCAAAAGTTTGTGATGTAAGTGTACAGTAACAAAAAGTATTATTGCCAAATTATTATTAAATTTTTATTTTAAATATTTAAACTTTTAAAAATATACCTAAGAAATAAGTTAAATCATCAAATATTCTAATTTGTTCTATGAATTTCTATCAAAAAATTACAGTAGAAAAACCACATTTATTACATTAATGAGCAAGAAAATAAAAACTTTATAACTTTGGTAATCTGTTAATATTTCAATCAGTCTCGTCAGTAGTGACTATATTTTTCAAAAATCAAATTGATCTCGGTTGACTTAATATAAAAAAATATTATTACTTAGTATTTTACAGTCTTCATTAAAACGTGGTGACATGAAATTTTCGTTATAAGGTGATGATTTAAATGAAATTAATAAAAAATTTAATAGCCGTACAGTATTAACTTATGAAGAAATATTTATCCTATTTTATTCCGTATTGGTTGGAAAGCATTAGCTCCAACATTACGTGTATAGACAAAGAAAGGAAGGGAATAATTTTAAAAATTGGGCAAAATCCAAAACTTTGATTTCCATAAACTACATGGAAATCTAAGAAAATGATATACTTGAAATAATTCAGGAATAATGAATAAATAAAAAAGTTTCCTAAAGAGTACTACCTAATAAAAGTAAATTAACGTAAGACAAAATACCATATAAATAAAGTAATAAAACAAAGATATTAAGATATATAAAGGCAATGACAAATTGAGTAAAAATAAATTCCACACAAAAATTGAAAATATTAGTTTTCACAACTATTATGGAAATTGTAAAGTTATCGAAAATAAAAGTTCAGAATAATTAATAATAATAATTAAAGGAAAAGAAAATGAAAATCCCAGGTCAAAATATTATAGGATATTTAATAAAATTGCGAGTCCAAAAAGAAGCAAGAAAAAGTGTAAAAATCAACAGATAAAAAAATCGGTCCTTTCGGCTATACGCGTAAATATACGAAACCACCGAGTTTCAGTGAATTAGGAACAAAGGTGATAAAAGTAGGATTACGAAATTAGGCAGAATTAGCATCAACGTTGTTAGAAGAATGGTAACACCTAGAATCACAAATCGACATCGGCAGGAAAGTGACGGTCAAAACCAACAAGATACCAGAATCAAGTTTAAAATAAAACAAAAGGATTTCAGGCCAGTGTGAGTTTAATTTTGCAGGACCAGAAAGTGCGGGAAACCGTGACGTCGCGAGGGGCGGAGCCATGAAGCCAACTGACAGTAACAGTTAAAATATAAATTAATAAAAGGAAATAGTAATTAAAAAAGGGTTTAGAAGAGAAAAATAATATGCTGTTATTCAGAGTAAATAGTACACCACAGTGGAAGACCGTAGAAAGAACGTATTAATAAGGAAGAAAAAGCATACATCTTATCATGCCAAGAAGGGAAGATAATTGGTAAGAGAATCCGATGTATTTCGGCTATAAATATACCCGGTTATCCTTTAGGATGACTCTCTTATAATATTTCTTCTAAGGTACAGATCACCTCTTCACGACAGTTAGCATTAGATTCTTGAGTTAAATTTTTAAAGTCAAGTCAGTAGTAAAGTAAATTTTAGAAATATTAAATATTAGACTCAAATAGAAGGAAAGATTTACTTTACATATAAAGGGTCGATAAAACCAGGAATGGCAAATTGGACTTCACCTTGCTGTGCCAATAGACAGAAGCTGATAGCAGATTAACAACTAGTAAATTCCAAGAATGTCAACACGTCGGTGAAGGTTTGACATTTTTATATCATTTAATAAAACAATGAGTTGTCACTAAGTGCAATAAAAAAAAATTATATCCTTTAATAGTTTTACCTGAGATATTTTTTGTTGTTGTGAATATTTTGTTATGTTATGTTTTAAAGTATTTAATGTGCAAGGAAATTTTAATTTAAATTGAAAAAGAATTGTTGTAAAGTGAAACTCTCAAAATATAAAGAAATAACTAAAGAAATTTAGAAAAATTTATTAGTTTAAAAATTTGGTAAAATAACAACGTACTCTTGGATTAAGAAGTTTATTTGTTATATACTAATATAGAAGATGAATTTATAAAAGAAAATAATATACAATTAATTTCATAACTAAGAATTGTGATTGCAATTATTTTAATAATTCACACACAGGTTAACAACTACTTCTAAGTGACTTAAATAGATTGAAATCGAGGACTTTCCAAATAAATTTATAGAGATAAGTAATAAAAAACATAAAATTTGCTGGTGAGCTCCCTGAACAAAAGGAAAATCATAATAGTTAAATACTGGAAGCGTTAGATAAATTGGGTACCAATAGTTTAGGCCCATACTAAACAGTTGAATGGATTAAGAGGTTCAGTTGAATATTGAAAAAGCCTATACTTCCAGTGAACCGTTTAAATTCACTAAATACTCTAGAAAACAAATCCTGTAATAAATATTAGCACCGTCTAGCTCAATGTACAATAGAATACCTCAGTTTTACCGTTGTAGTAAGTTTGCATATTTACATATTGTTATAGATACCCTTTAAATTTATATTTATTTTGTTTGATATACGAGTATGAAGTACAAGTGTGTTTTTATTACAACAAATTAAGCGAGGAATGGTCAAATTTAAAAAAAGATAATATTTTTCATTGATTTTTATCTTTATTTTAAACCACTTTCCATATAATAATAGTAAGCAAAATAGTAGAAAATACTATAAAGCAATAATTGACATATTGTTGTATTTAAATCTGTAACGTAGTTTTGAAACTCAAGTGACATATATTATTGTGGTGTTATATTTCCTACCACATTTCTATACTTCACTTTTCAATAGCATTAAAATACTTTTTAGTTTTACCTCCTACTTAATTACCATATTACGTGTAACTTATTAGGACACTATGTTCTGATATTTATTTGCAGGAATGACCCAGTACGGAAAATATATTGAAAATAAGTTCCAAATCTAAACTGTATAATGTCATTGTAGAAATGAAATACTTTATAAACCAATGAACTTTGCTATCTTCACTTAATAACTTCGGTAAATACAAGTTGCATGCATTTTCGAACTGAACAGTTTTCAAATACATTTCCTGTGGAACAGCAATAATCCGAACGAACACCATAAATGTCATTTTATAAATAAAACAATCAGTGTGGATTTAGAAATAATTTAAAAAACCGTAAGTATTTTAAATTAATTCAAGAACCTCTAACTAACGTTTGTAAAAAATCCTAAAACTCAAAATTCTTAAATAGCAACTTATAGCAAATGTTATATCAAGTAAAAGGTCTTTTAAAAACAAACATTTTTTGTATTTTTTTTATCTATCTCTTACTGTTAAAAAATGGCAGCCAAAAAACTTAATTATGCCAGTTTACAAAATTTAACAAATTACTTTTATTTGAACAAAAAGGTGTTTATGATTAAATAAACAGTTTCTGTTATGTAATAAGAACAAAATTCAACTTGTTTTTATTTTTCAATGTTTTAAAGATAAACATGGACAACTACTACCAAAGTATTGAGCCACATCCTTACTCTAATTTTGTAATTACTCTAGGTTTGTAGTTTCTAATTAGAGGCTTCTGTTTTGACGTCACTAAATCATTATTTCAAGTTTTCTATCAGGGACCTCGTGACAAATTTCTTATTCTTTCGACCCTGACACTATAGTTGACTAGAGGTCTTCATTTTCTATTCTGTTCTTACATTTGTTTATAAGGTGATCACCACTGAGGGGTTATTTCATTTTAAACAACAAACAAATCAAAATAATTGTATCTCAGATTTAATCAATTAAAATAAATACATTGCCACATGTTGCATCTTACTGTATTATTTTATCAAAATAATATTATGTACTATATAAGTTTTAATAATTAATTCCCTTAATTTTGTAAATTTCTTAATCTGAAATAGTCGAAGACAATAAAAAATTATCATGCTTACAGAACTGGATTATGCAGCATCAAGTAATTGAGCAGTATAATAAATTTAACAATATATATATATTTTCATATTAGGGGTTTCATTTTATAATAAAATACAAGCCTATATATTGAAAGATGAGGTTGAAAGTACATGAATAGGCAAAACTTATGATTTAATTTTATAACTTATAATTTGTATATTGTTTGTCTTTATGACTACTTGGCCCTATAAAATCAGTTGTTTGCACTAATTCTTACGATGAAATTTCGTACAATTTTCTCTACTTTATGCAAAGTTTTCCGCAATTTGTTTCCGTTTTTAATCAGTTAGATCAGACGCAAATAATCTGCATAAAAATGAAACTATTTAGTTATGTACAATCATATCGTAAGTATTCTACACTAATTAATGATTATTGGGTTAAGAAAATGAAACAAATGGTTACATTAAGAGATATTATTAAGAGATGTTTTCTTCACATATACATAGTACAAAAAAAAAATTCATAGATTTATCCTTTCCGATGTCTCCAGAGGCAAAAAATGAGTGCAGTTCATATCTTGAGATTTTTTCCAACAATATGTAACTTTGAAAAATGTACATAACCACACTGAGGTCATTTCGGCCAAAAAAGAAAAATAGTTTACATAACGCGATTTGTTTTTCTTAATATATACGTCGAATAAAAAAAATGCATATAACTTATATATACGTTATCAGGTTTTGTACGTCAAAAAAGAAGTTATGTTCATTTTATGATAAATGTATTTTACGTATATGTAGTATAGGCAAAGATACATTATGGACATATCCGTTATATGGACTGGTGACAAAAAAAAAGATGTATAGTTTATATCATAATCTATGTTATAATTCATATATACGTAAAATAGAAAATGTTTCATAAATAACATAATTGTTAAAACTTTTAATGGGCCCAAAAAAGATGTTTTGTTCACCTATTGATAATTTTATTTACGCCACATTTACGAGTACACAGTACAAAGCTACATTTTGGATATATATCCGTTCTGAAGTCTTTTTATTAAAGATAAGAATAGAAGTTCAAATCACATTCAGTTTTTCTTCACATATACAGAAAACACTTTTCTTCATTATAGAAACACTTTTAGTGCAGGCAAAGTTATATCATTTACTTGAGTTATCAAAGGAAGTATATTATCACGAGATTTTTATCACATACACGTAGTATAGAAACAGTAAAATAATAGAAATGTAATTCTGAGGTCTACTGAGACAAAAAAAAAAGAAGTTTAATTCATGCGTTTGTTTCATATATACGTAGAATAGAAAAAAAAATACATCTTGGATATTTCCGTTCTGAAGCCACCTAGGACAAAAAGACGTTTAGTTCTTAATTTTTTGTAAAATTATTTTTTCACATTTACGTAGTATTGAAATTTATATCCCGCATAATTATGTCAGTTCTTAGGTATCTTGAGCATAAAAAAAAAGAAGTATCGTATGTCTAGATGACTTTGTACTATACCGGTCACGATAGAATTATTTAATGTCAGAGGTTATTTCATAAGTTAAGTTTTAAGAAAATGTTTAGTAAGTATACAAACAATTCTGCGTCAGTAAATTCTATGACATCTATATTAATTGTCATATTCAATTTAATATATCAACATTGATGTAAATAAATGATAAAGTATACATTAAGCAGTAATAATTCTTCACAAATATGCACGTGTAGTAATCGAGAAAATTAACATTAAGAATTTTATCAGTTTACCGTAAATGAAGTTCCACGTAAGTCGATTTACTTTTACTATAAACATATTTATTATTAGTAGGGTAGTTTAGACTTATTAATGTAGATGAAATTAATATTATTACTAAATCATGACATATTTCATAACTAAACATTCATTATTTGTTAATTTGCATTTGCCGTATTAGGTTTTCTGTGTAATTTAAAATAAAAAAAATACAAGACAATTCAATTATTATTACACATTGCAATTATTTTGTGGTTCAATTAATGTTACCTTTTTTTACCTTTATTAAAATCAATAAAAAATTGTTTACAATTTTATTAACGATTAGCTTTATCATGATAAAAATAAACATTTTTACAAACTTGTGTTCACAAATTTTATTGCGGTTTTATATAGCCTATATTTATATCCTTATGTTATTACGCAAGAATCACATGATTGTTATTTGTCATTATATTATAATGACCAGTAAATAATATTTAAATATCGGAACTGATTTAATATATTCGCCCTGGTCTTACATGTTGTTGTAGTCGTGGTCATATATATATATATATATATATATATATATATATATATATATATATACAGAACTATCAGAAGAGTGGCATTTATCAGCAAACTTGTCTTAACATGTTTTGAAGATGGTTATTATAAGAAAATTTGTCTTTGTGTTTTTTATATACAAAAGTGAACTGAATGAATATACCACTGCCTGATTTATTAGTAATACGTAAATGTGGTGAGTAATACTAAATTTGATACTAACTATAAAGTTGAAGTTGAGTACTTACATGGACATGTGTACTAATGACGTGGTTGTTTTATGACAATTTTATTTTTTTTATTAGTATTTTATATTTTGAACATATTGATGTCAAAGGTAAAATAACTTTTATACAAACCCAATAGTTACAATTTAAAACAATAAGTTTTCTAATATGCTGACAACCGTAGCGAATTAGTTACGTCCCATATAAGATATTTATTCTATCCTGTAACAAAATAATCTGTATAACAAAATACATAGAAGGTTAAAAAGATACTTTATATCCTTTAAAAGTAGTTTTACTTTTAAAAGTAGTTTTAAAGTAGTTTAAACTAGTTTAACTTTTTAAAAAAAGTAGTTTCACTTTTATTTCCGTCATATGACGGAACTAAAAGTAAAACTACATTAATTTTAGTCTTTAAATGAAGCAAGTTTAACAATAATGAACCTGGGTTTTGTAACTGCAGGGTTTTATAATATTATTATAGTAATTTACATCAATCCAAGTTTCTTGTTAATTAATTGGGAAATTCCTGTCAGACGTGATTGTATATTAATAATAATAATAATAATAATAAATGCATTTATTAAACCAAAGTAAAATTAATATTACTACATTAAAATCAATGCCCAGATGGCATGACCGAGGTCGTCTGCCAGAGTAGCGAGTTTTTAATTACCAAATTTGATTTAATATAATTAAACTTATTAAAATTTAATATATTAACACTTACATAGATGTATAAATAAAAATAAAAATAAAATAACTCTCAGTACCCATTACAAATAAAAAGTAAATAAATATAAGCATATGAAGCAAAGCAAAAGCAAAACAAAAATAATAAGTAATAAGTACACCCGTACTAAAACTAACATTCAAAATTTACGTTAATGTTTAACAAATTTCCCACTGAGTAAATCCATATCAAGTAAACTAACATCTGTATGCACAAAACAGAAGAAGAAAGATAAGCACTTCCGTCTAATAAGAAAATTATTCAATAATTAAATTAAAATATCAAATTATCTAGAATAAGGAAATAAATAAATATCTGGTGCAAATCAAAAAACAATAAATCGAACCTGGACCAAAAAACTAACATACGAAAATTCCAAATTGCAAATAAAACTTGAAGAAATAAAAATAACATAAAAATAAGTTAAAATTCCCAACCATATAAAAACAATTTTAAATAAACTACCAACTATATGTGTATATATATTTAGAAAAAGGGAAAAAAGGTAAGCACATTTGTCTAACAAGAAAAATTGTTCAATAATTAAATTCAACTACCAATCTATCTCTATATTTTTTAGCCTCCCATATGTAATTCACTAATGAAAACCAGTGTTTGCCGTTCAAATATTCCACAACAGCCTTCCTTGACAGCTTACCATCGCCCAGCCATTTTCGCCGTATTTCCGCCAGGATAGAACAGGAGCCCAAAAAATGCTCGGCATTCTCTATATCACCCGAATTGCACAAGGAGCATCTAAACTCATGACTCTGCGGTCTGCAGTTCAGCATTAATTGCCCACACCTGGCCTTAAAAATTGTATTTATAATTGAGCGAGGGTACTGATCTCCAATATAAGCCTTATCTCCCAACGAAAGTGACAATTCTTTGTAGAGAGTGTTAAACTCTGCCTGCCTTGCCCTTTCTAACCAAACACAACGCTCTTCCTCCCTTATTTTCGCTGAAATCTCCCGCAATTTCTCCCGCAATTTCTCCCGCCATACTCCAATTTTCCTATTTTTATAATCGAATACATAATTATATCTCAGACCTAGATCCTTCCAAGCACTGTACCATCCGACATTTTTTTCCACTACCAACAATGCCACTCGCTTTGTCAGTCTCTCGTCTGCTAACTCAAATGTACGAAACACAAAGCTACAATGCAGATTAAAGAATAAGTGCCACAGCAAATCCACTCCCGTTTCTAAATAAATTACGTAATTAGGTGTCGAAATCGGTAAACCATACATTCTTTTTATCGCAAACCGTTGGAATTTTTCTAGCTCTTCCAATCGATAGAATCCCCAAGTCTGTGCTCCATACCCAACTATAGCCCGACATATCGAGTTAAATACCGTCCACTTAGCCGAAATATATATGTCATTTTTAGCAAAAATACTGCTATACATCCAGTTAAAGGCAAACTTCGCTGTTGACACTCTCTCTTTCCCATGATCTTTAAAATTTAGATTAGATTTTAGAGTAACCCCTAAGTATTTAAATTTATTTACAACCTCAACCCGTTCACCCTCCCAATACCATTTTTCCCGCGTTGACAAACTTCCACCACGTCTAAATACCATAATCTTAGTTTTTTCCCTATTTACAGTAAGTCCCCATGTGTTACAATAGATTTTAAGTTTACTAAGCATCTTTTGTAATGATACTGGTTTATCCGCAAACAGTACTATATCATCAGCATAGAGGAGTGACCTGACCGAAATATTACCAACAACTACCCCCCCACCCAACTCCTCATCCAAATCGTTCATAAACAATGAGAATAAAAGCGGCGAGAGAAGACAGCCCTGTTTTACACCGATACCAACATCAAATTCCTGCGACAAACCTTGTTGACACCACACACGAGATACAGTATCAGTATACAACGATCTCAATACATTCATAAATTTAAATGACAAACCTATGCTATGCAATTTATAGAATAGTGCATGCCTATTAATAGTATCAAAGGCCCCCTTAAAGTCAACAAAACAGCAATAGACCCTGTTGCCTTTGGTGTTCAATTTTAAACTAACAATATTCACTAAAGTAAAAATATTATCATGGGTCGAATATCCCTTCCTAAAACCCGCTTGGTTTTCATTTAAAATTTGATTTTTATCAACCCATTCAACTAACCGATTTAATAATATTCCTGTGAGCAATTTAGCATTCACATCCATAAAAGAAATACCCCTGTAATTTTCAACTTTAGCTGTGTCACCCTTTTTATATATTGGAAAAATAATAGCTCTCTTAAATGCTTTAGGAACCTCACTCTTATCATAAACATTGTTAAAATAATCCACTAATAAATTTAAAAACTCTATAGGAGCATACTTATAAAATTCATATGGTATTCTATCCATCCCCGGAGCTTTGTTGTGCTTGGCTTTAATCAAGACTTCTTGTAATTCCTTCAAAACAATTGATTTATCTAAAATTTCATCCTCCACGAAATACGGGGCGTACAATATATCATCGTCATTTACACATGTATTAAATAAGTTCTTAAAATGATCTATCCACTCGGTAGGAGAAATATCAGCATTAGTGACAAAAGACCCCCCCTTAATTATCTTTACACAATTCCAAAAATCTTTCGAATCCTTAGCTTCATTAAAAGCTCGAATAACATTATTAAAGAAATATTCTTTTTTGTGTTTACACAAATACTTATATTTTTTTAAAGCATGAACGTAATCACACCGCACCAAAGTGAAATTAGTTTTCCGGAATAAATTCAATAAATTAAAAAGTTTTTGCCTCGCCCTTTGACACTCTCTATCGAACCACCTTTGTTTCCCTACAACCTGCTTATCTTTGTTTGTTTTGCTACTATTAAACTTAGTCCTATCGCTTGAGTCAACAGCCCCGCATATAATATCCGATATTACTTCCAATGCTATGTTTACATCTTGAGATAATTTCCCTTTGGTTAGAACCGCATTCCTAACAGCTGTTTTATACTTCTCTTCCCCCCTCATCTCCCATTTTAATTTTGGCATAATCGGTAATAATCCATTTGTTTTACTAAGGTTCATACCGTCATTTCTATCCGACACTAACTCCAATACTAACGGCATATGCTGTGAAAATATCTCTTTTCCTACCATAAACGTTTTTAATATTTTTTTTACGCTTTCATTTGACATACAGCAATAATCTATCACCGACGCTCCTTGTCGACTTACAAACGTGTACTCCCCACTACTATCCCCTTCTGCACGCCCATTCAAAATTACTAAATTGTTATTGCCACACATATCCAGAAAATACTTTCCTTTCTGATTTATAACGCAATCCTTGGAATGTCTTTTACCCGCAACACTCTCGAGCTCCAATTCTTCTGGCAGAAACTGTTCATCGCCTGTCCTAGAATTGCAGTCACCCATTAAAATAAAGTTGTTTGTATCCCCATTAATATCCAAGAAATTAACTAATTCTGTAAAATCTGATTCCCAGTCCGATAAATTCCCCCCTGAAAGGTATACAAAAACTAAAAAATATTCTTTGTTATCGATTACTATTTTTACCAATGTTTTTCCACCAATTTTTTCAAAATTACAAATATTTTTCAACTTCTTTTTATACCCTATCACTAGTCCACCCTTAGCCCTCCCACGGACAGCTTCCCTCTTTGCTGGATCCCAACTCAGCTCAAATTCCGTAAAACAATTATCATACCTTTCAATTACAAATTTCTCCACAAAGGTCTCCGCGAGGCAAAAAATATCAAATTTTGCAATATACTTAAAGAAAGACACGTGCTTACCTTTTGTATATTCTTAATAAACAATTAAGATGTCACAGCTCATTTAATAACACAAGAATGACAAATAGTACAATTAGTTGAAAACATTTATAGTACATGTACATATAGTACAAATTATATTACATGTAGAATATGAACAGATCGACTGTCCAAATTACTAAATATCTTTATATATTATTAAATCTTTTTCTCATACATTTTTAAGTAAAATAGTTGAATACTGTATTTAAACTTAATTAAATATATCTCTTAATAATTGTATGTTATTCTTCATATTATTTCCTGATATTTTGATCTTCTTGAACAATAATAAATTTATTATTTCTACATGTACTATACTTTTTATCAAAGAGAAATATATATGGCTGCATAAATTTAAAAAATCTTTACTGATGTAAAACTGATTTCCTACAAATAATATTAATAAATAATTAATTTATTATCAAGCTAAAAGTGGAAGGAGGTTGTTTAAATAATTTTTTAAAGCTAAAACTATTGTTTAATCTCTATCATAACTTATAAGAAATACCTAATATTTTAACTAATAACGGTATTATTAACGTACATGTACATATTATATATCTTAAATTTATGTGGATCGTCTTGTGTAGAGTGGAATATACTACATTTTGACCTAGTTTTGGGAGAGATGGATTTGCTATATTGACGTCATAGTTACAAAGATAACATCAGATATTTCCGCTCCAGTCTATAATAAGCAAAATCGCGGTCATAAATGACCCTTATACTAAAATACAAAGGTAGAATCAGGTTTGCATACGTTATGATGGTCTCGATATTTAAACACTTACGTCTTAATAATTTATAAATTTGACTCAAATTATATACTTATAAATAAGCGATCTGATTATAAAATTATAATTGACCAACTATTTAGTTTCAATTAAACAGCTAAGCTGCAGACGGAGAAACACTCCTTTAGAAACATTGTGTCATTCAAAATATGTAACATTACAACTTATATCAATTTACTTACAGTATATCTCAACCAATTACTGTATATGTATACCAAATAATTAGTAAATTCTGCATTGTTTATTTCATAAATAAAACAGTTATCCGTGTAAAATATGAACTATGTAGACCTAAAATGCTATTATGTTATTATTCATAGTTTGATATTGTTTTATCCCAAATAATTATATATGGCAACTACTCCGCACATTAAAAAAAAGAAAAAGAAAAGATAAATGAGTTGTCCCCTCATTCTTTAACATGTCATATCGAATATTCGCCTTAACGCTGCAAACTTTAATCATTTTGAAAACTGTGCTATTTTGTGACTGAAAGAGTTAAACACGTAAATTCTTAATAAACATAAATATTTATATTGTTGACTAAACTGTTTTTTGTTTTAATATTTTGTTTCAATTATTACTGAACACGATTGAGTATAAAGAAAACATCGAATTTGTAGCATTGAAATAAGTAAAACAATTTCCTACACAACATTAACTACCATCTACAATGTTTCTATAAATTTTAAATAACACAAATCTTGAACTAAGGAAACTGTATTACCTGTGGGACTGCGGCTGCAGCTAAGGGATTTTGGTCTGCAATACCGTGTTAAGAAACTTGGATTTAACTTTCTTCTATCCTACCAGGTGAGATTCCAATTGCATTTTCATTCCCTTATAATATTAGCATATTATTGCTTATATAACAAGACAGTGATTAAATTAAAAAAATAGAGATGCTGCGGTATATAAGTTTCATGTTTCTTGAGATAAAAAAAACAAGCGGAACGAGAGTGTAACCCATCTCAAAAATTTAAGAACTTGAGATATATTAAAAATGATAAGGAACTGAACCATCACGAAATTTGTATAATGGGATTTATTATACAAAACCACAATATTCAAGAAGTTCCTTTACAGTATGGGTGTGGATTTAAGTAAACTTACGAACCTAAATAGAGAATAGTTTAAAATAACATTTTTTTGTGGAGAAAATTCCTCTACATTAGTAATCATGAGAACCAATATATTTAATTATGGAATGACGTTAACATGTTTGAATTCAATAAACTTCATTATGCAGGAATTAATTTGGTAATCATAAACAAGATACGATTATTATTTCGCAGCAGAACATAGAGTTTCAACATAAGAACTTAACTTAATCCAAGAGAAATTCAATTATAAATGACATATTTTAGTAAAATATTGCAGTTTTTCGCTGTTGGCCAATATTATTATTATAAATTGCCTTTAAGATTTTTAATATAAGGCAATTGTTTACGTTATAGATACTATCAAATAGCAACAGTTTGTCGTTGTAATATACAATAATGCCGATGTATTCCAAGATTTCATATATTACCAAACGTGTGTTTTAGAATGAAGGTTATATATAGCATATTTTTTTCGATCACAAAAATTCTCATAAAAAAAGTTAAAATTCATTACATCATTGACGATGAAAATATGTGCATATTAAATTTTCTCAAAAAGTTTATTACAAAAGTCAAATAGTATTACCATACAACACAAGACAAGACAAATAAAAACAAAGTATTACAAATGCATAGGTAAGAATGCTGGAATTGAAATTTACCCACTGTGGTATGACTGAGCTTTAACTAATACCTAAAAAAACACATCAAGTGAATGTCTAGCCCTAGTCAAGTAATGTTGATGTAAAATATAGCGAAGCGTGCATTTCCAAAAGGGTGTAAGTGCCAAAGAGTAAATTTTTCAGGAGATAAAAAAAACATTTTTTTTCATAAAAACATTTATTTATTTACCTTTGAAGCAAATTTTCAAACAATTTCATAAATGATACAAGAGTTTTTGCATTTATAAAAATTTAGGTAAAATTTAAAAGGAAAAAAATTAAAGGAAACAAACTGTTTTATCTAGGTGCAAGTCATAAGGCTGTAAGTTCCACTATGCAACTCTTGCTCAGAGATCTGTATTATTGTCCGGAGTCTGTAGAGTTGGTGTTTCTGCCAATAACTCCTCGAAGTACCCACGTGATTCCGGCTTTAGGTAAGGGATCATCTTGATGATGTCTTCCCTTTTCTTTTGTGGGATTCCCCACTTTGTTCTCATTAAAGGAAACTGCAGACTCTTAAAATCATCAATACTCACTCCATTCTTAATGACTTTTATTGGGTCGCTCCAGCCAGCTGCTTCTGATCCCCCTTTTGCTACCATCACACCACCAAAGTCTGCAACTGTCAAACGGAGCTGCGAGGCTTTAGAGATTCCTAGCTTCTTGGTATCCAGAAACTTGTGTGAGATCTCTTTGAAGTTGTGGAACTCTTCTACCACAGTGCAGTAAAACGGATTTTTTTGAGCAGCACTTGTTATAATTTGAACCAAATCCATAATAGTGTTAGGATTGCATTTTCTTCTATGTTTTTCTATCAAAGCAAAGTCCCTATCACAAGTCAAGAAAGTGTGGTCTTTGATAGGGAACTTGTGAATGATTTCATCAAACTTACCAGTAGCTATTAAAACTAGGTACATGGTGATCATGTATTGGTTTTTGTTTTGACCACCGCAATTGTCTGACCATACTACCAGTTTTCTTTTGTTAGTATTACATTGAGATGTTAGGTATTGATAAAGGCAAGAAGATATTTCCAAGGACCCCCGACCACCATAGTTTTCCGACCACAAGAACATAAAACCCTTATCTACTGTAGAGTCATGAATCCCTAAATTGCAACATGCTAGTTGTTGTGAATAATACATCTCAGTATGTGTTAACTGAGGAAGATACATCTGCTGTTGCAGGTCAAACGATAGTACATGAGCATCTGAATCTTTGGCATTTTTTGTGTCCTTTGACATTGCATTAGTAGTAGCTTCGGCGCGTCTGTGGTGTAGTTCTTGCACTACTTTTGCAGCCAAATCGCCAGATTGTACTTTAATATTCAGTTGGTCACAAGTCGAACAAGTATCTACCCTTGGTCTATGAAAAGATAAATTGAACTTCGTCAAAAAAATTTCATTGTACCACTGCCTAGTGATTGGGGGTTCCCAAAAAGAAACTCTTCGGAGTGTTTCTCCAAAAATGAACGATACATACGACTTATATTTAAATCCGGACTCAAAAACATTTTATCCTTGGCCTTAGCACGGCCATAATGGCTTTCCTCTACTGGGAAACTTTTGATGTGGTCTATTACTTTTTGAGTCCACTCCAATTTCTTTTCATTAGTTCGTTGTCCTCCCCTTTTATCAGAGCAATCCATCTTCCCCTCCAAAATCTTGTTAGTCAAGATCTGAACCCTCTTTGGAGTGATACCGAATGTTTTAAGAAATGTTTTTAAACATACCTTTGCTTCAGAACCTCCTTGAAGTGGTAGCAAGTATGTAAATGTATGTTGGCGTCGACTTTCACCTGGATGATCGTATGTCCCATGTCGCCTCCTCTTAATGAGTTGAGGATGAACAAGGCTCTGAAGATAGTTTTGTTGTTTGTTGTAGTCTCCCAACGCATAGAATTTATGAAATAGCTCTCTGATATATTCCAAACGAAGTATTCTGCATGAAAATTTGCACTTGCAGTTGATCTGAAACACAAAAAAAAATCAAAACTTTAAAAGTGTGAAAAATATGCAGATATTTCCTGTAATTTGTACAATAAAACTGCCAGAAACACTGATAAAGTAAACTACTAATAAAATACATTATTATGTACATACATACATTATAACGTATTATTCACTTTTAAAGTGGTTTATGCCAGAAACACTGATAATGTAAGCTACTAATAAAATACATTATTAATAGCAATTTAGTAAGTAAAGTAACATTACTTACCTCAGTCGGAGGAGTTTTAGGTGGGACTGCAGTGTTAGTTGCCGGTTTAACATAACCTTCACCTGAACGTCTTTTCCTTTTTTCAACAGTTTTCTTCCACTTATCAACATTTCTCTTCCTCTTCTTAGGTATTACAACCTCCATCTCATTAAAAACTATTTAATATTATATTTAAACTGAAATAAACTGTTAAAATTATACAGCGCAAACAGCTATGCAAGTCAAGTAGCGTACCGCTCACCTACACTGAGTGATCTCCAACTGTTGCACCAAGGGACATACACCCTTTTGACTTGCACAACAACAAAAGTTCACATTTGGCCCACAAGGAGCGCTATCACCGCTGTAATACTTTGAAAACTGATATTTCGTGGCACTTACAACCCAATTACACAGAAAACGTAATTTCGACTATTTTGGCACTTACATCCTTTTGGAAATGCACGCTATCTATAAGAGCTCATTATTGTTTAACTTGCTTCATTTAAAGGCTAAAACTAATGTAGTTTTATTTTTTATCACATATTATTTGTTTATATAGATAAAGTATCTTTTTGACGTTCTATGTATTTTGTTATACTGACTATTTTATTACAGGGTAGTATATATATCTTTAAGCTTTAAGTAATACCTAAAAAACTCATCAAGTGAATGTCATGCCCTTGTCAAGTAATGTTGATGTAAAATATACTATCTATAAGAACAGGATTGTAAAAAGATAATAAAAACTATTCTTTCACAGACAGAATATTCATTCAATATGTACAGATTTTGTCTAAAACTGCCGCTTAGGAGCTAGGTAGCCTTCATAATATAATTATTAGCCTTAAGCGAATAATGATTTACGCCTTTCTGAAATATCAATTATTTTCCCGCAGAAGCAAAACATTTTCCACTATTACCAACAATCTTATTCGAATGTAGAACTTCCAAGAAAAGGGAAATATCCCACTACGGAAGCCGTAGTTAAATAACTTTTTTTAAATGGAACTCATAAGAGATAAATCAGCAGAACTAAAGACAATGG
Organism: Aphrophora alni; assembly: GCA_963513935.1. NCBI lineage: Eukaryota > Metazoa > Arthropoda > Insecta > Hemiptera > Aphrophoridae > Aphrophora > Aphrophora alni. The sequence goes on from OY740774.1 coordinate 55,131,427, forward strand.
TAGGCGCAACATAATAATGCAATTAAAATTGTTAAATTTGATTAATTATTAAATTTAAACTTTAATAATGGATAATATAGTTTCCATTGTTCGTACAACTTTCAAACGCAAAACTAAGTATATAGTATTATATTACATTTAAATAAAACACATATATTTATAGCAAGTAATAAAATGGTTCCTAGGAGATTATTGAAAATGATATTCTACACGACGTGTAACGTTAAACGTCGCCTCTGAGATTAAAACAATAGCAGTGTCTAATGAACTTGAATCAGTAAACAATAGCCACAGATTTATCATGTCTGTTGAAGGTGTATTCGTGTTTTTTATCAAAAAAATACTCCATTGTTGTTTCATGAACAATAGGTATTCCTATAACTGTGTATATCATTCTTTCGGTGGAAACCATATGGGGTTAAATTAAAACCACAACTCTTGATGAGTACCCCTAAATTTATGGTGTACTCTCTATTTTATAATATAGAATCTGTAATATTCTGAAATTAGTCACATTTTACCTTAAACATAAGATTAATCTAACTACTTTCTGTCTATCCCTCATAAAAACATTTCCGTTAAAAGGCAGCCTCATTATATTATAAGTTATAATAGAAGATAGCAACAATATGGATTAGGTATTTTTAACTTTTTGTTTTAAATATTAGTCAAGTGTGTACAAAACTAGTAATAATCTATTTAGAAAGCTGATGGGAATAAAGCTTTTTTTTAAAACTAACCTAGTTTTTAAATTACAGAATTATGTGGTTTGAATTAAATATTTTAGTTAATTAAATCGCTTGGTATATTGTATGTGAAGCAACGAAGATTGATGTTTGATATTGCGGATGGTTTAACGACAGTGGTAAAAGTGGATGGTTTGGTAATTTAATTTAGATTGGGAGTAGATAAAAATGAAAAAGACATGAAATGGTTAATTGACATTTTGAAATTATTACCAACTAATAAAATGGTTTTTCATTAAATATGCTGTTATGTTTAGCTAAGAATTAATGTCACAGTGCCTTGTAGAGGCGGCGTTCCTTTCTTGGTAATGTTCTGTCGTCAAGAATGCCCGTGTGCACACGCAAGAACAGCTGCTCTAAACGTAGAAACTAAATACAATTTTAAATCGTAAAACACATAACAAAAACACTTGACTTCTTAATACGTGACAATTGTTTATGAGTCACAATTTTAAGTTGTTGGCCGAAATGCGTATATAATAAAAAGAAATAAAAAGATTTGTATCTGCGGATTTAGCAAGAAACACAGTTGTTTGAGGTTGAAACTTGGAATGATTGATAAGAGACAAAGGATACCCCAAAACAGCTGGAGTTCTCAGAATTCCGGTTGAAACAGTTTCATAAAAATAATATTGGAGCGGAAATAAAAACTTTTTAGATATACTGAACAATTGGCATAACAGTTCTCATACTTTATTCATCTGTAACCGTAACTAACTATTTGAAATAGAGTTATAGATTCAAATTTTACAAAAATACAACATTAAAAATAATGACCATATTTATAACTTTGAATTACAAATTCCTTATACAAGTAATTTTTTACCGTTTAGGTATAAAGAATTACATCCGCCGCTGACTATATTTTTCATTCATATAGAGTAGAAATAGAGTGACTTAAATTTTATAATATAAATATGAAATTTGTTTTCTGCAATATTTCTATATTCATAAAAATGATGACTAATTAAAAAAATTTAGAGTTTATTTTGTTAGGTTATATATAAGCTTGTCTTGGTCATATCTGGTGACTCCTATTAACAAAACAAATAATAATCACATTTATTCATTACAATATAACTAAGTAAGATATATTATTATGACAATAACTCGCTCAGAATTATTTGACATAGTTATCATGTAATCAAATGGGTCTGTTATACCATTTAAAAAAATATAATATTAAGGATTACTAATATTAGATCCACTTAAAGATAAATTGGTGGAAACCAGTTTCTTAGATAAAATCTTTTTTAATTAAACAATAGTTTCACATACAATACCACTACAGGATTTAAAATATCTATTTCCCCTCGTACCCGGCAAACTGTGAACTTTTAAAACCAGCTCTTTAAAAATTAAAACTAGAAGCAATCAGTAAATATTAGATTACTATAACGAAATAAAGTATAATCAACTATTAAAATATAAATACATTGTACGTTACATTCTATAAATTGTTAGGAAAATATTAAACTTAATGAAATTCCATTAATTCGATTATAAGAGAAAGAACTATTCAATTTAGGAACTGATTAACAAACTAGAAATTAAAACATTACTCTAGTAATTTAAAAAATGAGTTTACACATTTATGAGTAGGATTTAGGCTGCGTAACTAAGAAAGAGAAGCAATATGTGATTGTATTTTATCATACTCGGAAGTGTTCCATCATATTCAATTTAAAAATCAACTTGCAATGTTCCTGGCTTTCAATATCACAATAGTTTTTTTAACACGTATTCAATGGCAAATATGTATTCTACGTAGTCCTTAAATTATAAAAGTTTAATTTTTAAGCGAACACGTACTTATTTCACCAAATTACTTAAGACCAAATTTCTGTAAAAGAATCTCTCTTTTCAAATAAAAAAGGGTTATTTCGGGCCTTTAAAATATTTCACTACAATTGTTTTGAAATTTTAACTACTCTGTAAATTCTAAAGACTAATAACGATTTTGTTCTTAATAGTTTTAAAAGTTATACACATTTCCCCTCTATATTAATAATAAAGGAGAATTTTATATACTTTTCATATAAAATGGGTACTTTGTGAATAATATCATTATTAAAGCTTTATCATTTTTGAATGGAAACATTTTACTAATTTTCAACCCTAAATCGGGTGAAAATGTGACATAATCTTATGCTTTTTAATTTTAACTATATTGTAATTAGTAGTGTGTTATAGTTTTAATATTGCATAATTATGACATCAGAGTAAGACTTGATACAAACAATAAGGTATACGTTTAATATGTTTCAATTAAAATAAATACTTTTCTTTTATTTAAAAACTTTTTTATTCCACTATGTATACTTATAAGTAGCGATAATATCTGTTAATTATTTTATTTATTCCTTAGATGCACTCTTCACGAATATGATTGTGTGAATCATAATTTTAAATAATCATTGAACAACTCTGCTGGCAATTAAAATACATATATATTTGATAACGAGTATTTATTTAAACTAAAAACACTAAAGGTGTTAAAGTTGTATAGTTAGTATGATTAACTTATCATCTTTGGTGTTTTTTTTTTTTATATAAAATAATTTCAACCGAGCACAATTTAAAAATAAAATGTAAATAATTCAGCCTTACTCGAGGTTGTGAAAACAAAAATCTCCTTTAAACTTAAGAATTGTTCCTTTTATATACAGTAGCAAAAAACAAGAAAAAATAGAAACAAAATTATGTTTCAATAAACATATAGTATACGCTACTGACAATCAAATAAAATATTTTGAAAAGGTATCAAAAAATAATTGATGTCCAAAATCGGCGTAATTTTACTTCAATTTCAATAGATTGCTGAGTTTTGTCCAGTGTAAATAAAATAACTACAAAATAAGGGTACAGGGGAATCAATTTACAACTTTTGTATCGCGCTTTTATAAATTATCATTAATTACTATTGTACATTCTATATCGCCCAGAAAAAAAAATTCCATATTTGGTGCAATAGTGACTATTAATCAAACCCGAATACTTTTTCTTCGAAAAACAATATTCGTATTATATTTGCTTAGTCTATCTCCAACCTTTTCTACATTCATTAATTATTTGTAATAAATATTACTACTTTTTCAATTATTAGGCCCAATAATGTATTTAAATATGCTCATCTACTTAATATAATGAAATCAACTCATTAAAATTTGAATTCGATAAAACTTTGTTAATTATTTGTTAATTTTTTCTTGCGTAGAAAACTTGAATCCGTGAAATTTCATTAAACAATATATTGCAAATTAAATGCAAAGCATAAAACATGATTGTACTTCCTACGAAGGTCTTGCCTAATGAAAATCTAAGCGAAAACTGTGATTGGGTCGAAATAACCATTGTTTAATAATTGAAAAGAGAGATTTTTTATAGAAATGTGGTCATTGTTCTAGCTTGTACCATATGAATATGTCAACGAATAATGAATGCCAAACATAAAGTGAAATAGTTTTTTTTTTTTTTTTTAATTTTTTTTTTAACGATCGTAAAACGTTAAGGTAACCCACTGTCTAGGTGAGTTTTGATTCAAAAACTATGATTTTGAGAAAAAGAAGACGACTTTTTATAACATATAGGTCATCTAAGTTTTATAATATATTATACTTTAAAGACACTAATCGTGTCTATCGTTTGCATATTTAAAACGTCTAAAAAAAATAAAAATAAAGTGGTTTTGCTTCGTCTATATTGTACCAATACTACATTTTAAATTTCGATTAACTATCACTAGTTAAACTAGGAGTAAACATGTTTTTGAGAGAAATATAATTTACAAATTGTTTTTTTTATTTAAAATAAAGTTTATATATGTATACTACTTTCATTTATCCATTATAATGTCAAATAAATCGGAAGTTAACTTTTATTTTCAATATGTTCAATAAACATTCATTTCAAGGATTTATCAATAGTTAAATTACCAAGAGTACCCAATATAATCATTTCGAAAATCTTAATCTAACTGTTTGAAAACAAGATTAACTCAGTATTTAGAAAATAAATATTTTAAACCGTAAAAAAAATCGTTTGACGTCTGTATAAAACTATTTTTACCAATGATATCGATCGATTATTACACGTTATTATTAATTAAATATTTAAAATGTAAGACAAATAATTAATACAATAGTTTTTATATATCAATCTGTTCACTTATTACCATGTTTGAATGTAATATTTGTTAGGCAAAATTAAATTGTAAAATAAATGTTAGATTCGCAATTAGGGTTTGCTTGAGACGTCAATTTGAGACGAAAATAGAGGCAGAAATAAGAATGTCGATTAGAGGAGATTGAAATAGAGGTATTGAATTTATTATTTATGTTCTCTCGTTTAATACCCCACAGTTAGACTGATATTGGGAGAGTGTAATGGAAATATTTCAAAAAGAAAGTTTTAAAGGTAATTAAAAGTTTTAAAGTTTAAGTAAAAGATATATATATATATATATATGAAATTAATTACATGTAAATATTTTTTTTTTTTTTTTTTTTTTGTAATTCGGAAATGGAGTAAATGCTTCTTAATAAATCTTCAATTTGGTTAAAAATAGGAATTATAGATTTAACTGGAAGTTTATAATTTAGACATTTGAATATGTGTGCAGATTTTGTAATACCCTACTATTCTTATTACTAATTTTAATGAATATTGGTAATACTTATAACATTTGTAATTAATGTGTTTAAGCGATTCAATGAAACAATACTTATTAATTATTACAAATGTAGAAAATCATTTATTTAATATAAATTTAATTTCTATTATCATTGTTAAGATGCTCTAATATTAGTAATCGCTTTCATAGTTTGTAGTGTTTAATGGGAGTTTATCATTAATGGGAGTGTTTCAAATTATTGGAGTTTATCATTATCGTTAATGTAAAAATAAATTGAATCCCAATCACAACCACATAATAGAGTTTTTAGAAATGTACTTAACTTATCAATTCTACCTTTATATGCAAACATAATTGAGAAAATTAATTCGAAAATATAATTCACAAGTTCATATTATTTAACTGAATAAAATATTATTGATTCTCACTATCAAAAAGTCTATACTAATTTTGGCTTGTATATCTTATTCTTAATAAGTGATAAATTTTAATATAATAAAGATCTCATACCGTACAAATTACATTTTATAATAGCGTAAGGCAAAAATTTAAATATTTGAAAAACATAATAACTAACTACATTTTAATAGCTATATTCTGTTTGATATTATTTTGTTCACGTTGTTTTGTAGACAATAATTTCGCCAATGAACTGGTAGAGTTAAATGGTTAAGGGATTACTCATCGACAAGTAAAAGCCGATTAGGCTTAGTTCCATAAACATGACTACGAATTACACGTTCAACTGAAACTAATATTCAAAGATCCATAATGAAAAATAATAATAATTACGAGTTCATTTTATTATAATATGATCAATAATTCTTGCACTAAAAAATCCAAATAAACCCTTAGGATCCGCTCTTTGATGTTGGAATAAAATATTATAATACAATTTAATATTTTTATTTTACATCAATCTTTTAAGGATACTCAGCAAACATTCATTTGTTAGTACCACATTATTTATTTTCTTGAATATTATAATAAATCGAGAAACAAAATTGCACAGATTATCTAACTAACCCATCCGTAAAACCAAAAAAAAGAAAAAGAAACTAATCGCCTCTAAACATTTCTGCGTGCACAATAGTCATATTTAAATGTATGATTCTAATATATTTTTATGTAATTTGTAAACGAGTCAAATTACCTTGATTTTTCCGGGACTAGAGTTTCGTTGGTCTATAATTATCCATACAGTAATCAAATCCTAAAAAAAATTAAATCGCTAATTATAATGAAGATGGTTTGTTCTTTAAATTTATTTGTTTCATATTTTATAGCTTCAATAAATTAATTGTATATATAATAATTGTATTTACTTATTATTTAGGGATACAATATATTCCTATTCAATGCTGTTTTATTAGCTTGTCAAATTGAAGAGCCTTTTAACGGATTTTTTTTATACGTCTTACAGATATCATCTAGTTTTCTAATACATTAATATATTAAAATTTACATTTAAAGTTTACTAACTATTTTCTATCGTAGATAAAACGATAAGGAGATGTAGAAACTTAGTTATAATATGTAAAAAATTATATGTATGACATCATTCTAAATAATATGCGTCAATATAAAATAATATAATTAAACAATAATTCGGTTATAATATTATATATAGAGAGGTATATAAATCAGAGTTTAATATCTTATTTATAGCATAATTAAATATAATTTTTATATTTCTTTGCCAATCAAATGTAAAACACCTTTTCTCTGTCACGGTATTGCTTGCTTTGTGGAAATCGATAAATTATAACTGTGCATTAGTGTATTTAGTTAACAAAAGATGAGTAACGGTTTTTCTTATATTCTGAGTGTGTATTTTAAAATATTTTCACAAACATCAAATTAATTACCATTATTGTAACTATCATTTTAATAAGTTTTATTTATTCTGATATATCATCGAAATTTCGCAGCCATCAAGTCGGTAAAGGGATGTTCCTAAATGTTACTCTTAAAGGCATTTTCAGAATTAGTATTATTTTTCCAGAGAATCTGATAAGTTAAAAAAAATAATAAATGTTATGTGTATTATATATCATTATAAAAGTGAATTTGTTAGACTAACACTATTTGCATGCTATCAATGTAGACGGTTTACCATGGTCGTTACTCTAACAAACTGAGATTTATGAATCATTATAACGGTAATGTTCAAGTCTTGTTTAGGTACGATGAATGGATGGGTAATAAGACACCACTACCGCTCATGCCACGTAGGGTTGTTTTACATGAATATATAATAACTTGTAAGTAGACTGTGAATTTGTGGAGCCAAGTAATGGAGGTCAACCTTTCAACCCTTAATATTCATGTAATGATTTAAATCTCCTTTGCACTCGTTTTCATAAAAGAAGCCCAGGAAATTAATGCACACGTCAATATTATTATATTGTTTTTAGAAACAAGTTAAAAAACTATAAATTTTTCCTACGTTTTTCAGTCTGAAACTGTTAATTTCAAATTTCGGTGTCACAGTAATACCGCAATAAAAAAATGTATAACACATTCATCATTAATATTTTCAGTAAATTGTATTTGACAATTATTTTTCTTTGTTCGTTCTTTATCAAAAAAAAAAAATTAAAAAAAAAAAAAAAAAAAAAACAGATTTATTTTCATGTAATTTTTTTTTATTAACATTTTTTAAATTTTATTTATTATTTTTTTCCCTGTTAGGATACCATTTGAAAAGAAAAACAAAAGTTATATTATGGAATAAAATAAAAAGAATATCATTATGTCGGCCAACGAGAGAAAGAAGAATTTATTTCCGAATGTCAAAAGACATCCTTTGAGGAAGTCTTATTTGTAGCAACACCATGTAGAAACATGATGAAAATTCATAACATTAGTAATATTTTAGTAACATAAATAAATCATTAATTCATGTGGACAATATAAACGACTTTAACACTTGTTTTAATACACCCATGTTCTGTGATAGTGTTCAATTTCCTAAAGAAATCGAATCCGAAGTAGAATGGTTATTTATTTATTTTATCAATATTCTAATTTATTTATCCAGAGCCGTCACTATACAGACTTTGTGAATCGTATTATAATTTTTAAATCATACTGAATTACAGTTTTTTACGAATCTCTAGTAATTTGTAAATTTTAACTAACTCTAAAAACGATACTTTCAAATATTTTATTTTAATACATATCTATAAAGAATAGTTATAGAAAGATATATAATTTAAAGAGATTATTATTTATATTATTATTTTTTAAATACATAAAGACTATTTTACATTAAAGAGTCCTTAGTAAACTATTCTAACACAAATATGTAAAAACAGGTACTTATCAGTAAACCTTATTTATTACTCTCGAAAAAATGAATATTTAAAAATTGCAGTTTATAACACAAGTTCAATGTATTATTATTGTGCATATCCTTTCCATTTATTTAAAAATAACGAATAAACAGTTTTTAACACATTTTAAAATCATTCATGGTTAAACAATTGTTACGGGTGGTTTATGTATCCATAATTCATTTTATATTTATATTCAAAAAGATCATTTTAGGTTTAGAACATTTAGTCCAACTTCCCAACACAGATCTTTTTCAAGACTTATAAAATAGCTTTTGTTTTATATCCCTAATTTTATCAAACTGATAATGAGAGTTTATCGGAGTCCTATATGTTTTCTCATTTTAATAACATACAAATATGGCAAACCTAAATAATAATAATCTTAATTATATGGAATTTTTTATTATTATTTAAACAAATTATTTTTATATTAGTTATGTTATTTAATGTTTAAGACTTCGTGTTTTTCACCTAAAACATAACCATTATAAAAGATTTATTGCTTTTTTCCTATCTTTGTAAATGGTTTTATATTTTAAAAGCGATACCTCTTACGGTAAACCTTTAGAAATGATGGTGCTGATGAATAGGGCACATTTTATACAATTAATCGTCTGAATGAAATCCGTAGAAAGCTTACAAGAACCTTTTCCATTTTAGAATGATGAATGTGTGTAATCAAAAGACACATGTATTTCAGCTTTCGATTTTCATTAAATAACTTTTAGATAACACTTTTATTTTACTTTGTACTTTATTCCAAAATTTATTTAGGTAATAAATATGTTTTTTATTAAAAAAAAAGAAGAAAAAAAAAGTTCTATTGTAAATTATACATTTATTAGCCGACCATGGTTTGTTACGGCATGGACGAGGTTTATACAAAGACTTTGTATCAGCCTTTATATAAGACTCGTAATGCCGCATCTGACGAAATAATGGTCGGTTAGGCCGAATAAATGTGGATTTTACAAAAAACATTTATGTGTGGTTTATTTAAAAAAAAAAAAACAATAAAATCTATCAAGTACCTGGCGGTACAATAAACAAACCACAAGTACTATAAGTCTTCACTATAAACAATATTATGAATCTTATACTTAATATTTTTAATTACTGGCACTGTATGTAGAATTGTTTAAAAGACACTTATATTTTCTAACAATTAGGATGAGTTCTTATTTCATAATATACTTTCAATTTTCTATTAACTCTTAAAATTGCCGAAGTTATTTATTTTTTTATAAATTTACATACCATTATAATTATTTTTATTTTTACTTTATGCATAGTTCACTAATAGTATATTAAAACAAACTGAACTTTTGAGGTTAAAGGAACTTTGTACTTATATAAAAGTTGAAAATGAGAACACCCACCGTCCATTGGAATTCAATTTTATGAATTATATTTTTTCTTTATAAATCTTAAGTACTGGATTTAATATCCGAGACAAATCTGTCAACAAGTAATTTGTATTAATTCACATGATTTTTTTTTTTGCAATTTTAACTAAACAAATGTCTACGTCATATACCACCTTTTTTTATGAAAAACATGGTATAGTATAATAATTATAGGAATTCATATTCATTACTCAGTAACTGTGGTTGATTATATACACACCTGAAAGCTCGTTTGTATAAAGTTGTCTTCACGGTCCAATGTGTTAATATGTGGGTAGTAATTTATGAAAATAAATCATAACTGCTTTCTTTAATAATACTATTATTATAACCCACTCATTTTAATTAATACTAACTCATAATAACCGGATATACATACTTATATTTATAAAATAATTTATCCTTTCAGTAATATACCGACTTATTACATTATTGGTCTTGTCTTGTAGACTAATAAAATTACTTTACATATTTACAGGATGGATCTGAGGTAATAAGACAAAACCAGCCCTAATCTCAATTACGAGTGGGTTTACGTGCTTGTAAATCGCAATTAGTAGACATTATATGTTGGATGACATAAATTTCGTTAATGTGTTATTTATGTTTTATTTACAAATTGTACTTTACTTATATTATACCACTCCGATAATATTATTCCGTTGAATATGAAAATAATAATATCCTGTTGAATAATAATCCACATTCTTATATTTGTGCTTGTATACTGTTCTATATTTCATAAGTGTTTATTCTTCCTCATAATATCTATGTATATATATATATATATATATATATATATATATATATATATATATATATATATATATTCCAACGGTAAACCCCACGTTGGGCGCCGTCTTACTATAACGGTAAACCTTTTCTTGGTTAAGTTGAATGATGTTTTCGGCCCCCACTTTTTTTTGGGACGCCGATTTATTCAACGGTTTTTCGTTTGAGAATAAGTTATTTCCACCTACTGGAAGTTTTATAGGCAATCTCGTTTTGTTTGGCCTAGGTGAAATAACTATGTGTCGAATATTCAGTTTTATGAATATCCTGACTAAAAAAAAAACTTCTACGTTATACTTCCAGTACTTTATATTTGATTTTAGCTCAGTTAGAACACAAGTGAATGATTTTACTTTTTGTAAACCTCTGAGTAGTGAGTACACTGAAACTAACCTTGTAAATTGTTTATTTGTGCTTGCAAATATTTTATGAAATTTCACTGTATCAATTCTTAATCTATAACTCATAAACTATTGGGATATTTGAATACTAGGTGTTTTTTGTAAATAATAAATTTTTTATAAAGCAAATAAAATTTTGATAATTTTTTTTTTTTTTAAATTTCAAACATAAAATAAAACTTTTTGGATTTTACTTTCTCCAACAAATACAAATAATAACCTTCCTTTCAATTTAATAATAATTTCTTAAACTACAAGACAGAACCAATTATTTACCTAACTATAATTTATTCTAATATTTTATACCCAATTTGATTTAATTAATATTTTAATAAAAGATTTAATTTGAATTTACGATTTAATGAATTTAATTTTTAATTAATAATACAAATATTTTATCTAATCTAACATCCTAAGTAACCCAGTATTTTAAAATAAATTTATTTGAATTTATTTCAGGCAAATTTAATCAGGGACTAACGTATTTACGTTTCTACCGACCTTTTCACAACTGTCCAGGCGTCGCGACGTTTGATATGAAGTCCGCGAGCGTTGTTTAGCGATGGCAGGCTACAGATGCTCTGCGTGCTGGTTAAGATGTCTCGTTGATGAAGGTTGATCCCTGTAGGGTTGTCTGGAAGAATGTTGGATGAATTTTTAAAGATGGTTGTGGTGATGTCGTGTCTGAAGTCCCGGTTCGGCTATTCTCTCGACGTTAAAGTTGCATGTCCAAGTGGTCGCCTGGTGATGTCCTGGAGTCCTATCCGGAAGCTATACGAATCACTCCATGTATCAGCTGCTATGTAGGTTATGTTACTTCTCCAGAATAATCCAAGTTAGGCCAACTTTGTAATGTCTAAGTTGCCACTGACGTTCTTGTAGATTATAGTTGTGTCTATTGCTGCATTCCAAATTAATATCGCAATGACGTATGTTCACACTTGTTATACAAATTATTATGTTAACTAAGAAAATACTTAGCTTTTTGCATACTATGGTATTTTATTAAAAAACGAGATCAAGGCTCGATGTGTTCACTTACATCGCAGAAATATCAAGGCTCTCGAGTTTCCCCGAGCAATCGTTTATATAGACTCATCTTCAGCCAGCCCCTTCTACTGTTCCACTCTTATCTCTCTCCGTGCAGTTTTGGCCATTGAAAATCCTTTTCCTTTGTAACTCCTCCAGGGTTTTCCCTATTTTATTGAGAGTGACATTTTTGAATTCAGCTCGTTGTCTTCTTTACACACGAACTCGAGTGATGTTCGTACGATTCTTGGTTCGCGTACACTACCCGCGCCCGTTTTTCCGCGGCGATTTCTCCCGGAAAAGTCTTTGTTTTTGTTTTTCCCGGTTTTTTGTTTTCACTTCTTTATGTCCTTTTGGTTTGTGTTAACTAGCCGGATTTTCTCTTTTTTTCTGCTTCTGGTTGTCTTGCTGTAGGGTTAGGGAGTTAAACGATTTTCTACAAACTTGGGCTTTCCTTTACTCCCGAAACATATTTTAAATACTGGATTATTTTTACATAACTACGTTATCAGCATACTATTTAGCGTTTTGAGTTAATAAAAGTTTAAGTTTAACTTTTTATCTTGCTATAAAGGTGCGAATTCTGTCACCTTTTTCCTTTAATAAAATTTCAAGTTTTTCTTTTTAATTATACATTTTGTTTATCATTACTAAAATTTGTTTTGGTTAGAATTTAAAAAACTTTCTTTTTTATATACTTTTTTATCATTTGAACTTAGTGGATTAACATTAACTTTTTTATTTAACGAAATTTCGCAAAAACCTATTTCACCTTTATTTTAGGCCTTCTTATGAAAAGCCTGAAAAACCTTTTCTTTTTCAATTTAGAGGAATTTTGAATTTCTCCTCATACTTTAATAGTCTGTATTTTACGTAACTTTGTGACTTTATATTATCTAATCTTGCAGTTAATACACCCGCGGTTAGCGTAATGCATTTCCTGAAGATATTTGTTTTTATTTAATTTCTGGATTTTGGCTTCCCGTATTAATTTTTAAGTATTTTTTACAAGTCCTTATTCCTTTTCGAACAGGCAGGGTCCAAGAGTTTAACTTAGCCAGATAACTACTCTCCCGCGTCAACATGATTTTCGTGACCTACATGCGGCTTTAGCCCGCGGTAAGTCCGGACTATTCAAATTTATAAAATTAATTACAAATTCAAAATCCAGGACCTACAACGGGTTGTGTCCGTTGTAAGCTACCCCTCTTAAGATATCTGGTTTGATCGGCTCCGCCATAAAACCAAGATATTGAAAACCACTAAATATAATAATACTCCCCTTTCAAATTTCCTCCTATCTTATTACATTCTTATATCTAGTTCTGCCTTCCTATCCTAACAATTTACAGATTACATATTCATAATTTTTATATATACAATTCATACTATACATTTCATTGTTCTTCTTATTCTGCATAATCTGAAATTACATTTATACAACATGACATGGTATACATTTCCTTTTGAAACGTTCACTGGGTGAGTTCACTTCCACTGAAAACACATGTTTATACTGTACACAACTTATATAAATACAGGGACACATTTTAATTTGCCTGATAACCAACTAACAATACTTTACTGGATTACATTTTCATACTACTGTTATGTTCCTTGCATTCATATTTCCCGAATTTTTACAATCCGAGTTTTTTGTACGTTTTATTTACATTACCTTTTTCTTTTTTTTTTTTTGTATTTGCCTTTGTGGCTTCAATTACAATAATTGAGAGTTTTTTAATTAACTAATTGTTTATTTGTTTAAGTTTATTATTTTTTAAAGTTTTTTCTAGGTTATTAGTTAAACTTCTTTCTTCCAGAATCCTAACTACTCCGATTCTCCTAACAACTTTTACGCATAATTAATTTTCTGGTAATTAATATGCAACCCCTATACACCCCTGACTCGTGTATTAGGCCATTCCAGGCACCTGATTTGTTCGTAGGTTATATTCGAACGTTTTCTTCCTGGATCTGTATTACTATTTAATTTAAAACTAGCAAACACATTAGCATGTAAGATAGAAATACTTAGGCCTTTCAATCAATTGAGATGCGTTGAGTTGTTTATTTAGGCCTACTTCCTTCATTTCAGTCTTCTCAGTCTGCCGTGTTCCCTCTCTCCACTTCCGTCGACCTTGAACTTCCCTTGACTTTAGTTCAGCTGTGTTGCAAACCGTCCCATCCTAGCCTACTTTAGTTCCTGTCCTTTTCTATCTTCATTCATTGCGTGTTTACTAATTCATAATATTTACATTTGATATCTGTCTTCACTCCTTGTCTAAGTCCACACAGCTGACTTCCAATTTGGCCTACTTTCTCTTTGTACCGTACATGTTTCCTACTTAATTTAGTTTTATTTACAACAGAAATATCAGTGTTTTTAAATCTGACTTTAGACATTTTTCCACGCACTTTTGACAATTGATTGTAGTCACGCGTGTCTGTTCCTCCTACAGATATTAATTCTTCTTGTGAATGTTTATTATTATACTTTTTATTGTTAATCGAGTGGTCGGAATATTTACAGTGTAGTGCAGTGCTTGACTTCGCCTGATTTGGGTTACAACGCTTATTTGGATATTTACAGTTTCGGCTACTTTGGCTGCGTCGCGACGCGTAGTTGGTAACTGGATATTTTTCACCACTATACCTAACTTTAATTGGTACATTAATCTTTTTTAATGCCCTATTACGCGAAATTTCGTCCTTGGCTTCTTTAGATAGCATCTTAGGTACGATTAAATTTTTGGATTTTTGCCCCTTCCTTCGTTGAACAGATAACCCCTTCGGTATCATTTGATCCAACCCTTCTTCGTTTTGTATCCTAACCTTATCAATATTCCTAGCTGTTGTGTCCGGCTTCCTGTCTTGACTCATGCTACAATTCCCTTCCATTACATCGTTGATGCCCGTTTTTTCTATTTCCGGTACATTAACGATTTCAGCTTTGTTTACTAACTCATTTATGCTAATTTCATTTTCATTTAACTTATTGGTTAGGAGTTTAGTATTTATCGCCTCGATTTTGTCGGATTTAATTACCTCCGATTTAATTAAATTTATTGATTTATTGTTTTTATAGTATCGGGAATTAATATTAAAACATTTTCCCTTTAAACGTGTTATTGCAATTTTTTTGTCAATAAACGGGATTTTAATATTATCCTGACCTATTTTAAACACTGCAAATTTTTCTTGCATGTTTATTTTGGCTTGTAAATTATATAAAAGGTCACATCCCATAATTATCCTAGATTTTAGACCTTTTACTACCAAAAATTGTAGATCTACGCATTTATCTAACAGTTTAATTTCAATTAGGACTTGCTTGTTAATTTTTTGCACCTTCCCTTTTAATGCCCCAATTATTTCTAGGCACGCTACCGGTAATTCTAAGATTTTGACATCTTCCGATTTTAATTGATCGAGGTAATCCTGTTGGATAACGCTTACTTCAGCTCCTGTGTCAATCTCAAGGTAACCGGTACTTGTTCCAAGTTCGACTGAAATAGCGGGTATTTCTTCTATGGGGTTTTCAGTTATAATTGGCTCGTCCTTATTATCTAGCAAGTCTTCTCTAATATTGACATTTAAACTACCTAATTGTTTAGGTTGATATTCGCGCTCCTTTTCGACGACTTTTTCGCCTACTTCAGGTTCGATCCTAGTACAAGGAGTAACTTTTTTATTTCCTAACTTTTTGGTATTTACCTGCAATTGAACTTTTTTAACTTTAATCTTTTGCTTTATTGTTTTTTCTACAGCCCTGTCATTCCGAAAACATCCATCCTTTGACAGAACCTCACTTATAGGTTTTTTTTCTGCTGGTTAAGATTTGAGTTGAAAGGACGTGGTTTATTGGAACTTGTGTGATTAGAGTTATTTGGGTTTTGAGCATAGGATCTTTGGATAGGGGGGTTATTTCTAGGTGTGAAATTTTGCCTATTCTGCGTGTCTTGAGCGTCTTGGGGTCTGCCTCGCCGATTTTCCTCTATCATATCGACATTGTTTAAAAAGTTTATCGCATCTTGAATCGTTTCACTAGGCTTACCTATGCTTGCTAGCCTAATTTGTTCGCTAAAGTGTTGCATTACTGTGAATACTAGGAAACCTTCAGATAAGGGGGGATCTAAATCTCGAGCTTTATTTACTACCATACAGAAATATTCTGTTCTACTAGCATTCCCCTTCTCTACATACTTATTGTTTTCGATATAATTTCTGATCGCTTTTTGTTTTTGTAGCGACCAGTAATTATTTAAAAATGCTTCCTTAAATTCGGCATACTTCATCTCTTCGCGGTTTGTTACGTTAAACCATTCGAGTGCATAACCTTTAAGATGGCGTCTAATGAATTTAATCTTCTCCCTATCTTCTAAATAGGGATTCAACTCGTCCATTAACCCTTCTATGTCCCTTAAAAATTGTTTAGGCATTTCTTTACTGTTTCCCCAAAATTCAATTTTAGTTGCTTCGCTCTCATAACGCGGCATCATTATTCCTACACTCCTAATACCACCTCCCTGACTCAACACGTCTAATATTTTCTTTTCGACGAGTTGCACCCGACTTTCCATTGTTCTGAAGCCCTCATCTACTGTGTTCTTCATGGTGCTCGTCGTTTCTTCCAGAACATGGATCGTTCCTTCAATTTTCCCAAATTTCTCTTCCACCTTGGTATGTTGTTCCTTACACCTCACGCTTTCTTCCTCCAGGCTTCGTTCCAGGTCTCCCAGCTTTCCAGAGATTAAGTAGTATAATTCTTTTTGTTCCTTCTCTCGCTGTAACCTTTCTGCCTCCTTTTCTTCCCGGATTTTTTCATCTTTGAGCCGTCTTCTTTCCTCTTTTCTTTCCAGTTCTTCCTGATCTTTCTTCACCCTTTCTTCTTTATCTTTTTTATATTGTTCGAAGAACTCTTTCATGGTCTTATCCGCCATTTTAACTTTTGCTTGTTTATACTATTTTAATTTGATTTAATTGTTTTTATTTATTTAATTTTGTTTTGATCTGTCGCGTCGGAAAACTCACAATTATTTTTAATTTTTTTTTACTCCAATCTTTTTAGGCCTACACCCCCAATTTTCCGATTTTACCACGACAAATGTAATTTATTGGTTAATTAATTTTAATGTTTTAATTTCCTCTCTCCCCCTCTGAACCTTAATACGACACGAACCCGGGAAATACTTCAGACGTGGAAAATAGCAGTAGTATGGCTTAATATTAAACACAATTCTAAAGCTAACATACACAGTTTCAAGCACAAATAAATTTACGTTAGTTTTTTGACTGAATTTTACTTTTGGTTAATTTTTAACCACAAGTGAAATCGAGCCAACACCGAAGGGCGCCAACTCTCCAACGGTAAGCCCCACGTTGGGCGCCAACTCTCCAACGGTAAACCCCACGTTGGGCGCCGTCTTACTATAACGGTAAACCTTTTCTTGGTTAAGTTGAATGATGTTTTCGGCCCCCACTTTTTTTTGGGACGCCGATTTATTCAACGGTTTTTCGTTTGAGAATAAGTTATTTCCACCTACTGGAAGTTTTATAGGCAATCTCGTTTTGTTTGGCCTAGGTGAAATAACTATGTGTCGAATATTCAGTTTTCTGAATATCCTGACTAAAAAAAAAACTTCTACGTTATACTTCCAGTACTTTATATTTGATTTTAGCTCAGTTAGAACACAAGTGAATGATTTTACTTTTTGTAAACCTCTGAGTAGTGAGTACACTGAAACTAACCTTGTAAATTGTTTATTTGTGCTTGCAAATATTTTATGAAATTTCACTGTATCAATTCTTAATCTATAACTCATAAACTATTGGGATATTTGAATACTAGGTGTTTTTTGTAAATAATAAATTTTTTATAAAGCAAATAAAATTTTGATAATTTTTTTTTTTTTTTTATTTCAAACATAAAATAAAACTTTTTGGATTTTACTTTCTCCAACAAATACAAATAATAACCTTCCTTTCAATTTAATAATAATTTCTTAAACTACAAGACAGAACCAATTATTTACCTAACTATAATTTATTCTAATATTTTATACCCAATTTGATTTAATTAATATTTTAATAAAAGATTTAATTTGAATTTACGATTTAATGAATTTAATTTTTAATTAATAATACAAATATTTTATCTAATCTAACATCCTAAGTAACCCAGTATTTTAAAATAAATTTATTTGAATTTATTTCAGGCAAATTTAATCAGGGACTAACGTATTTACGTTTCTACCGACCTTTTCACAACTGTCCAGGCGTCGCGACGTTTGATATGAAGTCCGCGAGCGTTGTTTAGCGATGGCAGGCTACAGATGCTCTGCGTGCTGGTTAAGATGTCTCGTTGATGAAGGTTGATCCCTGTAGGGTTGTCTGGAAGAATGTTGGATGAATTTTTAAAGATGGTTGTGGTGATGTCGTGTCTGAAGTCCCGGTTCGGCTATTCTCTCGACGTTAAAGTTGCATGTCCAAGTGGTCGCCTGGTGATGTCCTGGAGTCCTATCCGGAAGCTATACGAATCACTCCATGTATCAGCTGCTATGTAGGTTATGTTACTTCTCCAGAATAATCCAAGTTAGGCCAACTTTGTAATGTCTAAGTTGCCACTGACGTTCTTGTAGATTATAGTTGTGTCTATTGCTGCATTCCAAATTAATATCGCAATGACGTATGTTCACACTTGTTATACAAATTATTATGTTAACTAAGAAAATACTTAGCTTTTTGCATACTATGGTATTTTATTAAAAAACGAGATCAAGGCTCGATGTGTTCACTTACATCGCAGAAATATCAAGGCTCTCGAGTTTCCCCGAGCAATCGTTTATATAGACTCATCTTCAGCCAGCCCCTTCTACTGTTCCACTCTTATCTCTCTCCGTGCAGTTTTGGCCATTGAAAATCCTTTTCCTTTGTAACTCCTCCAGGGTTTTCCCTATTTTATTGAGAGTGACATTTTTGAATTCAGCTCGTTGTCTTCTTTACACACGAACTCGAGTGATGTTCGTACGATTCTTGGTTCGCGTACACTACCCGCGCCCGTTTTTCCGCGGCGATTTCTCCCGGAAAAGTCTTTGTTTTTGTTTTTCCCGGTTTTTTGTTTTCACTTCTTTATGTCCTTTTGGTTTGTGTTAACTAGCCGGATTTTCTCTTTTTTTCTGCTTCTGGTTGTCTTGCTGTAGGGTTAGGGAGTTAAACGATTTTCTACAAACTTGGGCTTTCCTTTACTCCCGAAACATATTTTAAATACTGGATTATTTTTACATAACTACGTTATCAGCATACTATTTAGCGTTTTGAGTTAATAAAAGTTTAAGTTTAACTTTTTATCTTGCTATAAAGGTGCGAATTCTGTCACCTTTTTCCTTTAATAAAATTTCAAGTTTTTCTTTTTAATTATACATTTTGTTTATCATTACTAAAATTTGTTTTGGTTAGAATTTAAAAAACTTTCTTTTTTATATACTTTTTTATCATTTGAACTTAGTGGATTAACATTAACTTTTTTATTTAACGAAATTTCGCAAAAACCTATTTCACCTTTATTTTAGGCCTTCTTATGAAAAGCCTGAAAAACCTTTTCTTTTTCAATTTAGAGGAATTTTGAATTTCTCCTCATACTTTAATAGTCTGTATTTTACGTAACTTTGTGACTTTATATTATCTAATCTTGCAGTTAATACACCCGCGGTTAGCGTAATGCATTTCCTGAAGATATTTGTTTTTATTTAATTTCTGGATTTTGGCTTCCCGTATTAATTTTTAAGTATTTTTTACAAGTCCTTATTCCTTTTCGAACAGGCAGGGTCCAAGAGTTTAACTTAGCCAGATAACTACTCTCCCGCGTCAACATGATTTTCGTGACCTACATGCGGCTTTAGCCCGCGGTAAGTCCGGACTATTCAAATTTATAAAATTAATTACAAATTCAAAATCCAGGACCTACAACGGGTTGTGTCCGTTGTAATATATATATTTGTCTTACGTTTATCTAAAACTGTTGAGAGTTGTGTCAACTCTAAGTAGCATTTTATGCCCCTTAGGTTTGAATAGTTATTGTGTTTCGAAGAAAGGTGATTAGTTTTACCTTTATAAATATTTGTAGAAAGCCATAATAATAACATATTGACGTGGACACTAGTTGTTTCTTTTTATTAGAATGTAACGTAAATGATGAGAGTACAAAAACCGTTCATATATTTAAATTATATTTTAATAACATCATTCAATCTAAGAGAATAACGGTTCATTTATTACTTTTTATTGTGGTCTGATTTAGAGTCAGGAATTATTTACATCATCCGAGGAAAATGTCTCACTTAGAAAGTAACTTTTATTTTTAGTAGATTTAGTAACTTTTATATCCCGGATTACATACTTAATCTCGGGCAACAAAGTTCTCCTTACCTTCTTCATCTAAGCTTGTTTTTCAAATCTATGTGTAAAACCCGAAAAATCGTTTTTCAATGAACTTAGTCTTACCCAGTTAATCTCTCTTTTACCCATTGTCCAAATTGGTTTTATTTTAAAATTTCTGCATATATGAAAACTGTAAAAGTATCTTTGCCTAATCTATGTATCCGAGGTTCCCATGGGCCATAAATAAATCAAGGAGTGTCAAACATATATATTGGGGACAGTGCTTATTTCTTTAACATAGAACATAGAACAACTGTGAATTTTTATTTTGTTCTCTACGTTCTTGGAATTTTATTTAAAATCTAAAATCAAAATTTAACCATCCATTGAACTTTTAAATATTTTAAAAAACTAATTAATCTCTAAAGACTAGAGAGTTTGATATTTATATTAAATTGTATTTATAATATAATTTTTTATCTTTTTATATTTACACTTATTGAGACTGAACCCAGTCCATCTAACAATATATCTATAAAATGAACACATTGTTGTCTACAAATTTTATGTCACTATCTTATAACTGACAATCACTCGATCTTGTGATAACTGTACTGTTCTTGATTTAGGTCGGTCAAGTCAAACAGTTTTACTCTCAACAAACCGCCCACTTAATTTGAATGCTCGAGAAGTTGTAGCTTATCGATGTAATGTGCCTATGCAGCCTATCTTCATACTTCTTAACAAATCACTGAAACTTTTAATGAATTTTAGCAACTCATAAATACCTTTGGAGATCACATTACTTACGTTCCAAGGAGCGTTAACAATGCTTTTAGTACCTTGTTTTGAAATGTCTGGAAATAGTATTAATATTGCTTCCTTTAGCACAACCCCAAATTTGCACATGTCCATACAGGTTTTAGAACTTGCTTATAAAGTAATAGTTCATTGTGCACTAATAATGCAGAATGTCGGCCGAGAAGCCAATTTATTTTTCTTAATCTTTGATTAGGTTCAATAATTTATTTTTTTTACATGTTCTTACCAGCGCAGTTTTGTGTCCAATGTCATGCACATGTATTCTTAATTATTATTATGTAGGATCACTTGCTGATTGATAAACACAGGGAGTTAATTTAATTTTCTATTAGTATAAGTAACATCAACAGATTTGGTTTTATTCAGCTTTATTCGTCACTTTCATCTTAAATCAAAGATACTATCAACCGCCAACTGCAGACTAAATACTAAATCCTCAATACTCTAAATACTAGTTGCCTCCTCAATTCTAAATCACTCTGATATAACAGCAGTATCATCCTCTAATTTAATAATGGAAGCTTCATTACGGACTGGTATATCACTTCTATAAAATAAGTACAAGAAATACTCCAACCCACTGCCTTCTTTAACTCCAGCAAATATTTGCCTTAAATCGTAGCAACTATCCTCATGCTTGACTGGAAAGCGACTTCTTGTAATATAGGACTTCAGTAACCGACTTTTGGCAAGAGGCTCTCATTTTGTATTCCAGTCCACGATGCCACACCTTATCAAAGGCTTGGAAAACATCCAAGATAGCTACAGAATACATTAGTTTTTCTTCAAGTGATTTTTCAAAGACATATCTCATTCTTTACTCGGTGATTAATAGTCGAATTATTATTTCTAAAAGCAAATTGTTAATTTGGAATCAGATTCTTTCGTTCAGAAATAGGTTTAAGACGCTTTAATAATAACTTCTCAAAAATCTTGGAAACTTTGGAAGCTATTATATTGGTCGATATTATATTTTGTCTTTTGGTGTTCTACCAGACTAGGGTATCAATGTTACCTCAACAATTTTCCACTATATTGCTGCATAGCACAGTCGAAACGCACCATTGATAAGATGTATAAGAGGTTTATATGTCTCTTTAAAATAAACCGTGCCCTCTTAAGTTTTGCTCGTATAGAAAATCCGTCCTATGCGTTCCTCATGTAGATGTTCCTGTAACATTTGGCATTCTAACGATATCGTAAACTTGATTATACCTAACCTCACATTCCAACCTCTGTATACACTTTTAGTTATCTGATAAAAAAAACACTCGCAACATAGGAAATTAAATTTAAAATACCTAGTTTAAAAAACAAAGATTTTTGGAAAGAAAATTAAACGAATATCTTCCAGAAAATCGGGTTTCAATTTAAGGAAACCAAAATCAATTTATATGTTGCTCGTAATTTCTAAGGGGTGGGGAAAGAGTTGTTCTATTTACTTTAAAAATAGGGGTCATTGGAATTAATCTTTATATTTAATACTTAATTAAAAAACTAACTGTAGAAAGTTTCGCCAATTAACGCAGTTTATGTAAACTCAGTGTTTAGATTCGTCTTCATAGCCTTGAACTTCAAATCAACTTTTATGTAATACAATAATAAAAGTTATAATTTCGTAATAAATGGAATAACTTAGTTATAGCCATCTGTGATAAATTGAAAATTTTGAGTTTTGAACAGCTCTCTCACTTTTAGTTAATGTCATTGTATTCGAATAGTAGGCTAATTACTAACGAAAAATACCTTCTCATAATTATTTGTCTCAAATACCGTTTGCATCCAAACTACCACGTAGTTGATTAACTGACAAATAGTTTATGTAATTTATGTAACATATTTTATTGGGATAAGGTGTTTAAATGTGCAACACATTTAAAATATTTTATACTATACTATAAAACCATTGTTTTTTGTGAAATTTTTGTGATGTATAGAAAATTTTCTCATTCTTGATTACCTGACTCTGAAACATATGTTTCATACAATATACTCTCCAATAAAGATATATAACTATTGAAATTTTGATACAATAACTAAATGGCCAAAATACAATTAAAAATTGCTAAATAAATTTAAAATTGCAACTAGGTATTCAATTGTAGTTAAGTAGCGTAGTTATGTTACTGTCTTTTAAATTCGCTAAGATTTTACTGATGTACACAGACTACTATGAGCAAGTATTTAATGTAAAATGTTCCTAAATGTTTAAAAAAAAAAGTTTTTGGTTTATGTTTATCAATAAACAATATGAAAAAGCGCTAATTTAGGAGATTTATATATTTGATTGCTCCAAAATCTAGTTTGCTTAGAATTACATTTTAAAATGATTCAATAAAATATAATACAATAAAATAAGTAAAATAATAAAAAATTACAATACAAAATAATAAATATAACATAATATAACAGTATAATATAATATAATGCATGTCATACTATACATTAATACATTTCGTTATTCTATATTAATGTATTTTGTATTAAAAATTTGTTGTCATTTTAAATCTTATGACTATTGAAAAAATAGTAAAATAATGACTATTGAAATATTCGAAATTAAAAATTACAAATTACATTCTTTTAGAAAAATATATAACCGTCCTTTTGTTTTAAGTGAACTTGCGTTAATTACCATTTATAGGTAGATGATTATATTAAGTATAAACATAATATATTATCTATTTCTAAAGTTATAATGTGTTTTGTAAAAAAAAAATTAAAAATAATAATAATAAATTTACACATATTGCAATTTAATAATGGTTGCTCTGTTAGTAGTGACATTTTGACTTTCATATTAAATAAATATGAATGTTTTGGAAGCAAATAATTAGAACATCCACATATACTAAAAATCACATTACAGAAATGAAACTTACGTAAAATGCACAAAACACAATGTGAGGTACATTTTATTGACTACACACAATGTATTGAATATTTTGGTTTATTATTACGAACTTTCGCTTAACGTGTATTTAAAAACTTTATACGGATAATTTATAATATGTAGAAAATAATAACTCAATGAATATGCTATTAGTTTATCAAGACAAAACAAAATGCGTTTTTATATTTAGTGAACGATATGTTTTGATAATTGTTCAAAGTAAAATTTAAATCGCTATGAACAAAATTATAGAAATATTGTCCCTTCTCAGAATCAAAATTTAAATTGACATCGTCACTCAAAAATAAAAATAATTTCGACACATATTTTTAAACTAATCTTTTTCACAGATATTTTTACAGTTCATCATAAACGTAAGTTAATTGACTGCACACATAAAATAATATAAAGCAATTCTAAAACATAATATGGGTAAGTATATAACTCATAAATAAATAACAGGTGTACACTACTAAAAAAATCAGTTGTAACAATTAATACAGAAGATGACGTTATCTGCATGAATAACACAATTAAAAACTCAATTATATATGTAATGTGCACATTGTGATGTTATTCTAATAAAGATTGTGGTTAATATTCTCCTTTAATTCGTACTCGGTACTCATAATTATAAGTTGATTAACCATGAAAAATTGACAAACACTGCTTTTATAGACAGGCCATGGGGGAGGGGTAGCGTAGACTTTCAAAAAAGAGGGTGTGAAGCATTCCATTACAAGTTGATCCCCTTCAATTCAAACCACTCTAATGGGATTACAGATCTAGTATACGTGAACAAGAGCGACAGTTCGCGTGCAGACAGTACTGATACTAGCCATGTAATGTAAAATGACAGTAGGTTTTAAGTGTTTGTGTCTGTGTTAGGTACGACGTATATATGTGTTTAAAAATCGTCTATCTCATAACAACGGACATAGTACATCATAGCATGATATTGACTGTGGACTGTTGTGACAGTATGTCACTTTAATTTAAGGTTTATAATTTTATTTTTTTTATAATTGCAAAACAAGTTTAAAGGGCGACTTCCATGACATAGCTTTTTAAAGATAACCCGAGGAAACATATATTTCACTCATTTTCTTGAAGGTTGCGTGTATTCATTATACTTCATAATGTTTTATATTTTGTTTTTATTCGGATTGATTTACACTCTTCTCAACCTAAAACAATATTGACATAAGCGGATTTAGAAAATCAAAACGGTTAATAGTACGTTCTACTAAAAAATAAAAAGTTAAAAATTTCGGATCTTTTCAGAAGTAAAAAAACATTAATGTAAATTAAATATTAAAATATATTTTTAATGACCGCTTCCATAAAAAATTATTTTTAGGATGTAATGATAATTCAAAATAAGCTTCTTTATTAATTAAATGTAGGTAAATTTAAATTTTAGAAAGTAAAAAAAAGTTGATAAATATTATAAGAATAATAAACCAATAATGTTTAGTAGAATAATCTCCTTAACGTATTTGCGTAGCTTTAAGTTTCCTTGACGTAATCCCAAGTGAGCTATAATATAACACATAACAATTAATATGTATAATGTCCCCATTTTGTCTGCATAAGGACATTACTTCACGCAGATACTAAACATTTAATATTATGGTCGTAATAAGACCATTTTGCTCCATTATTTAGATATAGTCAAGGACATTAATTTCTCATAAGCAGGTGCTTTATTATTATATATACTGCCATCTTCTGCCTCTCCTATATTTGCCTCCTATATTTGACTTTTTGTATTAATAGTTGTATAAAGAAAATAGAAAGATTTAAACTATGAATACACACCATCAAAAGTAGAAAGGAAAACTTAAACAAAAATAAGTGAAAACACTTGGAATATCATAATATTTATTAATAATTTTGAAGCAGATGATTCCAATTAAATATCTCATGTTTAACAAATAGATTATTAAAAAAATGTTAACAATATTATCGCATATAATAACTAAACGTCGTGTTACATATTCTTATATTAAGTAGGCTATAATTTACAATATAGTTTTATTTTCAATCCTATACATCTGATTTAATTTTATATTGAATTAAAAGACACGTATATTGTTAAGTGCAGAATCGACCATTTATTGATTTTTCTTCGTGCCCCTGCAATATGATCGCGATACTTCCCGTTTGAAAACCTAGCGATGGGAAATTGTTGCAAAGTCAATGACGTAAGCCCGGATTACATCATTCTTCCAATCCCTCTAAAATATTTCATAATTGGTCAATCGTTGTAAACCGATCTCCTATTGGTTCCCACATCGAGAACGAAAGGGCTAATTATTCAGCCAACGCGACGCCTTACAAGCGCTTAGGGTAGTCTGGTTTTCAACTCAAAAGGGAACACATATACTTCGATGTGTGTAAGTCGACGTGTGTGGTGACGCCGGTTACGAAAATAGTTCAAAGTGTTTTGTGAACTATGCTCCCATCTCTTTCTCTCATATTTCAACTCTATTTGAAAAATTCGCTAATTAACATTAATTAGCGTCCGCTCAAAGACTCTTTAGTTTGTAACTAGTTATGAACTCTACTCTGGACTCTTACGCGTGTGTGAACTCAGTGTACGTGTTATTTCTCGAAAGTGAACTTATTTTGTGTTTTCCTTTATTGTTAATTACAAGACCAATTAGTAATTAATTGTACTGTATACTCTGTGCTTACTATACACCTAGCTAGGTACCAACGCAGATCTTCTCTTCACCATCGGACAAGTGAAGAGGAAACTCGCCATCTTTCAAGGTATCTGTGACATCTTTTAGTACAAAAATAACATTATTAATTAATTGGTCTGAATCTTATTGTACATTAACTGTTGTATGTATTATATATTTTACAAACATTAAAGTTCCACAGCTTTTCTGTGGATGGTCCTCCGAGCTTAAAATTATCATGAACTAATTCGACTATTTTACTAATTAACCGACTAATTAATTTTAGAGTAAACATTTTTCTAATTAGTTTCAAATATTTTTTCCCACTCTTCTCGACGTCAATCATATATATTACCTAACATTCGTCTTTTTTTCCGAATTGTCTTGTCATGACCAAAGCTGCAGATGACGTATTTTTCTCCTACAGAATACGTATGTTTTATTATTCTAATGCATGAGTAAAATGGAAAAGTATAGTTCAGAGGAGGTGTACAAATTGTATCTACTAATTGAACAAATCAAAGTGTGGCGTAGAAATAATTAAGTTCTTGATAACACTTTAATTTTAATTGTTCTGAAGATTAGGGACACTCTGAAATAAATGGAAAATTTTAAGACAGTCCAATATCTTTAAAAAAATTTATTTACCAATATTTGAAAAGAAATATATGCTTATACTTAAATAATAGTAGTTATCAAACTAGAACACATATATAAGTGACATATATATATAAGTAATATATATATTAAGTAAGACACATATATAAGTAATAAAATATTACAATTGTGATCCGAATCAGACAACAAGTGTTCTCTGTAGATAATCTTCGTATTACGGGCGGAAGTCGTCGTTTCCTTGAAACAATACAAAACGTTGAAACTTTTAACACAACAAATGACAAAATTAAAATTAAGGGGAGTTGAACACTTCAAAATTTCAAAAATTTAATTTTTTTTTTGTTATTGTTAATTTGTTATTTGTATATTTCTGAACAAGAAAATGCATAACATATAGTAATTAGCTGGCTACAACTATTTTTAAATTTTTTAAGTTTGGTTACCAAGCAACAGAAGGCACAGTTTTTGTGACTGCTAGTTGGAGTTTTTGTTACAGTATGCCTGTATTGAAAGTGATGATATTTAGGTGGCTGTGGATTACTTTGCTCAAGTTACAGCTGACAACAGACTTTTGGTTTTCTTACTTTTAGAAAACAAACAACAAAACAACTGTGATTTAACAACGGCGCGGATTTAAATCTAAAAAAGGGGGTTGCCACCATCACCAGCATTGACAATGGAAAAGTTCTAGATTTTGATACTTTGACTAAATATTGTAGTGGTTGTTTGAAAGTAAAAACTACAGA
This sequence comes from Aphrophora alni, assembly GCA_963513935.1. Lineage (NCBI taxonomy): Eukaryota > Metazoa > Arthropoda > Insecta > Hemiptera > Aphrophoridae > Aphrophora > Aphrophora alni. Next base: position 55,159,923 of record OY740774.1, read on the forward strand.
ACAGAAAGAAAATCATGCAAAATATTGTGTAAAAAACTACGAAGGCTCCAGCGGAGGAATGGAGACCCCGTCGGCTGCCATGCTCTTTGGTCGCTCTGAAGAAAACAGGAAAGTGCGATATGTTCAGATGTTATCGGACGGGGACTCTAAGGCCTTCTCAAGTATTAAAGACGGCAAACCTTATGATGTTGACATAGAAAAACTGGAATGTATAGGGCATGTGGAAAAGAGAATATGGACACGTCTCAGAAAACTGAAATAAACTTTGGGCAGTACAGAACTGTATGATGGGAAAACCATAAAAGGACGAGGAAGACTGACAGACAATATTATTGACGAACTCCAATCATATTATGGAAATTCAACAGAAGTAACACTGGGGATTTAGATAGTATACATAAATCAGTGTGGGCTACTTACTTCCATCGCCTTTCTACTGATTAGAAACCAAGCCATTCATTGTGCCCACGACCTCCAGACACGTGGTGTAAATATAGACAGAACCCAGTAGGCTACAAACATAAAAATCCAATCCCAGAACCTGTTATGCTAGCAATCAAGCCTATTTACAGAGCTTTGAGCAATAAGGAGTTGTTAAAAATGCCTTCATGGACGTACTCAGAATGTTAATGAATCTTTTAACAATATAATTTGGATCAGAGTGCCTAAAAACAATTTTGTCGGGAAACAAACATTCGAGTTAGGGATTCGGGACGCGGTAATTACTTTTAATGATGGAAATGTGGGCAGGCTTCGAGTTTTAGAGGAATCTGGTGTTCAAGACTTGGGAAAACACACAACTGAAGCCCTACGACGGTTTGATGCTGACCGTATCAAGAAAGTAGACAGAGCTACGGAACAGATGACCAAGGAAGCCTGAGTAATGAAAAGGAGAAAGAACTTGGAAGAGGAAGAATATAATGAAGATCAATACTGCCCAGGAGGTTTTTAAGCCATGTCAGTTGAATATTTTGCCTTTTATAACAGTAAAAATGTCTATTTTCTCGTTTTTCATGTTTTTCCGAAAATAAGGGGTTTTTAACATAAAAGACCCGTTTTTTCAGAAACCAATAGTGCCAGTGATTTCAAATTTTAATCAAAGTAAAACATGTATGTAGGCATATGGTAGAACAGAGGTGATCTGGTAGTAAATATTTATTAAAAGAAATTAATAAATTTAAAAAACCGTGTTTTTTAAGTGCTTTTTCCAAAAACATCATATTTATAATTTTTTTTTTTTAATATTAGACTAATTCTAGTACAGTATACTGTACTAATAGCTGTAAAAAAGGTGTAAAAATTTCAGCCAGATATCTTTAGTAGTTTCCGAGATAATGGGTCACCAATATTGACAATTTAACATGGGCGGGATACATGTGTTCAAGTCAATATAAATGAAATATTCAATTAATCACTTTCCTCCCATAAATTTGGTTTTTACACTATACTGTAGCTGAGAATATTTCTATATCTAAAATATAAAATAACTTTAAAATCTAAATAAAATATTTTAATATAGAATTTGAAATTATCCTTAGAGTGAATTTTGAAAATAACTATTATTATATTAAAATAATTCCCACTTTAACAGTGAATATAATTGTTAAAGAATAAATTACTAACTTACTAAATAGTAATTCGCATATTTTATTAAAAATTAAATGCTTATGCTATGTATATGTAGCTAATATTTATAAAATAATAATTAGAAAAAAAGGAATTCCCATTTTATTATAATAGAGGCAATATCAAACAAAATCAATATTCAAACTAAGCAGTTTAAATACTTAAATTTGGAAAATGTGTATTTATAATAATATATAGGAGTATTTTAAAGAGTGTTTGTAACGATGACGAAACAAAGAAGGTGTCAGCGCCTTTGTAAAAAGAGGAATTATGTTGTCGAGAAATGATCTCGTGCCACATAACTTTACTTTTCTCTGGATTCTAGTTCCTCTGCCTTGTTCTGACTAGTTTTCAAATATCTGTATTCATATTTTATTTTACTGAGGATCAAATAATGAAATTAGTTTACATAGATTTAAGAAGAAACAGTTTGTTTTCATGTCACTGATAATGCCTGATTAAGTTGTCTGTTTAAAATAATATTTTACATTTACTTTCTACTAATCAAAGTTTCAATGTTGTGAAATCACTTATTTAGATCTTTGTGTTACAAGTAGTCATTTTTTAAATTTAGAGACGGGTATTAACCATAATATACCCAATAAGAGAATATCAACAACTTTATTCTTTAGTTTTTGATTATGGAAATATGTTTGTCCATATGTCGTATTTAAATTGAATTTGATTTAACAAGTAGTTTTGTTAAAACATCCATTAAAATAAAATAATTTAAAAAAATAAAAATAATAATTTCTTGTAAGCCTCTATAAATTAGTTTATAAATCTATTTTTGTCACATGAAAATAATAATAAATTTCTCAAATATCAAACAAAGGTTAATAATATTTAACAAATTCATAATAAGAAAATCTCAAAGCAAAAATAATTCTGCTTTATAATATTTTTTTTTTTTTTCATATTTTCTAACTAAAATTACCATAAGGTTTTAGTGACGATATTTAATTCATTATACAGTTATGTTTTATTAGCTGTTGTAAAAATTTTTTACATTTTTAATCTGTAAATAAGAATACCGGATATTACAGGGTCGAAAAATCGTCAAAACGAAAATTGGATATATAAAACAATCTAGGACTTCCATTCCTTTTCACAGTTGTGTAATGTTTATGTGTTATAATAAATGTTAATGATTCAACATTTTATTTCCTATCACCCGATGTATTTAAATGTAGTCTATGTTAAATCGATGTATTCGTAAAAAATTATACATATATCATAGCGTTACGTAGGCTAATGTTTTAGATAAATACAATTTATTTATTTTAAACCTGTTACAACATTTCAGTTAAAAAAAAAAACCCATATTTTTGAACAAAAATAAATCAAAAGTAGTTACTTCAGTTGGTAACCCGCTAATATCTAATAATTGATATTAGATCATAGTTTTAACGCATATAGTAGTTGTACAAGTTCTAAAATTGTACTGTATTTATAAATAATGGTTCTTCAAATAAACGACATTATTAATTGTAAATTGGTAACTGACATGACCCATAACAACAGGGAACTAGGTAGTGGAATTCTAAACACATAATACGATGATAAGTTAATACTTCATTATAGGAGATTGAAATATCAACAATGAAAATTTGACAGTTTAATGTTGTTGAGAACCAAAATGATCACAGGAAAAGTTAACATGTCAAAGTGTTTAGCATTCATAAAATATTAGTCTATAATTATTTTCGTGATTACTTTATTTAAGATTTTATTTTCATTTAAATAGTTATTTGTGCAACTAGTGAGCAAAGTGGCACTTTTTTAAACGAGAGAAAAATGTTGACGCTGGAGGCTTGCCGAGTGCGTCAATTTTATCGAGTTTAAAAAAGACACTTTTCTCACGAATTGCACATTATACTTTGTCCACAGTTGTTATTTTGTGACAAATAAAAAACATACTTCAGCGGACACACAATTTAATAAAACATTAATTTAATACAATAGTGTTCAAACAAACAATCAATTACCATTCGATCATTAATATTTTTGTACGGCCTACTTGTTTACAAAAGTACAATAATTGGTGCAAGTAGCATTTTTGTAGTCATAAATAGTTGTTCCTCCACTAGTAGTAGGCCTTAGATGAAGAGGTTTTCTGAAGTTTTGTCATTTGATGAAATTATAGCGTATTAGAAGGGCCTGCAGAACTTCCGAGAATCTTTTTCCCAGTAAAAATTTTGTTTGAGAGGGATTCTTCTAAATACCCTTCAGCCGCTGTGGTACTCTTCCAGCCGCCATGTAATTTTAATTGGTTAATATCCCCTCCAGAGTCAACTAGTATTGTTGCCGACGTACGTCTGAAACAATGGCCCGTATAGAGCCTAGGCTCAGTTGATATGGTGTTTATACCCACAGGTTGACTGTAACAAACACTGTTTGAATATCTTAAAAAAAGACGTCTAGTAGGAGCAATTTTAGGCCTTAATTTCAAGTAATTTCTGATTATTTTCAAATAGTTTACTCCATCACAACCATCTTCATTGCATATGATGAATTTACGGCGTTTGTTCCTTTTGGATTCAGGAACTTTTACAAATAGAACAGAACCTTTATCCTCAACATCCTCTACTGACATTTTTGTTAGTTCGTCCACTCTATAAGCACCAGACACCCAAAATATCAAAACGACCTTTCTTAGTAATTTTTCATTTTCTGGAGCTAACTTCAAAAGTCATTTACTTCATTTCCAGTTAGTACTTTACATATTTTAGGTTTATAGCCTACTAATTGACGCCTTAAAAACTCTTTACATTTTTTTTAAAACACTAATATCAATATCATTCTTTACCTGCATTGAATATGTGCTCCAAAGAGTAGGAGATTGTAAAACTTTTGTCTTTTCTGAAAAGTACGCTTGCAAAATATTTTCAGAAATCTTGTTACCATTGTTTTCCTTTAGCCATTACAAAAACAGTTTATTCTGGCAGTCTTACTTTTTCCTTGATTTGACAGGAAGGAGATCAACAACGTTGTTTAGTACAACGTTGTTAGCTTTTTACGCTAATTTATGCGGGGTATTTTACAGGTTTTCATCCTCTGAACTGTCCATGTTTTATAACTAACTACACAAAATACAGCAGTAGTGCTAAACAACACATTAACAATGAGTAGAAGTTCTCACGTTAAAACTGGGGTTATTTATGAATATTACAAATAACTTAGGTGTATTGTTGAGGAAACAGGATTGCCAACTTTTAAACTCGGCAAACGAAAAATACCCTCCGTGTACATACACTGTCAAACATCTTCATGAATAATTACTTCTCTTTTCAAGTTTAAAACGTTGTTTTGTTGTTTATATATGTTATTTTTCATGTAAGAATTAATCTAACCTACACACAGGACATTTCCTCTACAATATAAATCATTTCAAATATTTAACCTAAATTTCGTTTTGTTCGGTTGCCATTGGTTGTGAGCAAAGTAGTGTGCAAAGTAGTGGGCAAAGAGAAACTGTTGAGAAATCAGCGGTTTTGCAAACTAATTTAAATGAACAAAATGCCACATTGTCAACAACTGTAGACAAAATAATATTGTTCTTTTTAGGGTTCTCGTTTATATTTGTAAAATTATTAAATTCTTTACGAAATTATTTATATACTTTGTATTTCCACGACAATAATTGCGACAGTTGTAATAAATGCGTTTCAATGTTAACAAATTTCTTTATCACTGTCAAGTCAAAGCCACTGTAAGATGAACTCCTAAAGTTTAAGAACAGGATACTGAAGAAATATTTGTCTGCGGTTTATGAGAATCATGTGTGGAGACGACGAAAAAGGGCAGATCTTTTTAATTTCTACAAAAAACTTAATGTTTACAGTTATGTAAAGATATGTAGTATACGTCATGTTGAGAAGATGTATGTTAACCAAGTCCGAAAAATACTTTACGAAAACCGTTTAATCATCAGAATAACGACGGACAGTTAGGTGCTATAAACATAACAGTTAGAGAAAACTGGAAAGACCAGGGATGCAGAGCAGGTTAAAGTTACGTCGTTTCATCACTAAATGTATACAGAATAATAAAATACATAACATATTGCGAAAAATATGTATTTATACCTGAATTTAAATTTACCTGCAGTGAGCCTTATACGAAACTATCGTTATATATCATCTACACACTGTCAATAAATACGGTTTGATATATTTGGATTTTATTTTGTAATGAAAAGTAATTACGGTAAGTAATATAATTTAAAAGCCAGAATATAAATATAGAATATTGAAGGAAATTAATATTTATGTTTTTTAGTAGTAGGTAAAAGATGTTGAATAATTATAAAAAAGAATTTATATACTTTCATAAAATGTCTTAATGAAGTATAATTACGTAGAATAATTATTTTCAAATGAAACAATGACACTATAAATAATTCTAAATACATGACTTTACCAATTCGTTTATATTTACCCAGTATTTCATGGTAACATCTTTTTTGATATTATTTTTTTAAGTAATAATTTTGAAAGATATTCATACTTCATCGTTTTGAGTAAGTAGGACCATCATTTCCTCTCTAAGAATGACTAAAATCAACCTTCACATACATATTTATCAGATAATTTGTGATTGTTGAAATATGACAAATAATTCCATAGAATCTAGGATAGCGGTTATATCGCACATTTACAAAATGTAGGTCAGTCACAGCCGAGTGTTCCGTTATGTGATTCGAGTTAGAGAGTCATAGAACTTTTTATATTCTTTCTTTTTTTTTTTGGCTATACTGTGTTGGTTTTCTATCATTAAACAGAGTAAATTATTGATGTTTAGGAAAAAAAACATATAAATATTGAATGAAAAACATAGTTGCAATATTATTTCAAATGCAAGTCAGTTTTAAACAATCAGATAATGCCTCTCCCGCCCTAATATATATCCGTATGACATTTGACCAAGAGAAAGTTAAATATTTTTAAAATTCTACCTTAAAATAAGTGATGTATTATTTTTTGATCTAGAAGTTTAAAAAAAAGTTTTAAGAAAATGTGACAAATCTTTAATATTTCCATATGTCTTTACTTATAACTTTTAACTGACAAAATAATTGAAATATCGTAATCTTCATATATAATATTTCGGATGTTATAAACACTTTGGGGTAAATTTAAACTTGTGTCTTATAATGTGAAACTTTGACAGGTTTGAGGAAACCATCCTAACAGGTGTAACGATCTTAATAGTTTTGCGACGATTGATTTTCTGATGACGAAAGCTTTTGATAAAGGTCAAGCTATTCCTACAGTGATTTTTCATGCATCATGGCATCTATCAGAATGCAGGTGTTGACATCCTACTTAATAACTGTCATTGCATGGTTATTATTCACGAAAGTTAGTATTTCTTAGAAAATATAAAACAGTTTGAAAACTATGTAAGATGGCGTGCTCATGATGAATTGACTTTATAAATGCGTAGTTTTCCGTGTCTACCTACAACCGTCAAATAAATGTGCTTCTATACATTATAAAAGGAGGTACATTAAATAACTTTTAGTTCACATAATCAACGTTTAACCGTATAATGAATTTAAAAAATATTGATCTGTGATACGATATTAATCGGTATAGTTGTTCAATAGTAAACACGTTTTTAAACGTATGGTTTTTTCAAACATTTATGTATACAGTATATAACGATGATACAAGTTTAAAAGGAATTAAATTGCGTTACCGTGAAATTTCTTGCATTGCATATATATATATATATATATATATATATATATATATATATATATATATATATATATATATATATATATATATATGAGTAAAGAAATCATTTCGATTAATTATTACTATACAAATTTAAGAAACAAAATAAAAATTTTAAGCAATGCTTGAAGTGTATTAGTAAATTGAATGAGTTGTTGAAGCAATCTATATTATTGTAAATGTAACTACATTATAAGCTTTAACGATGGTTAGTTCAATAAATCGTTGGATAACTATACAAATTATTGATATTTGAGAAATGTTTTATAATAATATGAATTTGAGCAATAATATTTATAATTGGTTTTAAACTAAATGCTGAAACAAATCGAACATTTATTATCAGTAAATAACTACAAAAGCTAAATATGTTTTATATATATTTTTTATGCTAATTTAATAAAATTCTATATGAGCTAACATACACATGGTAAGAACTACCAACTGCTGAATTACGAGTATATGTATTTCGTTATTTTATTATATTTTTTTTCGTTGAAAAATGGTAAATACTAATGAATTTTTGAATAATATCAATACAAATAATTCTTTTTATGCGTACAATGCTGTGGTTATGAGACGTTATCTTTCTCATATTCATTGAGATATATTAAGATTATATTCGAAAAATTAAACGTATATATATATATATATATATATATATATATATATATATATAATACACCCCATTATGTTTAGATTTTTTTCATTTTATAGTGATATTTAAAAAATAATAATAATCATTTATCTGTAAAATATATTGTACCACTGAAATATATCAGCATGTAAAATGAATAAATATTAACTATCCACTTTTCGAAAAAGATTATACAACAATTAAATTATTTTTTAAATTTTACAATACACTCCACGTTTATTGTATTGTTTAAAAAAACAATATTTAATTCCAAAAAGTTTATCTTGGAAGATAGAGTTTAGGCCTCTTCCATTCGACTAGCAGAGAAATTAATTTAACCACTAACTCATGAAGTAACTGAAATGAAATTGTAAACACAATAAAGGTACTTACATCCAAGTCGACATTAAGTCTACTTTGACTAAATAAGCTTATACGCCTATCTTCCACACCACCTTCAAGAATTAACATTAAAGGCAACGGATTGTAGATTTATAAATTTTACTTACCTTCGACATCAATGAATATTGTTTGTTCTATAATAATATTTTATTATTTAAAAGAATTTAAATTTAGAAGTGCTTTAGAGAAATCCCGTTATCTACGCTTTGGAAAAATAAAATGATCTTAAATCATAATTTAAATATTACCCTATTAACAACTGTTAGAAGTTAGTTATATATATATATATATATATATATATATATATATATATATATATATATATAATTACCGACTTCTTAGTAATTTGTCAACAAATTACAATAATTTAGTGTTTTTTTTAGACATACAATTATCTAACAATTACAATATTTAAAATATGTTTTTAGTTCATAGAAGTATCAATGTTTCATTTGTAATTACATTATATACATAATTATATTTCATCCTTTAACAATCGTTTTGAGGTGTCGATATCTATAAAGAGTATATCAGGCAATCGATTTTTGGATTACTCAACGATTCTTTACTATGGTTGGATAACGGCAACAAACCTGGAACTTTACCTTTACAGTTTGTATGATAATGCTGGCATCATTGAACCCCCTTATAAATATAAATGTTTATAGTAGGGGAAGTATTGTGATTACTATCTCTATTTGCCGTTGGAAGTTTTCATGAATCGTTTTGTAAACTGTTTTTAATGTTTCAGTATTAGGAGCACATCAGAGATATCTCAGATAATAAAACGTTTCTCTAGATTTAAGTTTGCTCTACGTTGTGTCGTAAAGTTTGTTATAAATTTATAAAGCTTCATTTTACATGCCTCGTCATTATTAGTCTTATTATATATATATATATATATATATATATATATATATATATATATATATATATATATATATATATAGTTCAAGTATGCATTGAAGTACTGGATAAGTTATTGTATTACTTAGTTAGGTCCACTTAATTTGATTTTTTTTTATGGGATTCAAGTCTACTACAATCGTCGGTTTATGTTACACTTATTGCATTGGCTCTAATTCAATTTATTATATTTTTCTATTTTATATTGATACACTTATGGTTTAAATTTGATCTATCACCTTTATGTGAAAATATATTAGTTGTCTGCTTTATTTTGATCAACTAGAAAACATTACATCTTACGTCAGTAATTTATATTAAATTTCTCATGTAAAATTTATTTATAAATTAATCACAAGCAAACAAAGAATCTAAACTAAAACTCTACTAAAGTACATCGTTCATTGGTATTGAATAATTCAGGATTATGTTCAGTATTATTAGGGGGCATTTCTTTTATGAGAAATGTTATCTTTAAACATAACATAACGCAAAGTAATTAAAACACCTAAAAAAATTGCATTGTTGTTTGTACATATCCATTCATTAAAGAGGATTATTTTATTTGCCAACATCTGTCAGTGAAAGCTTTTTATAAATCATTTAAAAATAAATAAAAAGCCAAATTTTGAATATAAAGCATTTTTAATCAAGCTTAATATGAACGTACAAAATACCTAAATTAATATTACTCATTTATAAAAGAAAACTCTTACCGATCAACTCTTATCTTTATCTAATGTTAAATTGTATATTCCTAATTCACTATTTACACTTTTTAATAGCCTTTTCATACTAACAAATAACAAAAAATACAGGTAGGAAGCACATCAAAAATAGGTTTAATTTATATCCATGATCCTTAACGAGGAATGCAAAAAAAATACTTTTTCCAAAAGGTGAAATTACACATTATGCTGTTAACTGATAGTTTATATATCAAATTTAAAATGATATTGACTAAAGGTGCAAGTTTTATCAATGCAAACCATTAATGGTGGCAATCTGTATACGGTATTATGGATAAGTATAGAGGTTTTTCTGGAAGTGCTTGCTTTTGCAATATGCAAATTCCATCTAAATAATTTAGCACATTTTGTACTATATATATATATATATATATATATATATATATATATATATATATATTCGTTTAGCAGGATGTTAATTGTTTACAGGTTTGCGACATAAAGAGATATTGCAAACCAAAATATAACAAAGAAAACCACTAAAAAATTCGTCTTTTTAAATAACAAACATCTATAAACATATATACATATAAAATATATATTCGTAATAGTTTACTTAGTGTACTTTTTAATAATGTAAAGTCTGTAGGCCCTATATACTTTTTGTGTTATAATATATAAGTATGTATATTTGTGATAACGTTGAAATGTATCTAATAATTATTACCCTATAGGTAAAATAATATTAAATAATTTATTAATTTTTTATTTACAAATATTATTCCTTTTCTTAGACTCTAAAGAGTTAAATTATAAGATTGTTGTTTGGAGATGTGAAGAGAGATTTAACAATAACAATATTAATTGAATTAAATAACGACAATAAAAAAACATCTTACATTTTTATTTAGATGCAAAAAAAAATATTACTTACATTCTTTAATTCTGAAATTTTGGAATTAAATATTTATTTCAGTTTTTATATTTATAATCAGTTATGCATACATTTTTATAACACTGAGTTGTAAAACGTGTTATAGTATGTGTTGTAAGAATACATCATATCTTATTAAAGAATCGCAATATAAGGTGTAAAACTAAATAGAGTAATAATAATGTCTCACTTAAATTGCAGATAAGAATATATTACCTTCTTTTTTTCTTCTTCTTTTTATTAAATATATATTGTTATTATATAAATCCATATACTAGTCATAATATAATGAAAATAACAGTTAGATAATTATGTTATATGGTGTATTAATAGATTTTCAATGAGCACTGTAGTGAATGTGAACTATATAAATCACTGAAACCCCTACCACCAGTTTGGTGCAATAACACAAACATAAATAAAATAAAATATTTATATGCCTTATGTTATTAGAGTTCTCTGAAGTACATTTCGGTAACCAAGTTACCATCATATTAGGGATCTGAAATAATACTAACAATATATGAAATATTAAAAAATTAAATACCATATTCTCCCCTCCAAACCTACTTCCAGTGGTGCGGCCTATCAACGTATGACCACGTCAATTACCTAGGTGAAAGCGGCTAACAGTACACGTTCCTGTCCTTGGGAGACGCGTAGGTAGAATATGGCAATGGCGGCAACAATTTTTACAGATAACAAATATATCCTAAAACTCCTATAAATATAAACATAACATATGCATAATAACAACATAAATTTAGTGAACCAAAAAGCATGATATGACTTAGTGATATTAACAATGCGTAAACCAAAAACAAAACCAAAAAAATAGATTTACACGTTTCCCCCATTTTTCACTTTAATACTTTTTTATTGTAAATGTTATAATATACTTTTGACAAGAAGTCAAGTGCTAAATATTACTACTATCACATATAACATTGAAATCACAACGTTTCAAATTTGTCCTAAATGGTACCAAAAAAAAAATGTAAATTGTATTCAAATTAATGCCGGATTTAGCTTATGTTAATTGTTAATTATTGAACATTAGCTATAATATGGCAATGTAGAATTTACAGGGATTTTTCATTTATTGTGCCCAGGTTTTCTTGTACAAATCAATGATGTGTTATTTTTGGTGAACTTTGCGATGATCCATTTCCCCGTAACAAAGGGCTTTGTTAAAGGTTATGATGTCAATAGAGTGATTTATCACGCTATTATAGAAACTCGGCAAGGCTGATATTGACATACCTGATAATGAAAGGTATAAAATATTGATAAGCAAACTTGTCGATAATGGGTTTATTGGACTTAGGCAAATTTATAATTTATTTGAACTCCCTATGTTCCAACAATAAAATCATCTTTTATTCCTCTTCTTCTCATCATAATAACTGCTATTTTACATTTAAAATTTTACTTCTATTGTATTGAAATATTGTAGAATTTTAATGTTTAATAAATTATATTTGAAACAGACGTAACCCTATGCAATGTAAAGTTCATATTTAATAGGTCTATTAAGGGAGGAAACTATTACATTACTTATTTCATTATTATGTTGAGATTAAAGACAAAATCCTCTACTATCTACCATGATCTCGTATACAATGGGTATACTGTTAGGGGGGGGGGAACAATATATAAATTTATTTTTTAAAGGAAATTTTTAAATATCAACCAAGATCCTTTTTTATCCGACGTTGCTTCTAATCTATGGTAGTGACTTATTTCTAATCCATTCCTAGCAACTTAATGAAATTTTAACGGAAATCAATAACAATGTTTTAGATACAGTATAACAAACACAAAGAACACAATTCTCATAAAAAATACGCCTAATAAACCCGTTGTGGTTTGGTTGGTGTAGCTGGTGTATCACTGAAGAGGACGACCTTGTCGTTGAAACGCGTCTGGCACTTAGGCGTATTTTTTATAAGTCACTATATAATTTTTCTCATAAGTCAAGCTCAACATTTAGTATATATATATATATATATATATATATATATATATATATATATAATGTTTTAAATGTTTATAACAAAAATGATTCAATTGTTTAAAAAGATTGTGACCTGACCACGGGCTCCGTGGACTACAAAAAATAATTGTATAACTAATAAATTATCGTAATTCTATTTGTCACAAACCAAAGAACAGTAAACATGTTATCGACCATAAAATCGTATCGTATCCTAAGAAAGCAGATTAAACAGCAAATTAAAAATTCTTCAATTCGTAACTCACGTCTTTTATTCAATGCTTTCATATCCTCTACTGAATTGTGTCAGAATCTATAAGTAACAAATAATTATCTTTATACGTTGTATTATATCCTTAAAAATGGTAATATCCTTAGTGTATCATATAATACAGTGATATATTCCACCTCGATTTCAAGTTACTATCCTCATATAAATATTGTAGGCTGTGAGTAACTAAACTTCCACTTTGTTAGTTTCAGCATGGCGTTCCTGGCCATGATTAAGTAGGCTGAATCAAGTTTTACAACTCCTAACTTTTTCACCCTTATAACATCTTTCAAATCAACCTGACTCAAATGTTCACCATTCAATTCATCATGGTGAAATATTTCCTCGTACGGCTTCTATTAATATCCATTTTTTATTCAAATGTAAATGTAATAATAGAGAAACACACCATTCCTTCAATGAAGATCTAACAACACACTTACACCACCCAAGAATGTTTATTTTTTTGGTACGAATTCAATCAACTGTTTAAAATCACCGATATCCAAATTAATTATTAACCAGCGTTACTTGCGAGTATGTCGACTAGAGGGGATTACTTTTACATACATTTTAAGAAGAAATACAGTTAATAGCTACAATGAAATGATTATTATTTAAAAAAAAAACAAAAAAACATATGAATACATAACATTTGGCTTTGTTAAAACAAAAATATTCTTCTGGGAGAGTGTTGGCCTGTCATGTTTCTGAAAAAATCCTACAAAAAACATAAAAATAATTCTGTTCTGTCACGACCAATCAGGTCATTGCGTGAAATTCAAACATATGTGTCAAAAGAGGAAGCAAATTCCTCTTTATTGGCCCAAAATCTGTCTTAGAAGTATAATATACCTTAGGACGACAATCTGTTTCCCTATTGGTTTTAGAGAAATATCAGAGGTTTTGGCGGGGAACGAAGGATAAGGTATATTTTAACTACACACAGAGGAATCTCTTTGACTGAACAAAACCGGTCGGTAGAGAGTGATTTGATTCCTCATTTTTCCTCTTATTATTTCTAATCATTTACAAAAAACGAGGTTAGGCAAATAAGATCTTTTGTCAAAGATGTGTTTTTTAATCGGCGAATAGATTAAGAGCGTAGTTTTTGACAAGATGTATTATTGTAAAATAAAATCATTAGAAGCTTGTATTTGTAAAAATGGGGGCATTTTCTAACACCAAGAAAGTATAAGCCAAAAGACGAATACTTGGTGGATGTTGCGTAACGTCTTAGATAATAGGACTACGAGGATTCATTCGTTTCAGGACAAGTGCAACAATCGAAATTATTGAAAGTTCGTCATCTGAAAATCAGGAAAAAAATCAAACTCCAATAACTCGGAAAGTCATGTTTCGATAAACACCGTTCAAGTTTTAATTTAATCTACAAAGTAAGAGGAAGAAAAAGATGCCTTCAGTATTTCTCAATTCGCTAACAAAAAAGGGTTTGTATATATATATATATATATATATATATATATATATATATATATATATATATATATATATATATATATATATATATATATATATGTGTGTGTGTGTGTGTGTGTGTTTGTGTGTGTGTGTGTGTGTGTGTGTGTGTGTGTGTGTGTGTGTGTGTGTGTGTGTATCTTTCTTTTACAAAATACCGTTGGAGACGGACCAAAAATAAAATATATTACGTAACCGGAAACTTCTATATTCTGAAAGAAGTTAATAATTACATCCAGAAATTTCACATTGGGTAGAATTATTTCTCCCACTAACACTTTCTCAGATACAATTAGAGTTAAATCATATACTAATTTAGTCACCTAATAGTTATGTTTTGGTTGAATTTTTTAAAACATGTGGTAAATGTGTGCAATATTTTTGTTCTCATATTAACCTTAAAGAAAATATTTGTATTACTTTTGAAATATTGAAACAACTTACAACATACATAAATGTTAATCTGGACCAAAATTTATGGTACATAAGGAAGAAAATAGCCTGACAATCAAAATAACTGTTCTGGAATTTTAAACAAACAATATAGATACAGTCTATACGTTTTATATAAGTAGATATATTTATAGATACTTATTGTTAGGTTGGTGTGTTTTTCTTTTGTAAAAGATTTCCAATTTTATTATTTACCTTATATCTGTAAAAGTTCTTAAGTTTGGGGGCTTCCACCAGATTCTTTTACGAATCAATATTTGCTTGGCTAGATATGTCTGTCTTACCAATAATTGGTTGAAATAATTTCAGAGATGTCTTATAAGTCTGAACGAAATGTATTAATGATGTTTTAACATTTTACATATCTTTTAGTAATTTAGTTCATACAATTTTTCTTATTAATATAATTATCTTTGAACATTGACTTTGATTGAATTCAAATATACAACTTGAATTTACCTAATATTAATTTGTTCTATCGAAACTATTATAAAGAAATCTGTACAAATAATTTGTTTTAACGCTTCGTTGACTCTTCGTTCAAATTTTACTCTTTCATACCATTGATCATTTAACTAGAGATGACTGCGCCAATTAGATCATATGCAGTTTCTCAACATTTAATGCTTGGGTTCATAATACTAAAAAAATACAGGAAATAATAATGTCTAAACCGTAATATATTTGATAATATTTGACTAATCTATAGCGTAAGATGACATTTTATTTTATAGCTTAAAATTTAACAGCAGCTTACATGAGATAGATGTTGCATGAAATAGATTAATAAATTCTACTGGTTTCCTCTCAATTACGTAGCAGGTATTTACTTTGAAATCCTTAGCAGCTAACTCTTAAAGGAAACCGTTGCAAGATTTTATTTAAAATTGTGAGAAAATGTGATTTTAAATTAAATATGATTCATTGCTTTTATTTTCTGGATATATTATTTCGTTCTTTTTCCTTGCCTAACCTCGAGATCTGTTTTAACATAAAATTATGAAAGTTTTATTCTACTTACATATTTGCATTCCCCTTTTCACTCACTTTTGAACTGATAGCTTCTTTTATTCCACCTTTTTTTTTATAAAACACTTCCTTAAACTGATTTTTAATTATATTAAAACCCTCACTAGGCACAATTTAAATATTTAATTCCTGGAATGCACTTTAGACTTAACGATTGATTTTCACTTGATAATTCAAATGTTAGATTATTCTCTTGATTACTTTTCTCTTCATGATTGATGTTTACTTGATAAACTGTAATTGCGTGATTGAATTTATTATAAAGTGTACTCTGTTGCTTTTAAAAGGCTTTGTTAGATGTTGCTCGGTCCTCGACTTTTTTAATAATACCCCATTTCTCCTTGCATTTTCCCTCTCCTTTCCTTTTCGTTCGTGGTCATAGCGTTTCCTAGCTGGCTAAAGATCCTACACTCCTGTCTCCATTGATTTGTCATTTTTATAATTATTTTGTTTACTGCCAAGATTTTGTAATTCCGTTCCCACGATATTCTGCTTGGTTTGCTCTAGTGCTGAAAAATGTAACATAAAACTTTTCACTTGTTTTCAGTGCAGATTTCTTGTAATACAGATGACAATGGTTGGAACATTGTTTTACAGTGTTCTGCTTTGGTTGCATCTGCATTTCTCACACGAATGTCTGTGAATGTAATATAATAGTTTACACGTGTATTTCTAACAATGGTTGTTATCTGATTAGGCTTTGTCCACAACCAAGATTCTCTTATAGAACTGACTTGCTTTGGATGTTAAAATATATTTTTATTTGTTTTATTGTTCATTTATTTATTTAAGTTTTTGGAATATTGGTGTTCACCAATACCTTCCTGACATTATTTACATGTAAAATAAATCAGCACTATATTTTAATATGTCCTTACATATAACAAATACTGAAAATATACAGTATATTGAAAAAGAAATACATATCTAATATTTAATAAAAATAAAAATAAATAAAATCTAATTTATGTAATACAAAAATAAATAAATAATATAATTCATTCCATATAACATTACTTAATTATTGTATTTAAGTAATTATACTAAAATAAATATTGATTTAAACATGTGTTTTATTGAAATTATTATTATTTCCTATTTCATTTTAATTCATATACATTACACCAGAAACTACAGACATTATAAATATGAAACAAGATATTATGTAATAACATAATGCAATTGTGAAACAGTGACATCCATTACTTAACATGTATAAACAATCTCTATTAACAAGTTATTACATATTCATGCATAACCTCTCTCAGGAGGGTAAGAAGTAGGAAGTCATTACTAAGCATTCACCTTGCTTACCCAACACATAAACCTCTCTCTCTCATGTTTAATACATCTTGGCTTAAAAGGATAAAGATTCTCGTAGACTTTTTTTTTTTTTTAAACATTTTAAAGTAAATGTTAACATTTTAAAAACAAAATATATTTCTATATCCCTCTTTTAAATTATTTAAGTTATCTGGATCCAGACGTGACAAATAAACAATTATATGATCGTATATTTTTTGGCCACAAATGTGTTTATGTATAAACTAAAAAAAATTTAGGTGTATGCATAATCACTTGCAAAATAAACATATAATGCAATGAAAAAATACATGATATTCCATACTTTTAAAGGATATAAAATATAAACTTAATCAAACAACATACAGTAATGTACATAAGTGGGGTATCACGTCCAAACCTACATTCCAAAGTCAACTCTCACATGATACAAAATTACCAAATTATATGTCCATCTTTGTCCACATTATTGTTATTATAGCATAAAAATAAAATATCTGACAAAATAAATCTCGAAAAAGGAATACAATATTATTTTATTTGATAAAATTTATTTGCTCTTATTGATTAATAAAAATATTTCAATGACGAATTTGTAGATTAAGTTTACAAGGCAAACACAATGTTCAGATTATCACAGAAGTCAAGATATATATATATATATATATATATATATATATATATATATATATATATATAATATCATCTTACTTGACCTAGGAAGGGACAAACAATTTGCGTACAAACTTATTTAAATAATATTCACTTAATGGACCATAACCAAGACAACCTAAAATTATGTTATTTTTTCGTGAAATAATTTTTGCTCACAAAAACATTTTACTATTCTTTTGAAGACAGGTACAGGTATTTATTTAGTACAAAATAAAAACAAAAAATTTAAATAGAGGAGCTATTACCTAATTATATTATTGTAGAAAAAATCATGAACATGGGGATATGATTATATATTTAACGGAGTAAGTGGACAAAAATATAGGTAAAAACTACTAAAGATTAAAAAAAAAAAAAAGTTTTTTTTCTTTAATTATAATAAAAGTAAAGTGTTTGTAACTGTACATAAAACTGAATTGAGATCTTGTTAAGCAACTAAATTGTCCGTATTTATTGGTAATCAATATTAGAAGTGATTATGTATCGATAGTTTAAAATTTGATTTCAAATATAATTAAATCATTTCAACCATCTACAGTAAAATTGATTACCGTTGGCAATTGCATAAAAAAATACCACCTTTAATAACTACACAGAGCATCACTCTTGCATTGAATACATGTAATGAACTGGAAAAATTAAATGAATGATTTCTATTAAAGTTGTTCATAATCGTAAATTACATCAATATTGAAAAACCAACAAAAAAAGCGAACAAACAAAATGCAACAATTATAGATACAAATTTACCATACACAAATATATGTCATAACATAATTTTATAAACATGTTTCCTAATGAAATATTAACATATCTTTACTGAATTTTAATATATAATTTATATATTATGACACGTGTAGAAAGCTCTTTATAAAACGAAGTTTAAGAAGGAGTAAAGTATTTTTATCATGAAATGCGAGTATAAATAGAAGTAATAGGAAACTTTAGTTTTCACAACAGAGTATTTAGGTACACGTTAAGTATAAAGACGTTGTGTTTAAAATGTGTATATTGTAGATACAACAAGATTTCACTCGTTCCTCAATAATAATATATATACATGCATATAATATAACACGCGTTCTTTGTATTTCCATTGAGTGTTACCACTACAACTTAACTTAAATAAATTTTATATAAAAGAGACAATTTGTCTATATTGTGATTGTGTCATTAAAAAATAGATTTTTGTTTAGTTTTATATATAATTGCATAAATACTCCAAACACAATAATATAAATACATGCAATACTTATAGGTCAATAAATTAAAATCCTTATATAGTATTGAGGTTTTAAACGAATTGACACACATTACGTAAGAATTGTTTAGCTTTAATCAGTTTATTTAAACAATAAATTTTCAAATAATTATTATAAATGCAAATACTTAAAAGATTTATAGAAATTTACGATTTGCCCAGCTTTATTCAACATAAGTTATGTATCACTTGTAGGAACTCACAACTTCAACAATAATTATACACTACGATTGTTGAATATTAAAAATTATAAACATGGATCATATAGACCGCTATAGAAAATAGTATCGGTTTGTATATTTTACTTTACTATTTTGAATAAAGTACTGAATTTAATATCAAATAATAAAAAGTAATTTAATTTTCATTATTGTTGAGACCGAAGGCTCTTGGTGTATTACAGACCTGTAAACAGTCTTGTCAATGACTTAGCAGGCGAAACCATTGGTCGGCTAGACTAATAAAAAGTGGATGTTACAAAATCAAAAATTGTGTTTTATTATATTTAAAAAGTGATTTACATTTAATAGGTAGTCAGGGAGAAGATTAAAGTGTTTAATTTTAATAATGTTAATATCACCTTTCTTTTTTAATATAATATAATAAAACTGATATATAATATTTCAATTAGATAAGACATTGCACTATCATATTATAGTTTTCATGGCCGTAGCTATGATTACAAGTAAATCGTATAATCGTTATACTACTTCAATTTGTCCTTTTTAATGTGCTATTCAAATGGTTTGTTAGACCTCTTAAACGTTAGATAGAATTAAAATCTAATTGCGATTCAGAATCAATAACTTATTTTGCTTTTGCCTGATTAATATGTGTAAATAGTATTCGCAAAACAACTGGCTGGAGTAAAACACTGGCTTTTCATTACATCACATTTATTAAAACGTACAAGAAAAACAAAGTTTAGAATGAAAATAAGTTATTTTAGATTGGTAAACGATAAGTATACATTACATTTGAACAATAATTAAAAGAAATAATAAATGTTTACTTTGCTTTATGAGAGAACATATAAAACATAAAACCAAACATTGACTTTTGGGAATGAACCCAGATAATACGTTGTAATATATATTGTACTAATATTTTTTTTTATAAAATATAACTTAGCTATTTCCAGAGAACGCATAGCAACTCTTTTTTCAACAAGGATTCATTATTCCAAGATTAAAATTTTTATGGAATCAACATATAAAAGTCTTTATTCCTTTATCAAAGTAAATCCTTATTCCTACATAATAAAAAATTGTTAAAAAGTTTTATATTGTTCTGCATCTATTATCG
Organism: Aphrophora alni; assembly: GCA_963513935.1. Lineage (NCBI taxonomy): Eukaryota > Metazoa > Arthropoda > Insecta > Hemiptera > Aphrophoridae > Aphrophora > Aphrophora alni. The sequence goes on from OY740774.1 coordinate 55,180,632, forward strand.
AGATGTGAAAGTAAAATATTGAACTTGGTGAAAGAAACTCCTCATCAACATCTTAACAAGTTCCACTCAGTAAAGAGAGTTTGAGATATTCACTAAATTGACAGAAGTAAAAGAATTTACGTAATATAAAATTACAACTTTTAAATTTAAAACCTTTCTAACTTTAGGTACAACGAGATCATTATATATTTTCCTTTTACATATTATACGTGAATTATATTCAATTTTTTTTTGTTTAAAATACAATAAACGGAATTATTAAATATTTAAAAATTCAATATACAAAACACTATTAAGTAGTGAAATTAACTAATAGTTCTGTACAATTTATTTATTTATTATTTTCTAAAACTACATGAATCTTTTCAATTTACCCGACGTTCTACATGTCGAGTGATAAATTTTTAGAATCCAAAAAAAACATATATTTCAAACATTATAATTGATATGTACTTTATATTTAAATTCATTTTCAACTCGCTTTTAGTTGAATTTTCATTTATATTCAGTAATTTTGATTATATCAACTAGAGCACAATATATATATATATATATATATATATATATATATATATATATATATATATATATATATATATATATATATATGGCAATCTAATAACTGATCCTCAAGAAAATTATATTCATATTTTTTTATACATATAAAATATCAAGAAATATAATCCTTTTAAATTTATTATAAAATATATATAGGAATATTGTAACACGTTTATTGGAAACGTTAAATTGTGCTATATTACTAAATAAATTTAAAAAAGACCTTATTCTCTTAATTATTTAAATAATATTTTTAATAATTTAATTAAATGGTGCAAAAATGTCTCTCACTATTTTATACAAAACCAGTAATAATAAAGAAACAAACTATGTGATTGGAATTTCCTCAGTTATGGGTATATATTTAAAACTAGGTTTCCAAAATTATTGACGTTAAAAGATGACAATTAAATTTAAAATATTAGTAACAGATAAACCATGTAATATTTATATTCATTAATAAAGAGAATATTCATATTTTTTTAAATATGACATTTGCGACAGTATGGGGCATAATTTTCAATACGTTCTTTAAATATTACAACAAAAATGCTATTTATTACTGGACAAGCATATAAATAAATTAGTATTAATACATGATTACCTATACATTCCATATCTTGTTTAAGTTAACCATGTGTATTTTCAAGTTAAACAAAAACCAAATCAAACAAACACGAAAGCAGTTAAAAAAAGCACTGAAATTATTTTTTATCTTTACTTCTATGTATATGGGAAGGGGGTGGAAGAGGAGTTATTGATACTCTTGAAATATTACAATACAACTGTTCTTGTTCACTAAAATCATCATTACTTTATTACTCACACTTTTGTACTAGATATATTTAAGAACAATGTATTTTAACCACGAGTACCATAACATTTTCAATGAAATCTGTTCTGAAAAAAGAACAGAATAGAAATGGTCTTTCTACACAATACATCTTTATTTATTTAATTTGTTAGATAGATTCTTGTCTCGCTCATCTTCCTTGGTTTTACTAAGACGATGATGATTAATATGATATTTCTTCTAAAAACCACAAAACCAAAAATTAATATTCGTATGTGGCAGAAGAGCATAAATTAAATGCTTTAAATTGTCATATAAAACTTATCTTACTACATATACTTTTATTTGATTCATTCCAAGAAATAAATTTTATTAAACTTTGATGTCGGTTTTATCTCACATAAATGTAAACGGTAATTTTAAGTCAGTTGTTTGTGACATATATTTTTTAATATTTATTACATGTGTTTTAATATTTACGTCATGTACTTCTGTCATAAAATGTAAATTTGTCTGTGTTTGTAAAAATGAGGAAATTGTTTTTTTGCATGTTTTGACTAGAAATTTAATTAAAACACTATGAAAGTAAAGATTACCGTAGGTTATTATTTTTATAAATGTCATTTACTAAAAAATCTACAATCTAAATAAAATAAGGATAATCACATAAATAAACTCCACTTTATGCATCACAATTTTTACAGCTAGATAATTATCGTCGAAAAAAGTACTCAAAATTAATTATATCAAAAACGATTTATAACTCAATAACGTCAAATATTATTAAAAATAATAATTATATTGACATACTGTATTAGTACAATTATTTCAATTGGCTTAATTCCAAGGCTCAAAGTCCTGACATTTTTTCTTTATAGTTTCGCCTCTTCCTTCAGCCATTAATAAAAATTAACAATTCTTGCACATTAACGAAAAAGAAAAGAGCTATGACCTGTATAACTTACGTAATTTATTAGTTAATAACCAAATAAAGACATAACGATGACGACATATTGACGTAAGCTCAAGTTGGATTGCTATTCCAATAATAATAAGTACCATCAAGAAATGCTTCGTAGATCAATTGAAAGGAATTATATATTTTATTTGTAATAGATGTTTTAGAAGTGGTTGATTGTAGTTGTATAAAACTCTAGAATTCGGTAGATACATAAATCTGTAAACCTCCTAACAGAAAGAGTATGTTGAAATTTAGTGGTCGATTTCTTCAGAAAAAGGCCATCGGCTTCAACAGTATTACAGAAACATGAAAACATACTTCCAATTGACTATCCTTCTATAGACTTATTATAGAATTTTAGGATACTAACTACTTAGGTAAAGTGAAATAATTTTATTTATTTTATTAAGGACAATTCCTTATGAAACATGTATTACGTACGCTAAATTCGGTTCATTGATAATTTATACTAATTTATAGTAAATAAATTGAGAAAATGTATTGTACTTATCGAACCTGAAATTCTGTTGTTCAATGAAAACAATTCTCAAGTCACTTCACACAGCAAAATTGTTTATGGCCTATATTTATTATCTGTAGTTTTAATTTTTAACAGTGAAAACTGAATGTAACAATTAAAGAACATTTTTACCTTACCAATGTAGAGTCAAAACTAAATGAACCTCAAAACTGGCATTTATTTTCACTATTGTCGTCATTATTACCTTACCATAAACGATTACAAATCGTTCCTCTAATGTTCATAATATATAAATCGTATAACAAAATTCAAACAAAATTAAATAATAACAAATATACCTAGCAAGGTAGAAATGAACTTAAGTGACGTATTGATAAAGCTGATTAAAAAGAGTTTTTTTATAAATTATAGTATCCCTACCTCAATACTACTAGAATTGAACTAAGGTCATTGTGGTGTTATCATTTCTGTAGTTATTCATTGATTTCAAAAATCTACTGTGTTTCAAAGTAACATATGTGAGCATATAAAATTGAACATTTAACTTTCATTGTTTTATGACATCACCCATCATTTATTTTAGTGCCGTGTGGTGATCTAACCAGTATTACGGCATTTTGTCACTGTTATGTTAAACGTTAACGTAACAGATTTCTAACATTGGACATTTACTGTTAATGCTGCCAATATTATCGTTCATTTAATTACATCATTTAGGTCATTAACTAGTAATAAAATAACATAATTCGTAATTGCCTGTTTTGTTCTGTCACTTGGTAAGTCAAGATTCGACATATCTCGGGCCGTAGCTCAATAATAAGACATAGTTAATCAATTTAAAGAGATCGACGATTATTATAACAAAGTATCCTTAAGACTCTATTTAATAATTTCACATAAATAATAACATAACTTGACATGGGAGATAACATTAGATAGAATAAAACTTGAACACAAGATCTTACAAAAATTACGTTTATCTAATCACACGCGTTTCAACGACAAAGTCGCCATCCTTAGTGATACATTAGCTACGATAACTAAACTTACAATAATTGTAGTTATTGTAGCTCATGTATCACTGAGCATGGCGACTTTGTCATTGAAATGTGATTCATTATGTAAACGTAAATTTTGTGAGATCTTGTGGTCATGTTTTATTCTATCTAATAACTTCCCATATTATAAGAACACTGATATGTGTCTGTGATGGTGCTCACCTTGTCATGGCCGATTACAGAATTTAAGACAATATTGAGCCGAACTATCTATTGTTATAAATTTTTATCCTATTCGAGTAGTAGATGGGCGTGTCGTATAAATAATTGAAATTGTATGGTAGATGGTTATTTCAAATACCACGTGGCTATTTATGAACGGATTACATAGACCATACTCATATGTAGCGTTAAAATACTAATCATAAAAATAAATGGATTTATCTTATAGTTTAATCAGTGTCTTCAATTTTATCAGATAGTATATTTAAATAAAATAAACATAATAACAAAAGAAGGAAATGATTTTATTGAAACTAATTATTCAAATTAAATCTTATAAAAAGGAAAAAATCGGAAGACTTCAGTAGAAACTGAAAGCATTTATGTAACTTTCAACCTACAGATATTGGAGATTTAAAAAAATATTAGCAATAAATAGTATAAGACTAATTTAAATCGTAAAACATACTTTTGTATAGATGAATATGAAATGTTTTATTAACAAGGTTAAAAAAAAAACAGACACAAATAATTCAAAGTATTTAAATATATTTCTATTATGGTTTATGGAGAATTTTTAATATATATTTTAGTTAAATAAATAAAGGGATATGTTGTTAATTTATTTTTGTAATTATTTGAGATATATAAGGATAGTAAAGTTAAACCATAAAACTTTTGAAGTTTTATAATCTTGATATTTAATCAAAATTTTCAGCAATGTAATCTATAAATATAGTGCCAGTTACTTGAGAACGTGTAAATTACATGAGTTTAATACATCACATCAGCAGCCGCTATTTTAATAGCTTCGTCCCAATTAACGTCACATGTACAAGGTCTTTACCTGTTAGGCCTAATTTAAGTTGTAGTATGATAACATTATATCTTGTTGACTAGCTATAAAATCAAACATACGTTTTATTGTGATTTTATGACGTCTGAAACTAATTCGCATAAACATAAAAATAATTTATTTTTTATGTAAACCTTCCTTAAACAAAATCCTTAACAATTTCTATAGAGATACAAATATGTTTACCGATAGCTAGTACGAATTCCTCTAAACAAGGACAGAGCATATGCTGGCCAATATGAAGTATTTTGGAGAGATCTTGAGTAATGAAAAGCTTGAATGACTCGGACAAACAGAAGACAATATTTCTAAAGTTAACTGAACTATACAGGTCATTTAGTTTAGTTAAGTCAATTAGTTAACAGTAAAATAATGTACCTCTTCTACAAGTTACTATTTTAAAATATATAGTGATATCCAATGTTTATAATAATACTATAACTAATAACATAATCTATAAACATAGAACAAAAACATAGTTAAAATTCCCTCACTCAACAATAAAAGAAATAATGAAAAGAAAAGATCGCCTCTACATAATTTCTTGAACCACAATATACAGAGAGACAATATACAAAGAATAATGACATCTTGGTTTTCAATACACATAATAAATTACTAAGAAAACTAAAACAGATCATCAATAAAAACAAAGACTTTAGTGTTGTAACGGGTCTTTACAAGTAGACGACTGAACTAAATTCTACGTAAGACAAACGGGCCTGTCGTTTGATAAAGTGATTTAATTAATTTTGCATAAAATTAAACCCATATTTTATAAAACTAAAGTTTGCTGCTCACTTCATCGATTTGACCACAAATACCCTGACCGAATATATATCATAAAATTCTTTAAAATATTTCGTTACATAAATCTGACTGAAGAGTACGACATATTTAACGCAGTAAAATTTGATGAACAAATGATAAACTGTCTTTTAATTAGTTATAATATTTGATTTCGGAATGAAAATAACAAATAAGTGAATTTCATCAACCAAAGGACTAGATATGATTCTAGCAGTATTGTTACCAGGGGACTTAAATTTAATAAAGGCGGAACCAAAATGGTAACAATGTTTGAAAAGAAAGATAAAAAAAGACAAAGACAAGTTTAATAATTAACAAGGCTCAAGTTTATTGAAAACAGAAAGAAATTTCGACGGTTCAGACTTTGTCATTTACAACAAAAGACATCCTGACACAAATCATCAGTAAAAAAAAACTTATGATTAACAAGATCATAAATTGTAAAAGTTATAAGCCCTTAATTGTAACATATAATAATTTAGATAAAAAAAAAATTAATCAATAGATTCTAAAAATTTATCCCCCCTTTTAATATATATATATATTTATAGTTACAAAAATTTAACAATAAAAAAAAAACAATGAGCACAGCTTAATAATTCACAGAATTATAATTAATCAAAAAAAAAAATTATACGCCCTTAATGTAAAAGTATAATAATTTAAAAAAAAATTAATCAAAAGATTCAAAAAACTTATCCCCCCCTTTTTAGTTTATAAGATGATAGTTTCTTTTTAAACAGTTACAGAATTTAACAAAATATAAACGAGCTTGATATTTTAAGTTCAAAAAAGATCATATCTATAGTTAAGATGTTTATCACTAAACTAAAGTTACATAATATAATTGGTTTGAAAATTTCTTAAAAACTATATTGGCCAATAAATTTATATATTTAAAAAAAGAAAAGAATTTAGAAGTTTGAAAATTTTGTTAATTGACGTCAATTATTTTAATTTAGAAACTAACCTCTTGGAGGTTGTTAGGACCGAAAATTGCATGCAGGCTCCACCCAAGAAATTGTTATATAATTTATAAATAATTACACAAGTCTACATCTAGAAAATAGTTTTAAGGAACACATATTTGCGGAAGTAAATTTAGGCACATATACAATATGAGTTAGTTAAAGTTCTGTAAAGTCAGCTGTAAAAAGGGACATCACTTTTATGCACTTGAAAATCTGAAGTTATGTTATACAAAAAACGTGTTTTGCCAACAGGACGAAACTTGTTAGGATGTTTCGCTGGTTTGCGCAATGTGAGACAAGAATTTCTCTATTTCTCCTATTTCTTCTACCAGCATATTAGCTATGGCAAACAAAAAACACGTTTTTTTTTAAACGTCTGTGCAAAATCAGACATGTTGTAGCATTAATGTTCTTTATTGAAGAAAATATCTGGTTATTTGTCAAAATTAAAGTAAATTAATTGCATCACAGAAATTCGTTAAGATTGTAATTAAAAGCTTCTTAGATGATTATAAATTTATTTATATATATATAGTTTTGTTTAAAAGAAAGCTTGTATAAGACTTGTAAGATTCTTCAAAAGTCTATAAAACGAAATTTTCTGATTTAGAAGAAATTTCTCTAATTGTTTTATATTTGACATGTTCAATAAGATATGCTGATCATTCAATGTTCAACATTAGTTTGCACTTATTTCACAAAATTGTTCAAAACTTAAAATGTGCCTTTACAAGGTTTTGTAAATGATGTTTTAAGAAAAGAAAATTTTTTTATAATAATTTAGTTTCAAAAGAAAATAGAATATTAAATAAAACATGAAATACATATTCTAAAGAATACATGATATTTAACAAATTATTTAAAAAAAATTAACAAAATTTATAATATGACAAAATCTGTAAGGTTGAAGTACCTGGTTAATCCTGTCGCAGTTCACGTGAGCTTGTACCGAGAAAAATGATGATTTATATTACATTTTAGAACGAGATTGTTTAAACTAAAGCGCACAAACTGTAAATTAGCATGATGTAGTATAAGACTTGTAAAATTTGAGAAAAAAAGAACTTTTGTTAACGGAGTAATGCAGAATGTAGACCATGTTGTTATCACATCTAGACTGTGGACGGGTAGTAGGGAAGCTAGCTTGACCGGCGAATTGTACTTTGTATTCAGGTGTCAGGCGATGCTTGGTTTTGGAGAGGGCCGCCAGGTGCCAGCATCTGTCAAGGCTAAGCAAGTTGAATGTATATTTACGAATGTGTTTTTGAATGCTACAGCTCTCCCCCCCCGAAAGACGGAGTTGGGGTGGAGTCAGAAAAGAGGCCAGAAGGGCCTCCCGCAAAATTTTGAAAAAGGGCCAGAAGGGCCTCCAAGAAAAGATAGAAGAAAGGGGCCAGAAGGGCCTCCTACAAGCTTCTGAAGAAAGGGGCCAGAAGGGCCTCCTACAAAATTTTGAAATCAGGGGCACCTGATAGAAACAACGCTTCATAATGCTTTTATAATCACCACTCTAGGGTGTAGCCTCCTTCGGCACTTACTTATTAAATTTTGAAATTTCTACAGCGTCTCAGCTCTTCCCACCTATCATTGGGACAAGCCCCCGACAGAAAGAGCTGAAGGATGACGCAAAGGTCGACATTGCTGTGCATGAACTGACTTTGTACTCTAAGGTACGTGGGGAAAAGGGGTGGAGTGGCACCTCGGGAAGCCAAGAGGAGGTGACCACTCCGGGGACCAGGGGAGGGAATGTGCATGGCACATGGCATTGCAGGAAAGGTCGGACTCAGACGGGGGGGAGTATCCTCTGAGCCGACCTTAACATTAAATTATAAAAATAAATAAAAATAAATGAAAAACTCCTGAAGCCAATTAGGTCAGATCATGCTCAGCGTCGTTATTTTTTTAAATTCCTCTTCTCCCATACGAAGAGAAAATTAAACTATTCACGGCTCTTAACAATTTCCGTGAGAAAAAGAATTTTGAAAGGTCTAAACAAATAATCCATTTGAAAAATAAACAAAGAAGCAGTATGAAACGTTGGGGAGTCAAAAAATTTTCTGCTGCGCAAAGCAGGGCTTGTAGTTGACTTAAGGTCTTATATGTGTATCATGTGCCCCAAAAAAAAGGAATTTAATTTAATCAAAAAAAATGTGTAAAAAAAAATTTCATCAAAATATGTTAAGTGATTATTAAAAGGTGTAAAAGAAGTGTAGCAAAAAAAAAGGTGTGGCAAAAGACACAGTATAAAAAGGTGACCCATAATAAAAAAAAAACAAACTCCGGTTTTCTCAACCCTAAACAAACTAAATAAGGAACCAACATGTTGACCTGCTAATAATAAAGACAAACAACCGAATAATTTAAAGAATAGACAAACAGGCCAACCATGTTGTCCTACATACAAAACTGGGCCCCTATAATTTGGAAGAGAAAAAAAAAAATTTTAGCACACAATGATATATTATTAAAGGTGTTCAACATTTCAATTTACTATTAAACAGATGCCACCATCTGCATCAACCAGTCCACCGCCATGATGATAAAATTAAAAAAAAATTAAATAAAAATAATTTTCCTTCAAGATGACAAAAACAAAAAAAAATTCAAAAGCAAGCTCCGTGTTCTTTAACGGGTCCACTAATCGCAGCAAATCCACTGCCATCTTAACCGTTGCTGATAATTATTAAAAAAAAATAAACCAAGTAATTTAAATAAAAAAATTTCTTTTAAGATGATGCAAAAAAAAGAAAGAGCCAGAGAATGACTCAAGAATTATATGTAGTGTAGTTGTTGTGTATATGTGTGTGTGTGTGTAAGTATGAATTAATACAGACAAGCAAAAGAAAACTCGAGAAAATTTTTTGAAGGAGATTTTGAATTTTTTTTTGTTTTTTTTTGTTTTTAACTATTTTTGGATTTTATTATTTATTTAAATTTTTTTTGGATTCCCGAATGAGCCCGCTGTCTGGATCAAATTCAGTGAATGACTAGTGTGCAGTGTATGTAAATATATATATATAAAAAAAAATATTTAAGCAGACAAAATAATAATAAAAAAAAAATTTTATCGAAATTGGTTTAGAAGTTTTTGTGTAAGTGTTTATAAAAATAAATAAATAATAAAAAAAGAGACTATAGATTTATAGAGATTTAAATATTTAAACTAAATAAAAAAAAATTTCATCAGCAACAGTTGTGCAGTATTTGAAAAAGCTGCAAAACATAAAAATGAGCCTTGTTTAACAAAGAAAATTTTGAATTTAAATTTAGATGGTTCCAATGCAAAATTTTGAAAATTAACTACGGTTCCAGAATTTAAATTAACAACTCTATAATTTAATTTAACCACACTACAATCTAGAATCAACCACGCTCTGCTACCAGAAACATGTTACCAGGGGACTTAAATTTAATAAAGGCGGAACCAAAATGGTAACAATGTTTGAAAAGAAAGATAAAAAAAGACAAAGACAAGTTTAATAATTAACAAGGCTCAAGTTTATTGAAAACAGAAAGAAATTTCGACGGTTCAGACTTTGTCATTTACAACAAAAGACATCCTGACACAAATCATCAGTAAAAAAAAACTTATGATTAACAAGATCATAAATTGTAAAAGTTATAAGCCCTTAATTGTAACATATAATAATTTAGATAAAAAAAAAATTAATCAATAGATTCTAAAAATTTATCCCCCCTTTTAATATATATATATATTTATAGTTACAAAAATTTAACAATAAAAAAAAAACAATGAGCACAGCTTAATAATTCACAGAATTATAATTAATCAAAAAAAAAAATTATACGCCCTTAATGTAAAAGTATAATAATTTAAAAAAAAATTAATCAAAAGATTCAAAAAACTTATCCCCCCCTTTTTAGTTTATAAGATGATAGTTTCTTTTTAAACAGTTACAGAATTTAACAAAATATAAACGAGCTTGATATTTTAAGTTCAAAAAAGATCATATCTATAGTTAAGATGTTTATCACTAAACTAAAGTTACATAATATAATTGGTTTGAAAATTTCTTAAAAACTATATTGGCCAATAAATTTATATATTTAAAAAAAGAAAAGAATTTAGAAGTTTGAAAATTTTGTTAATTGACGTCAATTATTTTAATTTAGAAACTAACCTCTTGGAGGTTGTTAGGACCGAAAATTGCATGCAGGCTCCACCCAAGAAATTGTTATATAATTTATAAATAATTACACAAGTCTACATCTAGAAAATAGTTTTAAGGAACACATATTTGCGGAAGTAAATTTAGGCACATATACAATATGAGTTAGTTAAAGTTCTGTAAAGTCAGCTGTAAAAAGGGACATCACTTTTATGCACTTGAAAATCTGAAGTTATGTTATACAAAAAACGTGTTTTGCCAACAGGACGAAACTTGTTAGGATGTTTCGCTGGTTTGCGCAATGTGAGACAAGAATTTCTCTATTTCTCCTATTTCTTCTACCAGCATATTAGCTATGGCAAACAAAAAACACGTTTTTTTTTAAACGTCTGTGCAAAATCAGACATGTTGTAGCATTAATGTTCTTTATTGAAGAAAATATCTGGTTATTTGTCAAAATTAAAGTAAATTAATTGCATCACAGAAATTCGTTAAGATTGTAATTAAAAGCTTCTTAGATGATTATAAATTTATTTATATATATATAGTTTTGTTTAAAAGAAAGCTTGTATAAGACTTGTAAGATTCTTCAAAAGTCTATAAAACGAAATTTTCTGATTTAGAAGAAATTTCTCTAATTGTTTTATATTTGACATGTTCAATAAGATATGCTGATCATTCAATGTTCAACATTAGTTTGCACTTATTTCACAAAATTGTTCAAAACTTAAAATGTGCCTTTACAAGGTTTTGTAAATGATGTTTTAAGAAAAGAAAATTTTTTTATAATAATTTAGTTTCAAAAGAAAATAGAATATTAAATAAAACATGAAATACATATTCTAAAGAATACATGATATTTAACAAATTATTTAAAAAAAATTAACAAAATTTATAATATGACAAAATCTGTAAGGTTGAAGTACCTGGTTAATCCTGTCGCAGTTCACGTGAGCTTGTACCGAGAAAAATGATGATTTATATTACATTTTAGAACGAGATTGTTTAAACTAAAGCGCACAAACTGTAAATTAGCATGATGTAGTATAAGACTTGTAAAATTTGAGAAAAAAAGAACTTTTGTTAACGGAGTAATGCAGAATGTAGACCATGTTGTTATCACATCTAGACTGTGGACGGGTAGTAGGGAAGCTAGCTTGACCGGCGAATTGTACTTTGTATTCAGGTGTCAGGCGATGCTTGGTTTTGGAGAGGGCCGCCAGGTGCCAGCATCTGTCAAGGCTAAGCAAGTTGAATGTATATTTACGAATGTGTTTTTGAATGCTACAGTATAATCAGAATACAACTAATGACGGACGACGAATGTGAACAAAAGTGGTGTTTGTTTTGTATTCTTTATGTGTATTTAATTATAATTTATTTAATCATTTTGTTTTTGTATTCTTCTGGATTGTATATTCAATGAATATATTATTAGTCAATTGCCTTAATTTTTCTGTCAGAAAATCCAAATTTCATTCTGTTTTGAAAATAAAATGTCAAAGTCAGATCCGAAGCATCGTCTCATCAAACTGGTAACTATTGTTGAGTATTCATAACAATATTGAAAAAACTTAAATAAAATTTAATATTCAAATTCATTGACAAGTATAAAACACTTTTTACATTGTTTAAATAAAGACGTATTACCTAAAGTAATATAAACACAAGGTACGTTCATGCACATTCTTTGATACGAGTGCTGCACATTAATACTGATGTTGATACAATGCACAACAGATGAAGGTGTACATCGGGCAATCGCTGATAACCAACTACAAGCTAAAGGTATTGGTAGTGTATTATCCTTTCCTTAACTGAATTACGGTGTTAAACAGCTCATTTGAACAAAAATACGTTATTTCGTTTAACATACTACAATGTTCTTCCTTTGTTTATGTTTCTTCTTTACTTTTTACCAGGGAATTTTGATCCTTGATGATATTGACATAAAAACGGAGGACGAAGCGTAATATGTGTGACATAACATATTAACTCTAGAAAATTATTTCGTTATCAGACATGTTCTCAGGTAAACCTAAATATGTTCGCATGCATTTGATATTTTCAGCAGTGAACATTCTGTTACAAGTTAGGTGAAACAATAATTGATGTCCTGTACAAATTAAAGTCATCTTGCTAGATTTATGCTGGAATATTAATATATATTAATAATTCTGGAAATTTAAATACTGATTTTCTGGCTAACGAAACCTGCAATTTTTCGTAAAAAAAAAAAAAATCTACTGAAAGTATCACGTTATCTAACTTAGACCTCTCACCCCCTTCAACAGCTTGACAAACATAAACAATTGGTATAACCCTTAATAAAATTTCCAGTAATTACATTGCTACATCAGATGGCCTGTGGGCTTGTGAAATTTTTTGTTGTTACTAGCGTTTTATCTGTGTGTGTTTTAAAACATCTACGAGCCCCTATATGTGATGATAAGCACACTTGTAGCGGAACAGCGGGTGAGGTTCAAACAGAGCGGTCTGACAGGTTTTTATATTGGAATTATAAAATCACAAGTAATTAAAAATAATGCCATTCCAAAGTAAATAATTGGAGGGGGTCATGCAAAACAGGGTCTTCTTAAAAATGAAGTCCATATGAATTTACAGTCGACTGTTAATTAAAAATTTTGACGGATTTGGACAATTACAAATACCTTTGATTAACCGCCTAATTAGATTAAGTTACGAACTTATAATTATTGTAAATAATATTAGATTTAATAACTCATAAAAGCAGGCTTGTATTATGTATAAGTTCGGTGAGATTATATGATAGGAAATTGGTTATTACTTTGGGGGTTTTTCCGGCCTTTTGGTAATATGGCAAATGTCTGACAATCGTAATAAATCTTTGGAAATATTCCCGTCAAATGTAGCGAGGCTTGCCTATAGGTAACAGAAGGTTACGAAATTGGTGACACATAGGGTGGGCAACGTCACAAATTGATACCAGATAATTTTATTATTCACCTGATCGTGTAATTGTGACCAGGATATTGTTACCATAATTTTCCACATGGCATCGTGGTATCTAGTTAAGCTCAAGTTCCTGTACCCACCCAACAGTTACAATTCAACCGATACTACGTGCGAATCGGGGTGTTGTGTAAAAAAGAAGACCATATAAATATACAGTAGCCTGTTATTAAACGTGTTGTTGGATTTGGACAATCCCAATGACAGGTAGTTACCAGCCTAATTAGATTAAGTTTTTACCAACTTATAAATATTGTAAGTAATATTACAATTAATAACTCATAAAAGCAGGCTGGGATTCAGTATCGGTCCGTTGAAATTATACAATGGTTTATTAGTTTGGAAGATTGTCTGGCAATTGTCTTTTGGCCTAAGCCGGATTATCTTGAAATCCTTGTAAACATTCCCTTAAAATGTTTTGAAGTTTGGCTAAGGGTAACAGCATGTCACGAAATAAGTGACATGTGGGTAAGTAACGACACAGTTTATCATTCTCTTATTTTCACTGTTCTAAATTTGTATAATTTTGCCATAAAAGCGTTTGCACCTTTAACCTTTTTTCAATGAAGTTTCGAAGTTTTGTAGGGAAACACGTATAAATTCATTAGGTTATGGTGGGTTTAATTGTTTTACTTGGGACGTACAATCTTTTCTTACTTACTTTTAATCATTTATAAGTCTTAAGTATAATTTCTCCGTTTTCACACAAATGTATGAAATCCTTAATTTGTTTATTGCCAATTGAAATTTATTTTTTACTATAATTTCTTTTAGTATTTTATTATATGTCTTTATAAATTTTACATTTACTCAATTTTATTTCAACCAACTTTTATTGCATCTATTCAACTATCTTTTTAATAATTAATATCGCTAAAAGATCTCAAAAATGAAATTACTTTAGATTTCCATATTATTTTTAGAAATTAGTTTTTTGCATTTTAACTAAACTTGATAATTTTCCGCTTCTTTGTTTTAACTCTAATTTTTACGTGTGTCCTTTAATATGAAATATTAGCAACAGAAATGAATTGAGTATAGTTTGTACTACAATTTCGTATCCATTCAACTGTTTATTTTCTATGTTTACAATTTGATTTTAACTTTAATATAGCTAATCATAGGTTTTGACAGTTTGAACGCGTTCGTAAAACGTGACGTCAGACCAAGATTCGCAGTACATCCCACAAATTCATCCATAACAGCAAATTTATTTCAACATGGTTGAATTATTCCATTCCAACTGAATTTCAGTGTTGTCATAAAATTAACCCAAATGCCGTTTTTATACATCAGTTTAATCGCTGTAGAACATAGCTACAAACCATACTGGCCCTGTTGTCTTAGTATAGCAGAAGTAGGTAATCCGGAGCTACTTGTAACAAGGCTGGTAATATTCTATCCTTTAGTTTGTTCATAAACAGATAAAAAATTTGTATAGCCTATTTAACTCTTAAAACTGTAATAAATTTCATAGCTGTATTCCAATCATCTAGGAAGACTCTCAACAGCCTTCTATTTGTTGCAACTTAGGTCTATGCTAGTGTCCGTCATTTCATTACTTCCGAAAAAGTGGTTTTAAATAGAATAGGATAAAAGTGGTTTAATGTTTTACCAGAATAGAATAGACACTGTTACAAGGGAAAAAAATCTTCAACATTTATTCACTATTCCGATTCAGCTCTTAAAAACAGAAGGGAGATATTACAGTACCAAACTTGTTTTACCCAGAAATGGATACTGGCAAATTTATAATTATGACACTGTGATATCCAAATCTACAATGTTTGGCTTAACCAAACAAATCACTTGTATTTAAAAAGTGTTTTGTACAACCTACATTAATTATCTACTTTATTTATTATAATTATGTTACTGGTTATCCATTAGTCCTTAGTAGTAGTGTTGCCCTTAATACATCAGTGAAAATAGTTTGCTTCATAAGGTACATTAGCAAACACAAACACCGAGCATTTTAAAATACTCAATGTCGAGCTCTTCGTTATTACTAGTTACTGTTAAAATTAATTATGTGTGTCGACGTACATAAAAACTGTCCTATCTATGCGTACACTGGTAGAAGACTGGATAGGTAGGCCTATATCTGAGAATGTTTGGTTTATCCTACTAAAGGTTCAAAGTCCTTTCACCCTATAATCATTTTTGTTTTTATTTCAATTTGGTTATTTCGTCCTTCAATGGAATTAAGATAAACAATCTTTCGATATTGTTGTCAATCGTTTCGAAGTAAACAGTCATCTTCTGGTACGATCCAAAATGTTTCATTACTTCGTTTTATTGTGGATTTCATCAAAAATTAATATATATTTTAAATTTTTAATTGTTAAAAAACTAACGACTTTAAAAGTGATCTATGGAGATGAACACAAACACTTCTGCATTTTAAAACTAATATGAAATAAAAAATTTTAAAAAATTTCCACATTTCCACACCTAGAAAGAAATCAGACAGTCTAGTCTACGAACATAATAATCCTATACCGTCAAAACCAGTATGAAATTAGGATATCAAAGGATTAGTGATTTTAAAGTAAATAACATAAAAGAGTTGTTTAAATTTAAAATTATTGATAGAAGCAATACCTCATATAATTCATTAATAACCTAAAAATGTATGAAAATAAAATTGTTTCTTGGTAATTTCAAGAAATGTTCATACTAATGTTTTATTAAATATTTAACATTTTCATAAGCACAGAGTTGTAGCAGTTATGCTGTCAACCTTAAGTATATTTTTCCTTAAGATGTTGTAAACTACATTAGATTATACACCATTAAATACAACGATTTCTTTAATTTCGATAATTTCTTTTCTTTTTTTAAACGAGTAATAGTTAGAGGTGCTTTAACGGCTCTGTCTATCATGCTATTAAAAGCTGCTACTTTTGTGTTTGCTACAATGGTTGGAATTACTAAGTATAAATCTACTGTTGATTGTAGGTTTTCTGTAAATGTCAAATTCGATATTTTGAATGTTTTTAATACACGATAAATCTGGAAACGGTAACCTATTGTTTTTTTATAGTTCATGAGTAAATTTTATGGAACTTTGAATGTAATTAATTTCACAAAGAATTTCACTGACATTACATTGTTGGAGATCAAACACTTCTAAACATCATCTACATTCATGAACAATATTTGAGAAAATACTTTAGGTTGTTCTTTAAATCGTCCTCAAATTTATACATAATAGTTCAGCATAAAACTAGACAAGCCACCTACCATATTTGTACCTTCGAGCTATTGAATAATTTATTATTAAATATAATGTAATATAACATAGGAAGCTTTGTTATATTTTTTATTAATTCACAATTAATACTTTAACAATTTGCCTCTACGTTGGGCGACCAAATATAACATTCACCTCTTTTTGTTGTTTGTTATATAAAAAACCTTTTATTTTACTTTTTACTTTTTTTTACTTACTTACTTATTTAGGATTTAATTTTGATTTATTTTGGTACTGAAATTATTTGGTCAATACACAATTCTTTAAAAATTTTAAACTCAATTTATTTTAGCGTAGAACAAACAAGGAACAATTTGTTGTACGTAAGGATAGTTACACATTTAGCAACTTAATTTTAGCAATTTATTCTAAAATGTATTAGACATTCATACAACTTTCATTCCTTATTTCTAACAATCTAATATTTAAACAAACACAAATTTCAATACAGGCAAATATATTTATTCTACTGATTTTTCTCAATTACTTTTATACTCTCCAAAAAAAAAAATTTCAAATTTATCAATCTCTCCAATTTACTCCTCGGCTAGCTCTTGATATACAAAACAAATGAAATGATTAAATTTACTGACTCTTGGTTCAATTTAATTTCCTATACTAACAAAACTTAAATCTACAATCTCCGTGGGAATCTTTTGGAAGCTGAAGCAAAATGAAATTTAAATAGTATTAAAAAGATATTAATATAAAACATTTGGTACTTATCAATTCTTTTCTTGGTCTCTCTTTCGACGAAAACACACTTTCACAAAACCCTAACTCGCACTTTACACTTTATTTAACCCTTAAAAAAACACTTTCGATGGACACACTTGCTCCATGATGATGGATCCTGGCGATGACGAGGTAATCTCCTTCTTCCAGGGTGACGATGAACAACTTTTTCTTCACGTTGAAGACGACGAATCAAACTCTTATTTGCTGAAGGCTACTAATTTAATTGAAGCTAATACTCAATACTTTTCGCTGAAGGCTAGAAGTTATACTTTACTAAATTTTATTAAAAAGCGTTGTTGGTGACTCGGAGACAACCAGTCTCTAGAGTCGCACCTTATTCCCTCGCTGCTAGTAGAAGACTCTCTTTTTTCTTTCTCTCCTCAGTTCCGCGGCAACGCCACACTAACTTTCACAAATTAAAAAAAAAAAATAGGATTTCGTCCTTCCTATTGGTTGTTTTTGAATTTGTCGTTATTTTTGGAAAGCTTCGGTTTCTCCTAGTCTGTTGAACCCTTGTAAAAAGAGAAATCGTAACGTCGCTTTCCTTTTTCAACCCTAATAATTTTTCCATTCGTTCTGGACATCTGCAGCACTTGTGCCTCCACTCCTTTCTTAACAATCCTTTGTAAACCTTTTTTTTTCTAACTCTAATTTAATTTTACACGTGAAGATTTATTTCTTATTCCTAATTTATTTTTATTTAATTTGTTTTTCTAATATTACTTTAATCATGTTATCTGATTTGATTGAGGTGATATCGTTACAGTAATTTCGAATCGCTCAAACCTTAGTCAACCTTATATACTCATGGATTTTCTCAGGTTAAAAATGATTTTTGTTAAAAACTCTTTGAGAAGTATCAAAGTATCCTTTAAAGGTTTAGTAGAAAACAGAGAATAACGTCGAAAGAAACTAAAATTTCTTCTTATTTGGGTCTATAATTTTTATAGGCCACGATACATTCTAATTTATTGTTATGGAACAAAAACTAAGTTCTTTCTTAAGGTTAGTAAACTCTTCAGTTACCCATTTTCAAAGAAAGTAAGTCAGCGAGTTTAATCAAGATACAATTGGTCCCGTAGATTTACCTTCCTCGTGCTTTTGGGCAGGAAATATAATTTCAATAATTCAGTTTCATTTTCATAAGTGGTGTAATAGCAATTTTTTATCGTTATTTTAGATATATATATATATATTTGTTATAATGATTTTGGTATTCATATATTTGTTTAAAGGGTTCCTAGGTAATTTCTTATACCATCCCTCAACCAACATTTTTGTGACAATATTGTAATATACTATTTTATCTAGAATTACTATCGTATTGACTTTGTAAGCCTTTAAAATTATTCAATCTTTTCCCATTGTACCTATAATTAGTACAATTTGTTTTGAACATTATTTAATTTGACTTTGTATTTATTTTAATCTTACTTAAATTAATCTTATGTTTTATTTTACTTGCATTTCTTATATAATTTTTAAACTAATATTTTTTCTTTAATTAAGTGATAATATTTCATATTTTAGGTAAAATTTCTTCTATTGTACTATCGGGGTACTTAAGAGAAGAAAATTATTAATACGTTTAATACTAATGAAATCAATCTTTTAATTAAGAGGCTACAAATTTCTTTTTGTAAGAAATTATAAAAAGTGATTTTTATTCAATATTACACAAATTTAGAAAGCTATTGTGATTTTATTCATAATAAAATTTTCATAGAGAGTTATTACCATGTTTACCTTGAATAAAACTAACCGTTCATTTCATGATATTTTGTGTAGCCTAAACGCTCTTTAACTGAAAGTAATCCAAATTGACTGGGATAATGAAGATTGACTTGTGAAATTGTTAAAGGCCATAATAAAAATAGCAGTTGAATGGGAAAGGGTTGAACATCTCAAATACTATGTCTTTAAAATTGTATAACAATTTTGATAAATTACAAATCAAAGATTGTTTTACAGTATATGAAACACACGAATGAATGTTACCATATTAAATATTGAATTATTTTAATGGTTACAAACAATATATATATATATATATATATATAATTAAAAGTTCAACTTACAAAATGAGTACTCTTTATCTGTCTCATTTTGTAGTCAGTAACACAACATAAAAACGATATTCCACATAATATCTTGATGTCATCCACAATACTTCTTTTTATTAAAATACACATGAACATTATCATAAACATTAAATGAACTCTATCTCAATGGCTTCTCATGACACATTTAGGGAATAATAAGATTATTACCAAATTTTGCCTAATGTTAAATAATTAAGAAATCCCGTTTATTCATAAACAAAATTTAGGATAATATAATTATAAAAACTTTTTTTTTCTCCTTTAATAACTAAAATTTTACTAAATAGTTATTAAAATATACTAACTTTTTTACACTATTCACAAAACGGATATCTACGTACATTTAAACGTTCCTTCTTCAACGTTTCAAGCTATCTCATGACTACTATCTCATTCACCTACCTCCCCATTTTCAAAATTCATTCTTTACTGAAATTTAATAATTCTTCAATGATTTAATTTTTTCTCAATTTGATTTTTATTTGAACTAACTACTATCGTTTATTGATATACGGTAAAATAAATATTTTTGTTCAAAATAGATAATGAGTTTAAGAAACGTTACATAATATAATAACACCAGTTAAAATGTCTTCATTCTATGTAATATGTGCAAATTATTCCATTAGAAAGTGGTATGGTATGTGACTTAAATAAGACAGTATTTGAGAATGAAGATATAGCCTTATTGGCAAAAATCGTTCAACATTACCTAATTTAATTACAATAATGTTACTAAGTCAGTGTTATAAAGATAATGAAATAAGCGTATTCATAATTATTAGGGTACCTATGTTAGATCATAAAAAATATATATTGGCGCTATTTAAATAATTAATTTAAATTTAATTTTAGTAACATAATTTATTTTGCAAGACGTAAAACAACCATTATAAATTGCATACAAATAGTACAGTACATTATTAAAAGGAATATATTAGATATTATTATTTAGTTCATTTTTAAGAAGAATATTTCTTTCACTCTCTATATTACATTGCCCTAATTTGAAACCATTCACTAACTGAAAATAAACGAAATATCCAACTGTAAAACTGAAGACAAAGCACCAGAGTATAGTTTCAAACATTCAAGTGTTAAGATGGAAACAAACAAAACCTAACTCCCTGTCAAAGAGGAAATATGTCAGTGCAAAATGTCACAATGCCACGGCTTTGGGGATTTGTTTCCAATATATGGAAAATCTTTCAGATTTTGCTAACATATTTCTCTTAAGACAATATAAAGTAACCTACAAAACTTGAGAGTCTGCATTTTAGAAAATAAGGCAAATATGTATTAATAATATAAAAACTAATTCAATATTAGTTATGATTAGGATATTTTATTGTGTTAAATTATGGACATATAAATAGTTTATTCTGAAAAGTAACAAAAAACAATAAATTAAAGCACTTTGTGCCTCCAAGTAAACGACACTCTCAATATTCACCCAAGAGATAGGAAAATGAATAATTTCAACTACACTTCTGAAAGGACTCGTGTAAGCAGTAGCCTATACAGTTTAATAATAATTAAAGTGTAAATTAATGAAATTAATAAAATTTTCGAACTGATATTCCAGAACTGGAGTTATAATATTTAGAAAATGAAATATGTATTGGATATCTTCTGTCATAATCATCATTGCAAAATTTGTCGACGTTATATCAACTAGGAATTTTAACGAGAATTAGGATGGGATAAAACCTCCCTCAGATAGACCTAGCACTCCTAATATTATATATTTACAACATTTAAACATTTTTCGCATAAAAATTGAGATTAATTGAATAGATTTGTTTTAATAAAAAGTGATAATATAATATTTGTGAGCTGCCAATTAACACAAATGAATATAGTATAAATCAATCTGCTAAGCTTAAAAAACTTGAGTAGCTAATAGTTGAGGGTGACATTATTGGCATGGGTGTAAAATGGTCAATTCACCAATCAGACTCTATATATAGTAGATATTGACAGGTAGTTGAGATGATGCCAATAGTGGGACTTATGGTGATCAATAGCTGTACTTAGAATTTTGTGTAGAAAGTCTTAGAGATATTCCCATAACATTAGAGTAAATATTCCCTTACAATCGGTAATGGGTAGTAATTAAAGACTTTATAGCCAAGGGCCTTTTATTTATAGTATTTAGTGTGTACAAAGGTACATCCAAGGGAAGCAATGCTATTATCTGGCATCTAAGGTGAATTGTTGGGTAGAAGACAGTTGAAAGTTATCACTAATGATATAAAATGGGCAACAAGCATTTGTAGGATTTCGTATCCCAGTATAAGAAAATAGCGAGGCGGGGGTGGAAAATAAATACAGTTCATCCAAATAGCTTTTTAAACATTCAGTGCCCTTGATGGCACCACGCCACAATAGACAGCTTGGTATTATTACCTGGTATTACTGGTAGTCGGATAAGTTATCTTTTCTCAAAAGGAGATAATTTCAGGCCAGGTGTAAAGCGTAAAGAGCAAGAAAAAGAGAATCTCCATTAATTACTATAGAGTACAAAGCAGCAAAGTTTTAAGGATATTAGATAGCTAAAGGCTTGATATTGAAGAAAACTAGGTGAAAAGTTGTATAATTTAGGCTAAAGAATATTTATTAAGCAGTCTGTGATACATGCTGCAGAAGGGCCATGTAGTGCTACATAACAGAAAACAATAGTATATTCTCTCTTTTCTGCTTATAATGTGTAAAGAGTTATTACAAAAGATACGGAAGTAGAATATGTTTCGAAGTTTGGTAAAGAAGAGTAAGTAAGCATTGTAATCAATTCAAAATATAATATAATGGCCCCAGGACAGACGTCAACCAGGAGATTTGTTGAAGGGGTTAATGTAAACCAATGAACACCTTCTCTGTTGAATACATATAACTTGAGCTAGAATACAAATGTTTTGAACGTGCGTTACAATTCACATATTGAGCGAGAGGTTCTTGTAAATAAGGACAAGAAACTTACGAATACTCCGCCCTCTAACAGATCATTGTGTAAGTTAATATGTGTTGGAAAAATACTGGAAAAGACATTCAAACGCGTCGCTTGATGTCTGCAATCTACGATCCTGGAGACTTCTATCTGATATATATTTCGGCTTGAAGAGGAACAATATTTGATGAAGTTAAAATGATGTTCGAATATGACGATAAATCTCTCTCCGAAGTCAGAATATATAAAACTTTCGATTTTACAAAATCCTTTAATTTGTCTAGATTAAGAGACATGACAGAAGCATTCTAGAGATCCGTTCAAGTTGCTGATTGTCCTATGTGCCATGGTAAGAGACGAAATGTGAAATTGAGTGCTGTTATATGACACTAGTGATTAAATTAAGTAGATAACAGCTGTTACCACCAAGAGATCATTTTAAAACTGAATCTCTGTTATAACGGACAGATGACATTCTTAGTATGCATATGGATTATGTTCTTGTTTGTTAATGCCGAGGTTGTCCATGAAGCCGTCAAAAACGAGAAGCTACTGCAAATAAAACGGAACAAAGTAATAACACGAGTAATGTAATCGATGGTGAAACACGGGTTGGAACAGGCGACAGAAAAATATGATATTGTACTGACTAAGCTCTCCTTCAGAGTGGAAAATAAATGTAGAGCTTATAAATCATTATAGTCGGTAATGAACATAATTAGTATTTTGGAAAACTTTAGAGGACGTAAAACATCTAAACGGCGAATCCCTTCAACGCGTTTCATTTTTTTTTTTACCGATTGATATCTGGACAGATTCTAACAAAAACAAGAGTTCTAGTTCTATTGAATCTTCTTGTTTAATAGCATATTATTTTCACTTATATTTAAAAACCAATTGTCCTAATAAAACTTTACATGAACTTACCCAATCAATAAGAAAGCTTTTCATTTATATATGTGTAAGATAAAATAAAGAAGGATTTGTCTCGGATTGTTGAAAAAACGAGATTTAATATTTCGTTAAAGCTTATACCTTCGTAAAATATATGATATAAAAACAAAGTGGCGGAACGTTTATGAGACACATAAAATGAGAAATATCTTCCTTCATCATAGAAATCGTCCTATATAATACGTTCACATATACGAAATTACGGTAATTATCTATTTAATATATAAAACTAAATGAACAAATATGTCCAACAACATTTACCTATACCAAATAACTTTTATATTTAGACTGATATTGGAGTATATTTAATATGACAATTCATTAATTTTATAAATGTCCTATGCTTAAATACATTTCGATAAATATAATTGTACTTATTTTTAATAACAAGGTCAATTTTTTATTTTTGGTTTTTAAAAATGTCTGTATGATAAAGTTATCCATAAACAATTATATAGGTTATGAAACAAGCTATATATCCTGACATTATTATTTATATTAGGTTTCATTTATAATTTATGATTATTGATTTTTCTAATATAAACCAATTGTGACATATTTTAATAAGGAGTTAGCCTTTCAGTTATATAATAAAGATAATAAAAATGATACCTTAATTAAATATTCGAAAGTAAAACATGAGTATATGTTTTGCTTAAAGCGTAAATAGTTGGTGCTTACTGATTTTTTATATTTATTGTTGTAAATATACTTTTTTTCAACATTCAAACAGGATTTTACATGGATTCCACTACTGCATAAACCTTCGCTATATGCTGGATTTACATATCTTTATTATATATCGCTGAGAAATTTAAAATCAAGCCAAGCCACTGTCTCTATTTACCACAATGGATAGCAAAGTAACTCTGATTCTTTTACACTGTCCAAGTAATTTGGAATAAAAAATAAATTTGTATATTTACTTTTTTAATTATATTCTTGAATTTATATAGAGAGAGGGGTATTGTATTGCAAATTCGTCGATATGATTTATATCAAACATTACTGATTAAATATTAGTCATTTTATTTGATATAAGAAAGTATAAACATTGTACGAATCATAATAAATGTATAATACAAAAAGTTCGTTTTGAAATATACCACACTTGCTCTAAATAATATCATGTAATATTAATAGTGACAATTTTTTTATTGAATTACAAAATTATCGACTTATATTAAAGAAATGTGAATTTTAAAATGTAGTTAAATATACTCAATTGTAAAAAATATATTGACGTAATACAGTTTAAAGCCATAATAAAATTTTTCTTAATAAAACTTACTAACTTAAGGTTTGTGCTTTTTACTATCTACTATTTATGAATTACATTGGGCTCCTTTTTATATATTATCAATAATATTTTTTAATTTTTTTTTTTTTTTTTTGTTCTCTAATCAGAATTCTAATATGATTCCGTGATTCAACGGAATAATATAAATAACTTTATTTATAAAGTTAATATAAATAGTTAATATAAATAACTTTTATTTAAAGTTATTTTTTATCCCCACTATAATTATGAAAATTTTGATTTTCAATTGTATTGACTGAAGGCAATATGACTGGAGGGCGTTGTGTTTCACCATGTGCGAGTTAGCGTAAATTAATAGTTTTAATTATTTGATTTATTCGTGGAATTAAATAATTAGGTTTTTTACCTCCTGAACATGTAAAATATAATCCCTTCCTGCCTAAATCACCATGTTTCAGAAATTTCTTAAAAATTGCTTACATTCTATCTTGATTGATTGTAATGAGAGTCTTTTCAAACTATATATGATTAATTTAAAAATAGCTATGGACATGAATAACTTAAATAACGTGGTGAAACCAAACCTTTGAATAAGATATCAACTTATACACCCTTTTTATTATAAAAATAATTGTAAATGGAAAACTTGATTGTAATAAATAAATATAACTATTGTGTTTAAATGTTATCTGTTCTTGTGGAAAGAACATTTGACTTCAGTAAACATTTCAAGTAGAAGGATAGTATTTATATTTTCCATAACAAAAATAAAACCACCAAAATTTCGTATTCATTTATGTTGGATTCCGAACAAAATAAATTTAACCCCCCCCCCACACATAAGTCAGAGTTAAGCGAATATTGAATTATACTTGAATGTGCAAAATATCTTGATTATTGTAATACAATATTTAAATTATCTTCTAATAACCTGAAGTGCACTTCGTCATTAAACTTTTGAGATTATATCTGTGCCTAAAGCTGCTTTACAGACATATGCACTGTATTACATGTTGGACAGACATCATTAGTTTCTGGTAAATGTATATATTTATGAGTGAAACAGTCATTACTCAAATAATTAGGTCATCTTTAAACGACGTAGACATAAGTGGACCAAAGTGGGTAAATAGATTACTCATATGTAAAGAAATATATGACTTGAATATACGAGATATAATTTGATTACTTCATTTTTGTGTATTTTACTAAACGAATTTCAACTTTAAATAAACTCATTATA
Source organism: Aphrophora alni (assembly GCA_963513935.1). NCBI lineage: Eukaryota > Metazoa > Arthropoda > Insecta > Hemiptera > Aphrophoridae > Aphrophora > Aphrophora alni. Next base: position 55,206,907 of record OY740774.1, read on the forward strand.
CGAAACAAACTCCAAAAAGGAACTTAAGTGCTAATGAAAAATACTGTTGTAGGTGGTAAGGAGTTGTAAACCCCAACAATTATTACATGTTTTTTTATTATCAACGTAAAGTCCATGCAATAATTGAACAGCTAAGCTTAGGGTGGTCTGTACAGTTCTCAAATAGTGTTCTTTATTAGTGTTTCTTTATGGATATAATGAATATATTGTTTTCCTTTCGTCTAAGGAAGAATTAGGAGGATGACATCAGTTACTGGACCTAAAATCCTGCTGTTTCCCTTGCTCTGCGGAATGCTATTTTTGATGTTTTATTTGAATAAATAATTATTTAGCAAACCTCGTTACTCATTTTTATGAGAAATGATATTGTTGATATTTATTGAGTTTCGTATGGAGTAAATGTCTAACGCTGTGTTGGGATTCGCAATTATTTTGGGATCAACATTAAACATGTGACTAAATAGTAAATATTTTCTACAATAATTCACATATTTGATATAATACCAGCCAATCTCTATGTGCGTGTGTATATTTTATTATATATATATATATATATATATATATATATATATATATATATATATAAATGGCAATTAGGATAGTCCTAGTTAGGAACATAGACAAAGTACCTTTTAAGAATTCAGGATGACCAAAATGTTTAGGACAGACCTGGAAAAAATTACGAATTTTTTTACCTTGCAAGCAAGGCAGACGTCAATATTTGTGCAGCATCCATGGCTTTGTAAATAGAGACGATGAATATTATTGTATTTGTTTTAATATATTATAATTAAGGTAAACTAAATAAAAAATTTAAAACGCCATAAATATCACTTAAAAAAGTTTGACATTTATTGTTTTTAATTTACACAAATTGTTGCTAATTATAAACTTTTTTATTTATAGTATTTAGTTATATGCATGAAGTGTATGACATGTAATTTTAATATATTATTGTGAAATATTTTGTTGGACATAATGTATGTATGTCAGTTTTTATGCAGTATTTAATTAAGTATAGTGTTGATTTTTGTGTGTAGTATTGAATATTTTTTTAAATTTTATAAAATGATCTTTATTTTTAAACATATGGAGGATGTTTCGGGGGAGCCAGTGATGATAGGAATTAGGATAGTTTTATTTAGGAATATAGCTTAAGTTCTTTTTAAGAAGCCAATACGAGAACAATCATTGTGGCTGACCTGGAAAAGTGATGCTATTGCATACCTTGCATGCAAGGCAAACATCTTTGATGCTATAAAGATAATTATATAAACCCTTGGGTGAGAGGACGACTTGGTCAGTGGGGCGTGATTGTTTAAGGGAAGGTGTGCAGAGGAATCCTTGAAGATAGCCAGAACGACTTGTCGAGTAAGAGCATCCTAGGAATATTGAGACTTCGGACGTGCATCCATAGAAGTGACAAACAGGGTGGGAAAATTTCGTTTTTAAACTATGTATATAACTTCCTTATAAACTATAATGTAGAATCAGATCTGTGAGTCACAACAAATACCGTTATTCTGTATTAATAGTAATAGATATTGTAGTACTGTAATAAGATAGTAGATATTCATTCTTAATAATAATTTTGTTAATAAAGATTAATTGACTACTAAATCACTAATTTGATTATATTGCAAATAAAGAACCCAGGGAGAAAAAGGAACCGATCCTACAAATAAAATACAATTATAAAATTATATATATATATATATATATATATATATATATATATATATATATATATATATATATATATATATATATATATAATAAATCCTACTAAAGACAATAAATTATTTGTAAAAGGAAACAACTAAACAAAATATATTAGAAATATAATAAAGAAATAAGGGATTGTAGTTAACTTGTTTTATTATAATTAAACAATGAATTACATAAAATATTAAGAAAATTGGTGTATCTTAGTACCACACTGGTTAAAATATGCTGTATACACAAATAAAATATGTATATAGTCAGAATAAAAATATATTTGATAATCATTAATTGTTCATATTTTGAATGCAATTAAATGGGAGTGATAATAAAGTCTCTTTTTCTGGCGTTTATTTTCCGAACATGTTTGTATTTAGTTTCTATTTTGATGATGTATTAACATTCAATACGCAGTATATGTTTAATTCACTTTAATCATTTCTATTGAATAGCATTGGAATAAAAAAGTTTTATATAATCAATTTAAATTCATGAATATAATCACATTGTAATTCAAAAATAAAGTCCTTAGAGTAGAAAAATTAAAAAACTTATGATAAAACTTGAACATAAAATTTTCTCATTAAAAAAAAAGTATGTAAAAACCGTTATTTGTTGACTTTTAAAATATACATTTAAAAGAGGACAAGATAATTGGTTCAAATTTTTTGAATAGACTACATATATTTTGTCACAATGATTACAAAAGTGTGTTTACAATATATATATATATATATATATATATATATATATATATATATATATATATAATTATCGCAACCTTTAAAAGAAATATTGTAAAAGTTTCCAGTTTTTAGTTACGTATAAACTGAAATAAAATTTGAAAACTATCAGAGAACCCAAAATAAAAATTGATTAAAATTACGTTTAACTAATAGCTATCTAGTCTAGGGTAGTCGGTATAACCTTACTATTGTTTAGTACTTGCAGGATATTTTAAGTAGCTATTAATGCATTGTAAGGTGTTCGTCGTATGATGCAAGAAACACAATTGTTTTTAAGATCATAAGTAATATATATTTTGTTTCATTGTGGACAACATTTAATGCTCACAATTTAATTTTTATTTATTAAAAAATTTAAAGGTTAAAATAGTAATTAAATTTTATATATTATCTTAATTAAATAAGTTGGAATTGTTCAAAACCTTTTATAATTTTGAGTAAGAATAATAAAAAATATAATCGCAACAGTATAACGATATCGCGTTATCAAATAAATAATAAAATAAAGGATAACAACGATCTCTATAAAAAATGAGTAATTACATGTAACTTATGATATAAAGGGGAAACTAAATTAAATAATAGAAAAATAATGAACAACTAGTATCATCTGGTAACAGAAAATATTATTTTAACAAAAAAAATAATCAAAAGGACATCTGTGCACAACAAATTAGGAGAGAAAGCGTGCAAAGAGAAAAGAAGCCGTTTCGCTAACCTTGTAGTGTACACGTGTTAACGTTAAACAATTTGTAACGGTGTCTAAAGGGAGATTTTATGTCACGCAGCTGGATGTATAAAAAAAGAGAAATCTACAGGGTGAGAGACCTGATGGGACACGCTAGAAAGCATAACGGTACTTCTAAAAAACATGAGAAACCGACAAAAGGAATTAGGTCGGCCAATCGGAAAACAGCCACATGGTGAAAGCAAACGAATTTAAAAAAATACAGCCACTAGGAAAAAAGAACAACATCTGGGGAGAAATCGAGAATTCAGCGAGCGAATCGGAGGAGTGAAAGCGAAGGAAAGTTTGGGAAGAAGGGAGAGGTTTTTGGCATCAAAAATTTGAAGAGGAGTCTAAAATCTGGAGTGGTGAGGAGAGGTCTGAGAGACAGAGAGCATTCTGTGGGACAGAAAAAGGGAGTTAGATTGACCACGAGACTAGGGTTCTCTGTGTCAATACGTCGAGAAAATTAATTAGTTGAATCAAAGTTGAAAAGAGAGTTAGTAGTTTTTAGTCAAAAGTTTGTTGAGATTTTGGAGCAGATTAAAATATTTTGGAAGAATTGTTCGAGAGAAGAGTCGGAAGAACTAATTCATCGCCAGTGGAGACTTGAGGAGGATCATCAGTCCGAATTCCAGGATTAAGTTGTTGGAGATAGTGTGTGGAGTGTTTTGTTTTTTTATATATCTAAATCAAATTTAAAGCCATCGTTGTGTTGTGTGTGGAAAGTGTCTCGTCGATCAAAATTGGAAAGCAGTACCAACGATAAGTACAATTTAAAATTCTTGTTCACTTTAAAATTATAAATTCATTTTTCTAAAATAATTCACTTTAATTGAGCCATAAAAGAACCTAACGACCCTAAAAAGAGATAAGAGAATTATTTAAATAAATTAATAACTAACAAATTGAATAAAGATTATAATAAAGTTTAATTTTGTAAAGGAAATAATTGTTTGTGTATAAAAAAAAATAAAAGTGATTCAAATTACAGATAAAATTCATTAAAAATTAACGCCAATTGTGGAAACTTGACGTTTTTTTTTAGTAATAAAGTCTAGCATAAGGAAAGACAATTAGTTAAGATAAATTTGTATATTACATAACATTAAGGAATGCTTGTGGAATGAATGAAGAAATTTTAGACACTAATGGAATAGATGTACGTTTTTATGATTCTTTGACATGTTGCTTAAATAAATTAAGGTTTGTTTTTTAAGTAATACGTTGTGTCAGGTGTGTTATTTATATTTCCACATTTTGCAAGTTTAGGAACAACTAAACATATAGCAGGTAATTAAAATAATATTGAATTATTAATATCTAAGAATTATTATTATTCAAAATATTCAAAATAAATAAATTAACTTAAATAAACATATATATATAACGTCTTAAATGTTATATTTGGCTCACCAACGTGTGGCTTTTGTTTAAAATTATAAATCAAGATTAAAAATAATATAACAAAGAGAGCGTTATTGTTATATTTGGCGCTCAACGGCAGGACTCAATTAAAAGTGAAGTTTTAATTGTTAAACATAGAAATTGTAGAATAAGGACATAGACATTGTTGTAGGATATATTGTGTATTGTGTATTGTGTTAGAATAAGAGAATTAGATAGAGACATATGTTGACGAGAAGTAGGAAAAGAGTATTAGATTCAAATATGGCCAATGAAAGTGAAATTTATAACCAGATGGGGCTAGGGAGCGAAAGCTTAAATTTCAGCGAAGAGGGGAATCAAATTGGGGAAGTAGAACAAATTAGAGGGTTAGAAATTGAGGGTAATGTAGAATTCCGGGCGGGGACCAGCGCTAGGAATCCAAGGGTAGAAACAGCGGTAGGACAGGTAGGAGGAGACGGTATGGCGGGATTGCAGGAAATGATAAGACAAATGGCCGAGGAAAATCGTAAGTTAGCTAAGTTAGCGGAGGAAAAAGCCGAGAAAGCTACAGAGGAGAATCGTAAGTTGGCCGAAAAAGCTACAGAGGAAAATCGGAAAAATTTTGAATTAATCGAGAACAATATTGAGAAGATCGCGAAAAGACAGGAGGAGATGTTAGGAACGATTCGTGGGGAGATAAAAAATAGTATCAACGAGGTCGAGGATAGGATTAACAAAAAATTAGAAGAACGATGCGACGGCGTAGAAAATCGAGTCCGAACGTTAGAAGAAACGGTAGCGGAAATCCGGACGAATTTCGAGGGACAAGTCAAGAAAACGGGAGAAGAATTCGGCAACCGAATCCAGGATTATCGTGCGGAAACCGAGATTCGCGTGCGAGAGATCGAGGACCACGGAATCGTTGTCGACGTTAGGCTACAGGAACTTGCGCAAAAAGACGGAGAAATACGGGAGAACTGTGTAAAATTTAATGACGTTAATACTGCTAAACTGGAAGAAAACGCGAAAAAGACGGATGAGGTCGCGAAGAAATTAATAGAGCTTGATAGAAGGTTAAGAGCGGTTAAAAACAACGGAGAGGGATATATACAAGAGCCGGAAATAAGGAACATAAGTTTCTCAGGAAGGGAGCGGTTTCCTATGCAATTCGTAAACGTAATGAAGGAGATTAGTGAGAATATGGTAGGGAACAATATGAACTGGATCGACCGGTACCTGAAGGACGACGCGTATATCTGGTGGCGTTTGCATAGGGGAAGCGTGCAAAATTTCGAACAATTCGAAGAATTATTTAAGGAAAAATATTTCAACGAAATAATCCAGGCCAAGATTAGGGATCAGTTGGAATTTGGAAAATTCAGAGGTAGAATGGGGGAAGAAGCGATCGCATACGTAGAGACATTGATGTTGCAATGTTCGGAATTAAATCCACCATTAACGGAGGATCAATTAGTAAACAAAGCGGGGAAGCATTTCCACCCGAATGTGCTCATTGCAATAATTACGCGAGGAATAAAAAGGAAAACAGATTTCATAAAGTTATTGATGGAATTTGAGCATGCTAGAATAGAGCAATTTAATGAGAGTGCTGGAACGGAAATAAACAGAAGGAATTACCAGGAAAAGGGAAATTATAACTACAATAGTAGGCAAGATAACTGGGGTAGACGACCAAATGACAGACAAACCACATGGCGAGAAGAGGGGCGTAGACCTTTTAACGAAAGGGAAAACGTAAACAAACCTAGTACGAGCAATGACCCGGGCAGCCAAGACAAGAGGGTTGTCAAGGAACAGATGCCTAACGGTCGGACTAATTATATGAAGGACCTTACCTTATTAGAGAAAAATTAGGAAATACTACATATAAATTAGGATAATTACATAAGGATAAGATTAGGGGTACGTTTAATTGTAGATTATTAAAAGCATATCATCACTAGGAAATAAGATTAGAAATAACACATGTCAGGGTAAACAAATAAAGAAATCTAGGTTAGGACGTTGTAAATAAACAAAGGGGAAGCAGACATGACCCAAAACAAATGGTCAACAACCCACCACAAGAGAACAATGGAGAAGGGATCCATTGTCAAACACTGAGGTTTACCACAATTAACAATGGCATTGTAGGAAAAGGTTTTGGGACAATTAAAAATTAACGCCAATTGTGGAAACTTGACGTTTTTTTTTAGTAATAAAGTCTAGCATAAGGAAAGACAATTAGTTAAGATAAATTTGTATATTACATAACATTAAGGAATGCTTGTGGAATGAATGAAGAAATTTTAGACACTAATGGAATAGATGTACGTTTTTATGATTCTTTGACATGTTGCTTAAATAAATTAAGGTTTGTTTTTTAAGTAATACGTTGTGTCAGGTGTGTTATTTATATTTCCACATTTTGCAAGTTTAGGAACAACTAAACATATAGCAGGTAATTAAAATAATATTGAATTATTAATATCTAAGAATAATTATTATTCAAAATATTCAAAATAAATAAATTAACTTAAATAAACATATATATAACGTCTTAAATGTTATATTTGGCTCACCAACGTGTGGCTTTTGTTTAAAATTATAAATCAAGATTAAAAATAATATAACCATAAACTTGCGTTTTTGTTATAACAGATTTTGACAACATTTATTTGTATAATGATGGTTAAAAGATTAGTGCACAACAAACATTTTATTGGACGTTTTGAAAATATTTTGGGCCTCGTAACCATTTACACGTCTTACTTGCTTTTATAGGTTATATTGCTATAATATATTGATATAAATATATTATTATTTTAATCTATTGAAAATTTACTATGATTTCGTGTATACTGTGTAATCAGATTTACTGATTGTATACTATTTGTATGATTTTGTGTAATCAGATTTTTGAGAGTACTAATTAGGTATTGTTATTAGGTATCTTGGAAAATAAATAAGGAATACTCGATTGACAAGGAAGAAAATTCAACTGTTGAAGAAGGAAACAAAAGGTTTATTCCAGAAAACTAATAAAAGATCAAACGTCAATATATGTGTGGATTCAGTATTATATGTGGGATTTTTTTTTTTAATTTTCTTTTAATAGTTAATGGTTTTCTTGTAATAGTAATGTAGAAAAACCGATTTGTACTTTGATTTTAGTTGCATTTTGTAATCAAGTCAATTTATATATATATATATATATATATATATATATATATATATATATATATATATATATATATATATATATATATATATATATATAATGACAATTGCTTCTTATATTTATGCTTATCTAAACACAACTTACCCTATACAGCTTTTTGATCAAGACCTGAAATTTCTGATATCGATTATTCTTTCAGCCAAACATGTGCCATGCTGCCAAATATTCATTTACGTCAGATGACCACTCTCATATTTTTGAAACAAAGAGTGAAATTGAAATTAGAAAAAAAATCAAACAGTGGTGATGTGACCGTTAGAGAATATTTACATTGTATTTAATTAAGCATGAGGTTTTTTGGTGGTTTAATTGGATAGTAGATGTTATGGTTTGCATAAAATTAATTAAAAGAGAGTACAAGAAAATTGTATGTTAAAATGTTTAGTCTAAACATTCCACAATATAGGATTTCTGATCACTATTTGTCTTGATTACGTAGTAGTAAAATTTGAATTTGTTTGACAAATATTAAGAAAATATATAAAGTCTGTATTATACTATTTATTCACTAATTTACTCAAATATGACTACATTTTAAATTGCTTTGCATATTACATGTATTTTTTGTGAGATCTCTGTTCATGTTGTTATTCAATATTATTTCCACGGCTATTTACGTAAACCTAGTTATGCGAATTAATTGAAAACCTCTTTGGTGTTTCGAATGAAAAATTTGTTTTAACTTTTCATCAAAAAATGTTTCATTAAAACAACTTAGACAGTGTTTCATTTTCATGAGTTGTTGGGCGATATATAACTATTCTGACCAATAGTTTCCTGATACTAATTATATATTTTTTTGATACTTTTACAGCTTAAACATAGATCTTAGACATGTGTTGCTCAATTTATTTTACGAGAGGATCTATGATTTTTTCTAACTTAACGGAAAAAATACTGATAATGATGTAAAAAATTCTAATAATTATATTGATTCCCTTTATCATATGTTATTCCATATATCCATTAAATCATTTTTTTAAAAGGAAAGATTATATCTGTAACAGCTGTAAACACTGATATTTAGGATTATAATTCTGTATAATGAATACACATAACATTTTACACATTCAAGCCCAGTTGTAAGAACATGTTTAAAAAAAAACATCCATGTTATTTTGATGCAGTGAAATATTTTTTATTTATTTATTTATTCAACTTAAATATAAATAAGATAATCTATAGATAATAATTTTATTGTGTTTATTATTACCACGTGAAAGACAGTAAATAAAAATAAAAAGATGTATAACCTATTAAAATATGTAAACATAATAAAGCTTTTTTTGACTTATAGATAACCTTCGGCATATATTGCTAAAAGTCTATGAAATTTTTTTTTCGTATGAATTTTTATTTATATCAATACAAATTATATTTCTTGTGTCTTTTGATTTTTTTCCTGCTCCAAAGTCTGAATACCTTTTACACAATGTACCTAAGAAAAAAATTATTTAAATGACTGCACATAAACATTCCATAATAATTTGTATTTACCAACCACCCACAAAAAATATACATCTTTCGCTAATCTGGATAAACTTGCTAATTTATTATATAGAGTAATATAATAATATTGGTTAATGACATATTCTGTCACAATATTGGCTACTGATTATATGTTTAAGTAAAGTTTATAGATTAATAACAAAAATCTAATATAGTTTGTATGATTTTCACTAATTACAAATTTGAATAATATAAATGTCAATATATTAAGTTTATAAAATCCATAAAACACAAAGACGAGAATACAGGCAACATTCACAATTGATATAAATTTTAATCTTCCTATCATTGTTGACGTGTAATTGAAACTTTCATTCATTTAAAAGTTTTCTTAAATAATATCATAATGATACCAGTGTATATCAGTTTAACATAACATACATAATTTATGTTGTGTACAATGTTAGTACGACAACGTCCTTAAAACGCCAAGATATGTGTGAAACAACATGGTAATAAATTTGCTTGTACTCAAAACATATGTTAATGTTTTAGCGATACATTGAATTGAGTACAAAAACAAAGCTTATTGGCGATAATTAAATTAAGTAGGAGAAAACCAATTTCAGTTATTTGCAGAAATATATTTTTTAGAAGACAAATCCAAAGGAAAAACAAGTCCTGTCAAAAATACATAGAAACGTAATTATCTTGTAAGACAGAATGAATGGAATTATAAAATAAATCTTTATGACATCAAAGTCTGATATGGTCTCGTTTGATAACAATAATTATGAAATCTTATAATATTTCTAACAATGAAATTATTAGCCAATAGTACTTTGCGCCGATGGAGGAAATTAACGTATACAAATTTATTAGGAAACTAAGCAGTTAAGGTGGGATTATGGAAAAGTTAAAATAATCGTGTATTTAAAATATAAAGTTAAATATAAAGACCACAAAATAAAAGCAGATACTGGTAACAAACCTCATTAATATTTGATGTATAAATATTTACCAATACATGAATTGGAAACTAAATTTATAACTCTGACAAGAACAATCGAGTTGTAACAAGTAAAAGAAAAAGCATTCTCTGGCTGAGTTAAGATTCAATCTTTTTCTCATCAGCTTATAATATTCTGTAAGACATAAAGATTTACGATAATGTGCTAAAGTTCCTAGTTTAAACATCATACAGTTATGTTAATATATTAAATAAGATCATTTTTTATAAACTTTAATGCATATCCTAATTTGAGTTTTAGGTATTTATGAGTAATATTAGTAATCAGGCTGTCAATAGACGCTTTGTAATCTACTCCAGATATTATGTCTAGAGGATGGAGAAGATTAGGCAAGTTTTCGTCTATTATAAGAACTCTAGAATGACCAATCAGGTAGAGAAAAGAATAATCATCTAATATAGAATTAGACATAAACGAAAGGAAGAAAAATATAAATTACCTTAAAACAACCCTAAACCAAAAAGAGATGAGATACAAATTTATTTCTGACACACTTGTAAGGATCCATCGCCATAATACCTACCAGATACTTCAGATTCTGTTATAAGTGCTAAGAAATTCTTAAAAAAGGGGGCATTTAAAAAAAAAAATATTAATAAGTAAATTAAATTACTTACTTAGTTCAAGTACTAGACCCAATACGGAGATTTAAGCTCAGATTTAATACTGAAAATAAAAACAAACCAAGATTATCATCTAATTTGGTTTTAATAAGAAAATAAAACGTTAACAGTTTGCAGGTCCAGATAAATATATCTTACCATTCGTGAACAATTCAACGATCTATTGTTTTTGACATTTGATATACCGGTAATAATCTTAAACAATCGAAATATGAAATAATTTTAACACAAGAAATGATAATTTGTTTTTTAAATTATTTATATTTGACATATAAATTCATTTTATTTTATACTTTACCCATAAAGAATTTTGACGTTATGGACCGAAACATAAATTTTAAAAAAATAATTCCTTTAACTGAAAAATAAGCCAATTCCATTTTTTAAAATATATATATAAATAATTAACGACTTATTATTTTTCGAAGGTGGAGCAAACCTATAGTTGATTTTATGTTTTCCTTTTTTGTGGTTATCTGTTTTTCAATATTTTTTGGTGGAAATATTACGCTAATTAATTAATTATATATATATATATATATATATATATATATATATATATATATATATATATATATATATATATATATATATATATATATATATATATATAAATCTATCTTCATCTTTGTAATCTATCTTCATCTAAGATATATATACACTTCAATCTTTGATTTAATTTCCAAAGTTTAATAACATATTAAAATTTTTTTATGCATTTTTTTTTCGTCGAGATCTATTTTTAAACTGATTGGAGAAGTTTTTGGTTTATTTCTTATGTCTCACCTAATAATTTATTTTATACATTTTTGAAGTATTATTACTATTATTAACTATATTTTTGACGAGAATTTGAATAATTCGACTAACCATGTTTATACCTGTACTTGCACCAATTCTTGTATCAAATTAGGTGGTTACTGAAAATATATTAATTCATCCATGTTCGAAATAGTATAAAACCATTTCGTTTAAGATAGAAAAATTTGTAGTTTGACCAATATGACTGGCGACGTTTTCAACGAGGTGTCGATTGCAACAGTATTTACATGTTTTAAATATTTATTTACCATATATAATATTATTTGTAAGTTACAGATCTCTGCACTAAACAAGTACTCTGGAGAAGCAATAAAATGGCAATATACATACACATAAGATTAATAAAATGTAAACAAGTCTTTGGCCACCCACGACTTTCCACCAGAGGGAGATTTGTAAGTCTGCACTCAGACCCAACTATAGTAAAAGAGGAGAGCAGATAACACAATTAATAGAAGTAACTATATAAAAACAACGTGTACATCCATTGCAAAGAAATAGTTATTATTAAACAAGGTTAATACATTCCTTTGCTTGGACGCCTTTTAAGACTAGGTTAAATGTATCCAAATTATTTTAGGGTTGTTCATACTGAGCAATTATCTTGTGAGATTTTTAAATTCTTTTTTGTAGAACTAAAAGGCCAGGCCAGGAGATTAAGTCTTTATAAAGTTTAGGCTTAAGAAGGATTAGGTAGAATTATAGTTATGTTGCCTGGTGGGGGTGGAAAGATGCAGTATTAATCAACGAATAGTTCAAGTTATTGTCATTAACCCTATTTTACTGGTAATAGACATAGTCATTGAAACTAATTAACATCATTTTGTAACAATATGTTAAAGCTTAATTATAAAAATAAGATTTTAATATACATGTCCTTAGCCTAAATAAATATTAAAATTCTTATTAATATTTTTAATATGAGTCAGTTAAAATTAACAAGAGATACATAAACAATTTAAAAATTGCTACATAAACAATCATTCTTTTGTAAAATTCCAAAGTACTCTAATTAAGTAATAATAAAAAGCAACGAATTTAAAAGTAACAATATTAAAATACATCAAACCATAAAAATTCTAATTATTAATATCAGATAAAATGTTTTGTCTAATGTAATTAAATAACATTTGATATCTAATTATATGAACAATTTTAGAGCATTGAAAAAACAAATAAAAACAAAACGATAAAGATAATTAGAATTGTAAAAACAAAAATTATAAAATTTTGGAGTTGAGGTATTTACAGATTCAATGAAGTTAAACTGTACAATTCACAAGGAAAATAATTGTGCTGTTTAACTTCATTTGTCTCAAAAGGCAATTCTTATACTTTAATATAAGGCTTTTAACACTTTCAAATATAAATGGAATATAGACAGATTGCCTACTTGGTCCAAGAGACCAAACACCGATAATACCGCGGGCAAAGCTATTTTAATTGTTCAACACAGACTTTTCTAACAACAGAATAGTTAATTCAGTGTCCCAGAGCAACAGTCCCACGTGTTTTGAATGCCAGGATTTTAAATGTACGTAACCATCGAGGCATTATTTTGGCTGCTTGTTTGTCAATCGCAGAAACCGAGGGATGAGATTGACACCAGACTACATCACTGACTTTATAAGTGGGGTGGATGTCTCCGATTATATTAAAAATTGGTGAATATTACAGGTCTTTGAAGATGTCCTGTCTAGATTTGCGCCACGTCAAGTTGGGATCGTATTGGTTGTCCGGAGACTATAATGAATATGCAAGGATAGAGATTTTGGTGAAGCATGGACAAAGTTACACTTCGTAGAGCCGCAGAAGAGTGATAAGTTATTCTAGATTTTTTGTATGTATGAAGTTTTTCTTAAAATCATCACACATTGTACTATCGGGATAAAAAGGTTTAGGAAATCACTACCAACTTTTTAAGTGTAGTAATCTATGCAAATATATCGTTTAATCTAATACATAAGAATAAACCGATTTTTAACGTTTTATTAAGTATAATATTGTATTTATTCAAATTTTAATTTGTCATAATACTACAAATACTTTATTCAGATTTATCCCTAATAGAGCTTAATCCCTATTCCTTAATTTATCCTTAATACCCGAGAAAGTAACTTTTACATTTATTTTGTTTAAAGTTTTTTAAATTATTTTATGAATAAAAATTTAATAAAACTGAGAGAGAAAAAAAAATTTGTTCTTCAAAATGGTGTCAGATATACTCGTATAACATATATTACACATGACAATTTTGAAACAAATTTGATAATATAAAGTACATATTCAATAGAATTCAAATTATCTCATAATACCAAAAAGTACATAAGTAATATTAATATTTAATCAGAACCTGCTTAGTAGTGTAACAATTTTATGGAAGAAATGTTACTCATAACAGTTATTTAAGTAACAGTTACTTAACAGTTAAAAAAGAAAACATTTTTCTGATTTTACCCTTTTTGTTTTTGTAGTTACCTAAAAGGAATGACAAAATATTTCCTTTATACCCAAACTACTAATAAAATATCTATCTTATATTATGTATAGTTGTAAAGTCATACAAGTTTATCTTTCGTTTTTCTGTGTTTATCCTCAAAGATATAAATAATATAACAATTTTAAATAAATATTTAACAGTTTCATCGTGCCGTATTTACCAACATCTCAGTTAATTTACGATGAAAAAATGGAAAGTTTATTAAACTACTATTACTTACTACAAAACATGATTTCATTTTTTTAAAGTGAAATTAGGCTATTATCACGTTTTTCTTTTAAAATAACGATCGATGTGATTGCTTAAAAATTAGTCTTTTTTTAAATAGTGTGTATAACATTACATACAAAAAAAAAAGAAAAAAAAAGTGATTTCCCTTTTATAATTTAAATACCTAAGTTAAATTGGAAATGCACGGGTCTTAGAAACGTACCCAAAGTTACAAAATCTAAACTAGTTTGAAAAGTATTTAGTAAACATGAATTCATTTTTTACATTAGGTCTTTTCACTTCTTGCAAATATCTCGAAAATATTCATGTTTCTTGGTTGTCTATGTTGTTGTTGTTGTCAACAACCTAAACCTATTTTTATTTAGGAAGAAGTCGATAAAAGTTATTTTCCTAATAACGTATATCAATGCACACTTAACGAATGGATCAATAATTTTGTACATTAACTAGGTTTTGTTTTAATATCCAGTGTTTTAAAATGTCGATCCCAATAATCTTATTCTATCAAATGTGTGTTTTAGAACAAAAAATAAAAAAAGGTAAAGAACCTAATTCGCCTAATTGCTTTTATTAATACAATCTAGGAGGTTAAAAAAATGTTATGTTTAATCCATAAATTTTTAGCAAAAAACTATACTTTATAATTTTTAACGAATTTCTACAAATTTTAAACATTATGAAACACAATAATATACTTAAGCACCTATAGAAGTTTTGTCCTAGACCGACTGCCTGTTCTACATATAGTGCTTGACTAAAATAACACAGATATATATTACTACAAAAAATGTTTCTGAATCAAAAATTACAAAACTTTAAGAAATTGCGTATACAATTTTAAAAATACTATATTAATTATTTTGTATACCACCATAACCAACGAGTCTGACGTAGCCTCGGGAGTGGTGTCCCTTTCCGCCCGGTGAATCTTTCCACCCCCCTCTTTTAAATGGAGGGGAAAATGCGTATTTATGAAGATCTCTCTCCTGAGAGATACTGTGGGACTCTCCCCGAAGGTCTTACCCACTAAAAATACCTCCCTCCTCTCTGCGGGAGGGCAAGTATATAAGGAGGTGCAGGTAGGTAGATCGACCAGGGATGGTCGAGGGGGTTTGGTCCGCTGAATGGTGAAGTGGTGTTACGGCATGATGGCGGAGCGCTA
This sequence comes from Aphrophora alni, assembly GCA_963513935.1. NCBI lineage: Eukaryota > Metazoa > Arthropoda > Insecta > Hemiptera > Aphrophoridae > Aphrophora > Aphrophora alni. The sequence goes on from OY740774.1 coordinate 55,222,550, forward strand.
GTGTTTGTTGACGCAGAATTTTAGGAGCTCTTGCGACCGACGTGAAGCTGTCGGCAAATCAGATACAAGTTTCGAGTGCGGGACGTGTAAATTGATATTGGCCGAAGCAAAGCCGCTAATGGCCGAGGAAATAATGTGTTAGGTCGGCGTGTGTGTATGGGCAGGTTTTGCCGTGTGAGTGTTGGGAAACTAGTCGGGTGAACTAGTTACCGGTTGTAGTGACGTTAGCAACTCTAAGGTATTGTGGTGCAGTGAGGTTGTTGTTATCGAAATGTTAAGGTGCAAAATAATAGTAAATATCAAAAATGTAGTTACATTATTTTTTTTTACTGTTTTTTACTAAGGACAGATACATTTTATCAAATAAAAACTTACGGAAGCTTTCATTAACCAAGGAAATAATATCCCCCTTACCATTTAAAATAATGAACATGTAAAATAATTCCATTAATCCAATTTACACAATAATGGAAAATTGTACTTGTAAATAACTACCCTGATCGCTATATTCATAATTGCTTTTTGGCGTAATATAAAATCAATTTAGAAAATTCATGACGTATGTAAACTGTATTTAGTTTGAATTAGTATGTAAATTTGGTTTAATGAAGTAATTTATTATACATTCACAATATAAATTGGTAAAAAACTTAATTGATATCGGTAGTACCTAGGCTTCAATTCATCTCCGAATTGTACCGTTTGTCTAAAGTATGTTATCAAGTAACCATTGATAGGTTTTATTAAATAGAATTTTTTTTTTAAAGCTCAAGGAAATTCTTAAATATTTGTATTTACTACAACAGAGTTCAGTAGCGTTTTAAAATCCACTCCGATTTTTTTTATTAGCCAAAATTTATACCAACATTATTTTTTTGAATAAATTTCTTGTAGATTCAAATTTTAAAAAAAGTGTTTTTTTAAAACGTACTAGTCGTGATGCAATAAAAATAAGACATATCTATTCATTTTATTTTATTATTACCATTCAAAATATATATATATTTAACCAATATACCGGATATGGAAACCTATATTATGTATTTTTATCTAAAAACAAATCTAATTCTATTCCCCTGTATTAAACGTAAAATTGTCAAGTATTTAGGAAAACATTTTGTTCTTGTATGTATTGTCAAAAAATATTTCTACATAAAATATTATTCAACGTTCTATTTTATATCCGTCGTCAAAAATAGTTCTTTTGTGGCCACAATACAATTCAATTTTGTTTTTAAATTAATTGACTTATGATTTTATACCATTAATATATTTTAAAAAAGCAACTACAACCGGACTACTTTTGACGTAGGATATTAAAATGTATGTTGATTATTGAACAGTAGGCCTACAAAAGATCGAAATTTGGAAGCAATACCTATTATTTAAAATGTTAAGTGTTTAAGTAATGTTTACAAAAGATCTTATACTTTTATTTATATATTTACAGAAAAATATCAATTTTGTTATAAATATATGCATTTATTTATCTGTCCCTAGTTTATTGAAATTGCGCTTTCAAACAAACAGGGAGAGTTCATTGCTTTTGTTGAGATAACTAAGAATAACTTTGAAGTTTGGAGATATTTAGACTCATGGTATAATGTTTTACCGCGTTATAAAGTTTTACAAAGTGTTATACACGTGATTTCATTAGCAGTAAAGAACTACAAGCTCGTCCTACAAATAAATTAATGAATCTTAAGTAATAAAGCATTAACAACAATATTTATACCCTTTTTATATAAAAGTATATAAATATTTATATTAGTGAGGGCTACTTATTTGTATGTACATATGTATCATTTTGGTACATGTTTAAGGAGTCTGTAGTGAGCGATAGGTGCATGAGATAAAACTATGACGTACGTACATCACTATATTGTGTATGTAGGTCAATTGGAGCAACATGTAGCTTGGAATACATCGAAAATCTCTGTAACTATTTTCGTGTTTTCTGGAGGGATTTAAATAAAACACAGTTTGTGCGATGGGGAGACAAATATAGATGCAACGAATTTATTGGGATAAAACAAAGACTCCTTTTAATATTTGCATTAAAAATAATAATAATAAACAGACAACTATTACGAAGTATTAGTCTGGGATAAAGCAAGAATCCTATTATCGTACAATTACCGTAGAAAGACATATAAAACTAAATTCTACTGAAATAAAAAGTGATTCAAGGACATGTTAACAGGGTGAAAATAGCAAAATGTTTTAAATGAGGCATCTGGTAAAGGAAGCGAAAGTTGAATTGGATTTATTTTACAAACCAAACTAGTGCTCCCATACATGATTTTTTTATATTCATTTATTGCATTGCTTAGACATGTATTACTTTGAGTAAAATGAACAAAATTTTCAAGTGTATAATTACAAAGTAAAAGTGAAAAAATTTATAAATGACACGAATTGAACAAGTCGGTGAACATGCTTTTGGAATATATTTGAAATGTGGCAATATATATAACACTGATAATATGGAAAAAATTTATTTAACAGAATCAAAAACCCTACTCTTTGTTTCAAAAACCCTATTATGACTTCAGTTGTTTTTGTAAAAAATGATTTTACGTATGGGTTCGGTTTAATGTTGATTAACTGGGGTACAAGGAGGCAGAAAAAATGCAATTTGACATGGTTTAAAAAATGACCTTTCTTCTTATACAAGAATTTCATGTATAATTTCAGAAGAAAAACTATAGTTAAAGCCGTTGTTTCATAAATGCATTATTTTTTGACATATCCATTCAAAGTTGCAATGACTAAAAATAGCACGTAAGTATTAATGTAATGTAAAATCAGCAATCAAAATATTTTTATTTTGTTCTTTCTGCTGATTACAACCAATAACAAACAATAAGCTGTATTACTAATAATATTGTGAAAATAATACACAATAACTACAAATTAACAACATAACTACAAATAGAATAAAAACTCTAAACAATGTCATGGATTTTAAATAATAAAATAATATTTATTTAAAAATTTTAATAAATATTTTCTATTATATTAATGGAATACAATTAGAAAGCCTACATTAAAAGTTGAAAATACTTCTCCTATACAGATTTGGTATCTATATTACATCAAGTAATGATAGTTTATAGAGGTAGATTTATATTGTTTACACTGATGACCGACGGTACTTGATAGAATTCCATTTTAACAAATAAAACACAATTTTTTTTTTGTAAAATTCTATAATTTATTTGGTCTAGCCAACCATGGTTTCGCCAGTTACGGCATTGACGAGGCTCTTACAAGAATAAATACAAAGCACACATAACTATTATAAAAGCTTTTATAATAGTAGTGTGCTTTGTATTTAGTCTTGTAAGAGCCTCGTCAATGCCGTAACTGGCGAAACCATGGTCGGCTAGACCAAATAAATTATAGAACTTTACAAAAGAAAAATTGTGTTTTATTTGTCGAGGTAGGTTTAGTTTAAAAAAGCTTCCAGTTCACATCAGATGTTTTTATTACGGTACAGTCGTATCTTATTACCTCCTCAGTTACCTTTAAATTAAGTGGTAGTGGTTCATGATAATTTTATGGGGAATGTTTTATTATGAGTTTCATTGTTTATTTAGTTTTTTTTTAATATTACGTTTTAAAAAATAATGTTTTAATGAAACAGAATGAGTAACTCTATTGATGATGTACAAGTATTGAGTAAGAGTTCGAGCTTTATAAGAGATTTGTAATTTTTTATTAATTTACTTATAAAGAAAGAATAAAGAAGCAAATGTTTGAATTCAATAGAAATTAATAATTAACAATTATTGTCTGGTGACTCTTCTTTTATGATAAATGGGCGTGTGAAAAATCGTAACTGTAGATAAAGGAGCTGTAATAGTCCCAGATGTAATTTGGGGAGTCAAAGTGTCCTCAGAAACTGAACGATTGGGTAATAATCGTTGGATGTTGCATTGGAATGCTTTTGATTTTAGATTCCAACCCTGCAAGAGATATTTATGGTAATTTGTTAGCCAATAGGATTTTTTTTTAATATTAAGGAAAATGATGGACATGGATTAAATGTTTAACCTATGAGTTGAGGAAGATGCACGCGATCTCAAAATTGTCTAAGAGTACGGCTCATTTGTAATGATCTATTTCCAAATCGTTGTATAGTCGTAAGAGGGATCATATAAATGCCCTAACCGGTTACCCCACCTACGACATCTGAATTATTATTTTTGGTGTTACTTGAAACATGATGTCCACAAAACAAAAAATAAAACATTTACGAATTAAAAAGACGTATAATTGGCGAATCTGCTCGTTTACCCCCCAGACATGATACAAGTTACAAAGAGGTTATACTTGTGGTTAGCTTACTTTAATATCGGTACAGCCCGTTAATGGTAGGAATCAGAGTAACCTAATGCAATTCTCGGGACCAATGAAGAACAGAGAAATCTATTTCTTCCATTGATCAGAAAAGAACACCACGATCCAAAAAAAGATAATATATATTGGTAATCCACCATTTAACAATGAAATCACAAGTTCAGAATATGATTTTAAACTAAAATGTAAAAATAAAATTAAATTAAATCTATTCAAGTCGTAGAAATGATGGTTTTGATAACTCCTAGCTATTCAAACCTATGTTATAATTGAGTTAATTGCAAAATCATAAACTTGCACCATCACCAGGACTAGTGCAGAAACAAGAAGTAGCCTATAGGAAGAAAAGTGGAATAACCTTCGGTAACACGAAAATTATTGACTGACGGTATTTATGGGATTTTACTAACCAAGATACAATACCATCGATCTTTGACGGTCTTTGAACAAAATAAAAACGAATAAAAAGTCGTGGAATTGGATCTGTCAAATAATTTGGAACAGTTTTATGCAAATAGAGTTTGCGTATATTAGTGATAGGAGAAGCCTTCGTTACTTAAAAGGATATACGTCCTTTAATAATGTTTGATCGGTACCAATACGCAATGGAGCTAATAATTTAACACTTTCGTACAGTGTTTACGAGAGATCCCAATAAAACAAATAGTTGTAAAAGTCCAAATAACGTTGAATGTTGTATAATCAATTTGAGAGTTGCCAGCACAAATGTCATCCATTGAACTTGCTATATTAGAAAAAGCTATTTTAAATTTTATTTCAACTCAATTACGCTTATTGCAATTTACTTTCAAAGAGCGACTTCTATTACACCGCATGTCAACAACAAAGCCTATGTAATCGTTATTATTTATTTATTTTTTTCAAATTAACAGTAATTATCCTTTCAAATTATTTTACGA